>OX030949.1:18600321-19105321 GCA_943735915.1 Pherbina coryleti
ACATCAACATCAACATCAACAACAACAACAACATCAACAACAACAACAACAACAACAACAAAAACAACAACAACATTAAAGGAGTATAAAGAAACACCGTCACGTCAAAACCTACGGGTGTGTCTACGGCACAGCTCAGACGTCGGATCGAGACACGGCAGATGACATTTTTTGGGTTATCACGTCAGGCAGGTACTGTTTTAGGGATTTTAAAAAATATTGAAAATTATGGCGTACTAAATGGCGTACTTTTTAAAAAAAGTTGAAAAATAGCATCGTTTTTGGGGGTTTTCCCTCTTCCATTCGACGGAAGTGACGTTAGCCAAATTTCCGTAGCCAACAGTACCTACCTGACATGATTACCTAAAAAATGCCTCCTTCTGCCTCTCGATTGGACATCTGGTTTCCGAGAAAACTTCACCCAGTTTTCAAGAAGTCATTTCCATCAAAATGCGTTGAAAGTTTTTTAACAAGCGGCGCCGAGAATTTTAAAAAATCCTTTTAAGACGTGCTTTTTATACATTCATAAAAAAAACAACGAAACAAAAATTTTTAACCTTCATGCCTACCATAATAAGTTTAAAAAATCAGAACTCAAATAGATACGGCCCCTTAGAGAAAAGTTCAATGAAATTATTTAATAAAATTTATTGCAAAATTGTTGATTTTATTAATTAAAAAGCAGAATTAAAAGTTCAAGGTTAACAACGAAGTTAATTGCCAAAGATCAATAAATCTTTACGTACTAGCATATCGCGTTAAATTTTTCAAAACACTTGTTCAAATAATCACAGAGTCAAATGTATAGGATATATAAGTAGTACAAAAAAATTTATAAAAATTAAAATAACTGCAACAAATACAGATTGAAAGTAAATAAAGTTCAAAATAATTTTCATCATAAGTACCAGTATCGAGTATAAATACCACAGTCGATAGCACAACTCAATTTTCATTTAGTGAAGAAGTCGTTAAAAATTCTCAACAAAATCTCCAGATAAAATTCAGCATAATCAGTATATCTACCATTTTTGCTATTTTGCTGTTTTCAATCTTCGTTGAAGTCCCACCAATCTCCGTTGCAAATACAACAACTGTTACAACCAGCATCTCCATCAAAAACGACAATAGAAACTATAACTGTTCCAACATGCAACCATTCAAATGTAAGCCATGCAAACTATGCAAGGCATGTAAGCGATGTGAATACATGTGAATGAAGTTCAAAGCATATGAACGATGTCGGTTTTGCAAAGCATGCCATGTATCCTAGCCATGTAATCCATGCATGAAAAGCTTTGCACACGATGCACTAACATTGATATATGCACTAACATAGAACAAATGAACTAAAATGATTGGAAGGATGCATAACACTTGCATCAGATTGAACATGTTTCTATTGCTTAACTCAAAATATCCAACAAATGCTTTACTTGATTTGAGATCATTACTTAATGGAAAAGGAGATCACTACTTAAATTTTATACAATTTCCGAACCAAGATCAATACCAATTTTCAAAACAGGGCTTTACCAAACTGATATTACATATAAATTTATTGCTTTAAATAATGAAAAAGCGCACGGTTAAAATCGGGAAAATTTCAAACATCCATCTTAGACTTTGATTAGTCCTACATGACTCATGGCTCTTCTGGTGATCCATCCCGATTGTGGTTAAATAGTTAAAAATGTTTAAAGGGTTTTTCTAATCTTCATGGGGCTGAGAAAAGAGTCGACGAAAGGTTCTTATATATCAGTACAAGCCATCGCGGCGGATCGGTGTTAACCAAAGTTACCCCTCTTACCAAGGTTTACGAGGAATTTATCAAAATACCATATGATTTCTCTGATTCTGAAGAACCTTTAATATAATAATTTTTTTTTCTTAATTTAAAAAAAGGCGATTTTTATGGGGTCCACTCTACGAGTAGTAATGATATAAACAATTTAAAAAATTATTTTTAAAATTAAGTTAAAAAAAATATGGGTTTATTTTTTGACGTGACAGTATTACGAGTAAGTAGCGCGCTCGGCTGCCATCCCAGAGATCCCGGGTTCGAATCCTGGCCAGGCCATGGTCCTACGCTTTCACCTTTCGCATTTGCAATTTTCTATTCTCATTTCTGATCAACTGAAATTAAAAACTCATTAACATTTACGACTTGAAGCTGTAGTTGGTGGTAGAGAAATTTGTGGATGAGATTGCTTTATGACTTGAATTGACTGAGGTAAAGGCATAACATTCACATGTTTCTATAGCTTTCCGCCACGCTTAGAACATCCTACACATATGCCACTTGAATGCCCTTTCCAAATAATCTATCACCCCATTTCGAACCAAAGCTCAAAGTTAAAAAAAAAAATATCATGAAGCAACTCTGTGGACCGCTTCAAGTAACATAAATGCATCATTGTTGCATTGATATAGCATGACGCTAAGGTATATGTTAATGTACCACACAAAAGAAAAAACAAAAGGAAAAGCAAAAGCAAAAGTAAACGCAAAAGCAAAAGCAAAGTAAATGTAAAATTAAGCATAAAAATAAAATAAGACAAGTATTAGGACAATGATTTAGATAACGAAAGGACATGGTTTAAAAAAAGGATGAGGAAAAGGATTATGACATAGATTAGGACAAGGAAAAAGATGGAGATATGATATTTACTATGATGATATGATACTATGATAATATTACTATGAATGATATTTACTATGATGATATTTACTATGAATATGATATTTACTATATGAGAGCAAAGAATTAGACACGAATAAGAACTAGGATTCAGACAAAGAATGAAAAAAGGAATAGGGCAAGGATTGGGATTAGGAATATAACTGGCATTTAACATACTAAGGGCAAAGATTGGGAAAAGAATTGGGGAGAAGTCTAGAAAAGGGATTCGAACAAGGCTATGTGAAGGGGGGTTATATAAAAAAAAAAAAAAAGGGGGGTTATATACCCAGAATTTTTTTTTTCAAAAAATTTTTTATATTTTCTAAAAGCTTTAAGTCTCAATAATATGTGGTAAAAATTCCAAGTCGACATCTCAAAAAATAACAAAGTTATAGCCTAGTCAGTGAACCGCCTTCTAGAGCGCGCAGTGCTGGCCCTTATTTTCAAACGCGTTTTTCTCGAAACCATGTTTTCAAAGTCGGTGACCAAGATTTCTCGAAACTCAGTGAACCGATCGTTTTGATTTTTTTGCAGGCTTATTTTAAACATAATAATCTCGTACTTGTCATAGGATTTTTTTTCGTAGCTTCGTTCATTTTTTATAGGCAAAATAATGACGAATTTTTGGTCGAAAATCGTTAATTTACGTTCGGAAGTCCGCCATTTTGTGAAAAATCAATATTAATATCAATAAATCGGCTATGACAAGTACGAGTTTTAAGTATCTAGTTTAATAATATATTTCATTTTTTTGTTTCAGTTCAATTTAGGAGGAGCAATCTGGGTCGCCGCATTTTCAGAGCGCTCTACAAAAAATGCTGTATCTACCTTAATATTAATTTTTTTGACGTGACGAAGTTACGTTGTACTGCTCTAGTTTCCAAAAAAGTTGAAAAATGAATTTTTTAAAAATTCATCTGCGTTGCATTGAATTGTTACTCGCTGAGTATAAAAGCTATGATTAAAAAAATGGTATGACCGTAAGGGTTAATTCTTTGACTTCATTATAAAAACAAAAAAAAAATTCAAAACATCATCGGGTCACAGGGGGAACTGTTTAAGCAACACAACTGAAAATTTGTTACATGGAATTATTACTCGCTGAGTAAAAAAAATTTCTGTCGCCATGGGGACGCTGAGACAGCCGCTCAAAGATCGATAACGCAACATTCATGCAGCGGCGTTGCATTGAATTTTTACTCAATGAATATATAAACTACGATAAAAGTTTAAAAAGGAAAATGAAGGTTTTACAAATGGCTTTACGACAAAAATAAAAAAAAAATTCCAGCGTCGTCAGGTCGTGAATATAGCAGCTTATGTAACAGAAATGTAATATCGTTGCATAGAATTATTACTCACTCAGGAGGAGTGCTACGGTAAATTTTGTTTTACGACAGCATGGATGTGTTATTAGGCTTCACAACTAAATTACAAAAAAAATTCTTGTTGTCATGATTTCAGGGATGCAATCACATAATGCAGTAAAAAGGCTACAGCCATGAAAAAGCGTTGCATGGATTTTTAACTCTGTGACTACTGGTGCAACGGTAAATTTTAAGGAACGAAAACGAAGGTGAAGTCTTCTAGCATATGACAAAAATAAAAAAAAAATTGACGGCGTGTCAGAGACCCTCAGGGAACCTCCTAATATGACGCATATGCATCACTTTTGCTGGATTAATTGAAATTAGAGCACAACCAATGGGGAAGCAAAAAAAAGCTAAAAGAAAAGCACCAAATCCAACAACAACTTCAACTCCAACACCAATACCAACACCAACACCAACACCAACACCAACACCAACACCAACACCAACACCAACACCAACACCAACACCAACCTCAACACCAACACCAACACCAACAACAATACCAATACCAATACCAACACCAACACCAACACCAACATCAACATCAACATCAACATCAACATCAACATCAACATCAACATCAACATCAACATCAACATCAACATCAACATCAACATCAACATCAACATCAACATCAACATCAACATCAACATCAACATCAACATCAACATAACCGTTAACATCAACATCAACATCAACACCAACACCAACATCAACACCAACACCAACACCAGCGCCAACACCAACACCAACCTCAACACCAACATCAACCTCAACACCAACACCAACACCAACACCAATACCAACACCAACACCAACATCAACATCAACATCAACATCAACATCAACATCAACATCAACATCATCATCAAAATCAACATCAACATCAACATCAACATAAACATAACCGTTAACATAAACATCAACACCAACATCAACATCAACATCAATATCAACATCAACTTCAACATCAACATCAACATCAACATCAACATCAACATCAACATCAACATCAACATCAACATCAACATCAACATCAACATCAACATCAACATCAACATCAACATCAACATCAACATCAACATCAACATCAACATCAACATCAACATCATCAACATCAACATCAACATCAACATCAACATCAACATCAACATCAACATCAACATCAACATCAACATCAACATCAACATCAACATCAACATCATCAACATCAACATTAACAACAACAACAAGAAACTTCGTCACGTCAAAACCTACGGGTGTGTCCACGGCACAGCCAACTCTTTTTTTTAATAAAGAAAAACTAAACATACTCTTGAATGTGTATATTTTAAGGTATAAAAACCTTAATTTAAAAATATCCCTTATGTTTCCTTAAAGAAATGCACAAACATGACCTTTTTTCGGCCTCTGGGTATATTTCCCCCCTTAAGGTTAGGAATTTTGATATGGATTAAAAGAAGAATTTGGACGAGTAGTTGGACAATTATTAGGACATATGAGGACAAATTTGGGAACAAAGGAAAGAATAAAGATAAGAATAAGTATAAGATGAAGATAAGGGTAGATATACTCTAACATACTACAGGTAGATACATACTCAAACTCAAATGTCAATTTTTTTTATTTTTATTACACATAAGAGTTGAAAATTTTACACCAACTATTGTGCAAGAGGAGAATACTTGGCGGTATCGGTAGTCGATTGGTAGAGTACTTGACTGTCACCTCAGAGGGCTAGGGTTCGGATCCCGGCCAGGTCATGACTTTAGACTTTATATCTTTCCTCATTTCAACTGAAATTAAGAATTCATACATTTTTACCTCTTTCTTCTCACTAGTCTATCACCCCATTTGGAACCAATACATACTCCACAGAATAGGAGTAACACTTCAAATTCTTAGTTCAAGCAAAAAACAAAAAAAAGAAAAGGGTGTTTTCTCAATCTTTTCCTCTAAAAATAAAGCATCACACTTCTTTTCCTTATATCTTCTAAACGAGAGGCCATAGAGGGATCTAAATTGCACCATTGTAAAGATGTTTTTCATCCTTTAATTTTATACCAAAGTTGTCCCCGTGCGATACGATTTTCGATGAAAACAAGATCTTACACTTATTTTGCTTATATCTCCCAAGCAAGAAGTCGTAAAGCGGTCAAAAAAGTACCATTGTAAAGGTATATCAATACTATGAGTACTTTGGTGCTACCAAATCCATTAGTACTAAATAGAATTTTTTTTCAGATTTTGTAAAATTAAAGAAAGTATGTAGATTTTGTACTTTAGGGTAATTATAGTAAAGAAAATCAAAGTTTCGTAACTCCATAAGTTTCGTTAAAACACCCTTTTTTCCAAGAACAATATTTAGTTCTGGAAATTAAGCTCTAAGAGTTAAACTTTTTTGGTTTTAGTCTTGACGTGTTTTTTTTTTCATTTCTCATATTGTTTCACACTCACCTCATCGTAATCGAATTTCGTCGCACCGTATTGCGTTATAGCCGATATCACTTTCGCAAAACTAAGTGTTCCTTGACCCAGACGATGCTCTAGGTCAAACCATTTCGCTTGCAGGAAACGGCATGCCATTGCGCCACCTGTTGGTGTGCCCGCGATGGCCTGAAGTACTTGCACTACTTCGGCAGTTGGAAGCATTGTAACATGCGAGAGAAGACGATTTTGTAGCCAAGCGTCTTTAGTGCGCCCCAGCGCACGCAACAGCTGCATGCGTTCCACGAAACTCTCTGATGTGCGTTGCAGTGTGACAAAACGTTCCCAACAATGCTGCCAGTAGATATACTCACCAGATAATATGGAACCGGTGTAAACAACCTGTTGAGTGGAAATAAGTATGAATTTTAAAACTCCGTAAATATTGATCAAAATACCTCTCTCAGATTTGGCGGCACCGCAGTACCATTGTAGTATAAAAATTGATTGAGCATGTTCTTAGATTTTGTTGTACTGTCGATATCTTCCCAAAGTACTGATGCAAGCAGAACTTCTGGACGAAGCAGTCTAAAGCAACGATTTAAAGAGAGATGTTATTAAGCTCAACTGACTAAAGAAAATAGATAAAATTTACCTAGTTTCCTCATCACCTTCATCACTCCATCCAATTTTCTCGATAACTGTTGCGAGCTTCATTTTAATAAACTCGGAGAGCATGAGAAAGCATTCGGAGTACTTCAGTATACGACGCCATTTTTCCAAATGTTGCAGTGCCAAAGCCATGGGACCCCAATTGCTTTCACTGGGCAAGTACTGTATCATATTCATGGTAATCTCACAAGGCAATAGGTTGGCATGACACAGCGTAAAAGCGTCCGATACCAGACCAATACGATCCTGAAAATCAGCAAGAGTAAAAAACCTCAGTTGGTAGAGAAAAAAAAAATCTTACTTGACTCGTAAACTTATCCGGATTATTGGTTAAATCTTCAATGATGTTGGCCCAATTGTCATCGTTATAGAGCACACGATAGTAGCCCGTTTGCAGAGCATTCACTTTAATCCATTTAACGCTCTCCGGAACATTAAAAGTAACTGTATAGAAAGGGGAAAAAAAATTAAATTCGCACTTGAAGAAAATTTTACCGGACCCACCATCAATGTTCTGCATCCACAAGATTTCGCTTATATTATTTATGTCCGTTATATAAGTTACCGGAAATATCCATTTCATCTGAACCGGTAACTTATGTTTGCCCGCTGGAGTAGGTGCAACAGTGCTCGTTGCATCGGTGGTTTTATTTGCAGTTGTATTATAGTTATTGCCGTCATAGGTCTCATCGTGTATGGCCAGAAACTCGGCCGGTTTAAATGGTTTTTGTGAAATTGTGATGCTGTTCGCAAGTTTTGTAACCGTTAGTAGAGGAAAACCCGATTGATGTGTCCACAAGTTCATCATGTCCTTCGGAAAAATAGATATAAGAAAAAATAGTGGATCTAGTTTTAAACACCTAGCTTGTTTGTATTTTTATGCAGTACATACCTTGATGTTTTTCGACCCAGCAGCTTTTTTTGTGCAAATTGTCCAGAGGTCAGTAGGCTCTGCGGTTTTAAAGCGATTCATTTTCAAAAATGCACCTAAACATCCGCGGAATCGATCCTCTCCTATAGCTGTGTGCAGCATGGAAAATATTGCTGCAGTCTGAAATAAGAGTTCGTATTACCAATAGTACCCATATTGTTGCTCCTTCTACGCTTACATACCTTGTGTACGAAAAACTCTTCATTATTGCCATCGTGACGCGTGCCATTCATGATGCTATCCCAGCCCTGTATCGCATCGATATCCAGTGAAGCTGTTGCCATACGCAACAAATACATTTCTCTAAGTGGCCAATTTTGCTGTAGTGGTGAGAGCGTGTGAATGCCCAAATATTTAATGAGACCTTCCCACAGCCACACATCCTTGAGTACTTTTCTAGATGTAATGCCACCAAAAAACTGACGCACCATGGCTTCGGCTATGCGAAGAGCGCTATAAGCATACTGCTCCGTAGTTATAGATTCGGGCTCAGTTAGAAATGACGTCTTGAGCGTAACCAAGCCCAAAGAAGAAATAATATTTCGATCTAATGACGGCAGCGCAACAAAGTCGACCTTCGTCAGTGGATAACTAATGTCCAACCAAGTTTGCAAGTACTCCAAAACATCACGCGACGTATGCAAGATAAATGTGGATCTAGGCAGCAAGTCACGCGGCGCATAGAAGGTATAGGAAGGAGCACGCTTTATTGATGAGCCCGTTGACTGACTTAATGAAGTCAAATTTGACTTTGTCTGGCCATTTTCCAGCGGTGCTATTGTTGTGGTTGTTATATTCTTCGGCATTAGATTGATATTTAGCGAGTGTGTCAACGCAGTGATATTGCGCACTGGTGGCTTTTTATCCTTTTGTTGTGTGTAGTTTTTGAGTTGGGAGGATTTTTTGCCGCCAGACCCAGCGGCTAAAGGCGTTGCTGCTGTTGCTAAATAAATGGCAGACGGTTGCAGCGACTCACGTTGAAAGTCACTGACTACCCAGGCAACAGCATCCGCCGGCAGTGGTGGCGTTTCTATGAAGTCATCACGTAGCTGCAATTAGAGGAGAAATTTGGATATTTTCGTCGGAAAGGAATTGATCACAACTTACCAAGCCAGTTCCCATATAGAAGCCAACATCTTCCGTCGTGTGCACAATAGAGTTCGAAAGGCCGATATGAAAACGGTCCCGAAAGACGGATATTCGAAATGGTGCTCTTATGTGTGGCTCATCGAAGCAAGGAAATGCTTTGCGAGCTCCATTCGGTCGAAATACGGTGGCAGCAAGTAATCTGAAAGGAGAAACATCAAAAGTATGATTAAAAATCTAGTTTGCGGTTAAAAAAGGCCTAAGGAAAATACAAATAAATTTGGCTCTACGGTTTCCAAAGATATTAGTTGTATTAGCGGAAGAATAAACAAGACTAATTTTCTAATTATGTGTGATTGGAATGTTCAATTTGGATGGTAACTAAGCAAAAACCACTGTAACTTGCGAACTAAACGTAACGATTGTTAGAAAATTTTGGCGCCCACTTAATATTATCCTACGAACTTTTTAAGTGATGTATACTGCAAGTTACAAGTCAGTAAACAATTAAATCGTAAATTTGAAAACTTATATCGCAATAAATAAGTAACACTTGAAGAGGGCCCCATGAGCATGATCTTATTAAATCTTCAGGCTTATCCTTTCTTTAATTGTAGCACTGTTTTTGTCTAGGTAAACCTTATTTTTCAAGAGGGACTAACTCCCCACCAAAATAAAAAAGTCTGAAATTATTATTCTCTGGACGTTCATACAGAATGCGCTCTGGAAATTGGAACTGTTGCGTTTCAATATTGGCTACTATCCATACAGTATATATATTAACTCAAATATACACTTAACTATGGTGTGTAAACAGTGTTGAAACTAATATGACAGGGCGTCGTCACCTCTGGGCTAATGGAAGTGATGCCCAGGAGGTGGTTGGATGGACGTTAGTGTATTAGTATGGTACGAAGGTCTGGAAGATTTAGCTGTAGGGTATCAATTCCATAAACCTCGACTCCTTTGCCAAGGGCCAACGTGGAATTAAGCCTATACGGCAGGTGTCTACGGAAACTAATTGGATATTGTATGACTCTAATAGTGAAGACGTCAATCCAGATTTCTCTAGTTAAAAAAGTTAAGTGAAGAGTCTTACATAGCACCCATATAAGGCAGAATCAGATGGTGAAGAACCAAGAAACTGTGTCAGCTCCGTAGAAATTACGTCAGCGCTAACGATTTCTCCGAAGATTTCTATTCGATACCACACGAAGGTTGTGATGGGTTATAATTTTGACCTCAGCGGGCTGTTATGAGAAACGTGATCTTTTGAAAAACAAAACTTACGATAAGTCGGTGATCCCATCCTTGGTACCCATCCTAGTGTGCTGCAGAAACCTGGACTTTAAGGTATTCTAATAAGAGGACTTTTGGAACCTACCGGTGCAAGATAATTCGGTAAATATATAAAAAAATCTGCGTTAATGACTTTTAGCTTCTATAAACTTCATAGAGAGGAATTGAGCAAAGACCCGTTAGCTAAAAATAAAAATTAGCTGGATAACTTATTGTGGTCAACGCATAAGAGAACGATCACATCTCCGATGGAATTACCAAGTATTGAAGACAAGACGACATTTGGACGACAATACAAATAGGTTACATGTTTAGGAAAAGACGAGAACAAAATTTAAAAGCACAGTTTAATATTAATCTTTTGATTTTAACAGAAAAAGCCTAGTGGGCAGAGTCTAACTAGGAGAAGAACTTCTAGAATTTTAAGTCAACTGCTTAGGGTACAACAGGAGTGACTTAAGAATTATTGCCTAAATATATGGCTATGGAAAAATATGGTTTTTTCGAGCTCCTACATTTTGGTTCACACTCGCGTACCTTCTAAAACGTCACATGATCGCGCACAATAGCAAAATTCAACAAGCAATCATTCTTCTACTCACGTACGAAAACACTAAAAATATTTGTAGCGTACTCACCTAAGCTCATGAAGCCGTTTATGAGCCGTACATAGTAATGAACAGTAAGAAACGAAAGAGGACATTGTATATTATATGCATATGAGATACACTGGTGGCCATATCTAAAGCAACCAGAAGAAAATACCGATATTAGACAAAAAAAATTGGTATATATATTACACAAAGACGGTAATTTTTAAAATTTTTATAAATGATATTTTATGTATTTCAAATTAATAAAAAAATAAAAATATTAATTCATTACAAAATTTTTTTACAAACGAAAAAACGAAATTGACTCGATTTTTGGGTGGTCATAACTAAAGCAACTTGACTGTACAAACTATGTTATCAACAAGTCTTATTTGGAGTACCGTTATTTATTTTGTGTTATACTTTGTGCATTTTATTCGTTTGTTAAAAATTATTTTTGTGAATTTCTCAAGACATAACACGTGAATATTTTCGGGTTAGAGACAATTAAAAAAAAATTTTCAAAATGGCTAGAAACAAGTATTGTAATACGGTTAAAGAACCAATTATAAATGATTATAAAAACGGTTTATCCCAAAAAAATATTTCGTAGAAATTTTCAATACAAAAATCAGTGATTTCTCGAATAATTAGCAGATTTCTTGCAACTTGTTCTGTAGTGACAATACATGCTGGAGGGAGGCCACGAAAAACAACACAACGCGTTGACAAAAGAATTGTTCGAGAAATAAAAAAAAAGCCTTTTGTAACCTGAACTGAATTGGTGAGACAGTTATCTTTGGATATTGGCGCAAGATCTGTACGGAGACGAGCGGTGGAAACTGGTCTACGCGCTCGAAAGCCATCAAAGAAGCCATTTATTTCCAAAAAAAATCGCAAGGCCAGGCTAGCTTTCGCGAGAGCACATATCAGTTGGGATGCTGCTCAGTGGAGAAATATTTTGTTCTCAGATGAGTCAAAGTTCAATATCAAGGGCTCAGATAACAAAAATTTTACAGTAAGGAGACCGAAAAACGAACGAATCAAACCACAGTATTGCAAAGGGACAGTTAAACATGGTGGAGGTTCTACCATGGTGTGGGGCTGCTTTTCGTATGCTGGAGTTGGACCAATTCACCAAATAATAACAACAATGGATCGTTTCGTTTACAAAAATATGTTGGAAAATGTAATGCTTCCTTATGCAGAAGAGAATATGCCTATTATTTGGGTCTTCCAACATGATAACGACCCGAAGCATACGTCGAAATTCGTTAAAGATTGGTTGAGTGACACAAACATAAAAACTCTCGAATGGCCAGCTCAGTCTCCTGATCTGAACCCGATCAAGAACTTGTGGAGCATCGTAGATCGCAAAATAAAAAGGGATTCTGAGACTAATAAACACAACATTTTCAGCCGTATCCAGGATGCCTGGAACAATATTTCTAAGGATCAAATTGAACGACTTATAGATTCTATGCCTCGTAGGTGTGCAGAAGTTATCAAAAATAAGGGTTATGCTATCGATTATTAACATTATTGTATAATTTTAAGTTGGACTGTGAAAGTTGCTTTAGTTATGACCACCCAAAAATCGAGTCAATTTCGTTTTTTCGTTTGTAAAAAAATTTTGTAATGAATTAATATTTTTACTTTTTTATTAATTTGAAATATGTACATAAAATACCATTTTTAAAAATTTTAAAAATTACCGTCTTTGTGTAATATATACCACTTTTTTTTGTCTAATATCGATATTTTATTCTGGTTGCTTTAGATTTGGCCACCAGTGTATATAGCTTTCATAGAGAGCTTAGTGGAGGCCGAGACCGAACGCGTTAAGGTGCATGTACCATTTGATGTAAGTTTTACGAAGCTCGAGGTCTGCGGATCGAATCCCACCTGACGCAGACAATTTTTGTTTTTAATTGAATTTAATTTTTTCTGATGCGCCTGCATTCCTCTGCATACAATGGCAGAGAATACCCTTAAGAGTAAGCAAATGTCATGTAAACGTTCAGAGAACATATATTAGTAGTTCGGGGTACGTTCAACAAACACTTGTAGGTCCAGTTCTCAAGTTTGCTATTAATCATAAAAGCTCAGTGAAAGTCCTTTCAATAGCTGAAATGGTCAATTTCAGTCCAATCAGTGGAGTTTGGGAATATTTAAGGTCGTAGATAGTTTCTTTTAACTCTTTTGAGGTCTATCGACTTTTTTAATAGAAACTTACGATTCTTTCACAAATTAATTTCACTGGAATTATTTAAATATATTCAAGACGTTTACAGAACTCATTTAAGTCCCAATGACCGGTGAGATAATCACCCATTTTCTACAAAAGAATCCACAGGACCCATTAGTTGCAATGACTCTCCTTGGAGTTAATTATTCTCTAGTTTTTTTCTATTTTCAAGCTTTCCTCGTCTTGAACTATCTCGATGGGAGTATTCGATCAGCAGTGCATAAATTTTGGTAGGAATATTGATGAGCTCACATTTCTCAAAGTAATACTTAATGTTAAACGCGAGGACGAGAGCGAAAAATTCTGTTTGTAGAGTGTACGTTTCTGAGGGCGTTCGACTACTTGGGTAATTTTTGAATGGTATACAAGGCCAAGAAGGCGTAGACTTTGGTTGCAATATATACCTAAGGTTCTGACGGGAGTTAAATGAGAACAAAACTTAAATCTTTTGTGTTTTAAGATAAACATCAAATTCTGATACTTTTCGGAGTAGGACTTTCGGATAGGACACTATCCCATTCGGATAACGACCAACATGATTGATGGCAATCTTCTGTCGAAGGTACAATGTTATGAAAAAAATAGAAACAACTACCCAACTTATGTATGAATACCCAAATGTACAGAATTCGCAACACAGGAAACAGATTTTTCAAAGTTTTGGAGGATTTAGTGAAGAGGATTTACTGCACTGATAGTTATAAGTTCAATGAAAGCACTGAATTGAATTGAAAATAATATTGCACCACAAGCAAAAAAAGGGTTACGCATCCTCCTTAAGGTCCTGCACTATCAATACAACATAACCCTTCATACCTAACCTAACCTAACCTTTTTATTATAGAAGACTATAGAAGAATTATTAGTTATTAGATACTAGGTAATTTTTACTACTATAGAAGAAATAAGTAGTAGTAATAGAAAATTTTCATAGGAAACATCTACGAGTAGAAAAGCTTTTATATAAATAACCGTACCTTTCCAGACCATTCGAACTCTCATATTGATCAACATAAAAACCTTCCGGCTCTGGATTCAATTTCGAATACCAACGCAAGTTGAGCGTATAATTCGCCTTCTTCTTTAGCTTTTCCTTCACCTCAATGTACAACTGTTGTCTTGGTGGATATTCAAGTATTTTTACGATTTTTATCGCATATCCTTTATTGCCGCTGGTAACAATCGCCTGATGAGAAAAGAACCCTTCGTTTAACAAAATATACAGTCAGCGTTTTTATAAATTATTGCCTACCTTTTCTGTTACATTTAAGTCTTGTATGTGCAACACAATGAAATGTGTTTCCTTCTCCACGAATAGATCAATAGTGACTTGACCTTAATATAATGATAAAAAGGCATAACATGAATTAAAGCTTCATCAATAGAGCAGTTAATGGATTTGGTGTGTGAGTACAAACCCTTAACGTCCAGCGTCGTTAAGTTCGGATGTATGGTAACCATATAGCGCATGGGTCGCGCAAATGTTGGCAAGGACAGCTCCAACCAAGGAAACGCCTCACCATTCGTCGCTATCGGATTGAAGGGCTGTGTTGTATTTTCTTCATCCGTTTCAAGACCGGATGGAATTTTACGAGCACATGAACAATCTGAAATGAAAATTAAAGTAATGAAATTCTTTTTCAATACTAAGCATATAAAAAATTTCTAAAAACTGAATTCTTATTGTGGCTAAGAGTATGGATAAACTTGAAAAGGCTTTGTTTTTGTCTTGTTGTTAAATATTTCTAATGCTTTACACGATGAGACACCTAAATGAGGGATATACGAGTACAGTTAGAATACTAGAACATTAAATGCGATAGTTGGATAGATAGGGGACAGCTACAGAAACAATTAGGGTAAAAATGAAATTGATAAATATTTGAATGAAGAAGAGATTTAGGTTAACACAAAATAATGTTTACAACAAACTAGCAAGTGTGTAAATGAGAAATGACATTTTTTATGACAATCAGTTGGTAACTGATTGATATTTTCTAATGGCGACGTTTCTTTCTTTCTGAAAAATGATAACTTAATTAAAAGAGTATTTAAAGTGACAGAACTAAAATAACCTTTTTAAGAGAATGCGTTTCCTTGTGAGCTCTCAGTATTAAATCCCCTCACCAATGTTTATAGATCAAGTAATAATTAAAATTAAAGTTTTCGTGGTGATGAAGCACCACACCCAACGACTGTAAAACGCTGGTTCAATGAGTTCGAGAGTGGTCGTCATTCTCTCCAAGACGAAATTCGTGAGGTCGTCCAGGAACGGCTGTGGTGGCAGAAAACATCGATGCTGTACGTGAACTGTGTGGGAAGCAGACCGGCATGTGACAGACCGAGAAATGGATTCATCCTTGGGCATTAGTGGAACTATAATACATTCGATTTTAATTGAGCATTTAGGCGTAAGGAAGATTTCTTCCCATTGGATACCCCATAATTTGACTGTTAATTTGACAAAAAAAGGTTTGTGTCGATTGGTGCAAGGAAATGCTGAAAAAATATAGTAGGGTTGGTTCGAAACACATCTACATCACTATAGGTGACAAATCATTGTTGATCTACCGTCTGGGTCTTTCAAAAAAGTAGCAAGCAACTGTTAATACTGAATTATACACAACCATTTGATTGCCGAAAGTCTTCAGAGAATTGAGGAAAACCCACCACCCAAGGAAGATCAACCTCCATCACGACAAAGCGAGTTTCACGCAAATTAAGAGTTTTTGAGCACTCAAATCGTGGAATTGATGTGTCATCCGTCTGACAGTTCCAACTTTGTACCAAATGACTTCTTCTAGTTACTTCACATTATGAAAAAAATGCGAGGCGAGCTTATTTCAATGCCCGAACAGGCCGCTGAGGCCTTCAAATATTTGGTTTCGGAGGTACCAACTTCGGAGTGGCAAAACTGTTTCGAAAATTGGTTCAAACTAATGCAAAAGCATATTGATCATCTTGTAGAACACTTTGAAAAACAATAGAAGCATTTTCACTGATTAACAACTGTTTTTTCATTGTTAGGTACAATACTTAAAAGCAGAGGTCCGGAATAACCATCAACCATTTCAAAAGGTCGCACAGTAATGCTCATCTAATGAGAGAAACAGTAAAGCTCAGTGAGTAACCGAAACTACTGAGAGTTTGCTTTTTCCATTTCCCTCAGAGCGAAACCTTTATTTTTGCAATATAAAAATTCTGCTCAGTAAGTGAGGGATACGAAGGAGGGAAAATATATAAAGATCACTTAATGATCACAAGCCATGTGCGCACGTGCACTTTACATGTTGTTTATTTTTAATGCAAGTATCCAATTGTGCGGGTCATTAGCATTGGTGTCATATTTGACATCTTGTGCTAGTCAAATTACAAAATTCTGCGAACTAATGAGGGTTAATGTTAATGTGGCGTCCGTGGAAACCCTGGAAACCCGGGTTCGAATCCCAGCAGCGACAGAAAATTATTCGAATTAAAATAATTTTTCTGTACGGCCGCCACCTCTCTGCAGACAATGGCAAACCTCAGAGAGTAATCAAAATGCCATGTAAAGCTTCTTGAGAATAAGAACATTTCGTTCATCGCCGTTCGGAGTCGGCGTTAAGCCTGTAGGTTCATTTCTCGGTCAATTTGTGTACAAACTTAATAACACGCACAACACACTTGATCCTAAGAAGCTAGGTCAAAGTCCTTTCAAGGGCTGAAATGGCCAGTTATTTATTTTTTTTTTTTTAATGAGGGTTAATATACGAATTAGAAAATAGTAAATAGCAACATAAAATGTTCAAAGTGGATTTTATTCTAAAAACCATTTTTGTATACTGAACGTGTATTTAATAAGTTGAAATACAGAGCTGTACATACAAATTTATTACGTTTTATTGGCGAACAAACTGTAAGACTTTTGGGCACAACCAGTTATTATTTCTCTCACCAAATAATCGAAAAAACAACCGATAAAATAATCTTTAAAAATAAAGGTCCTCGGTTAATCTCAACCAAGGAGACTTATCTTTTGAGAGCAACAAATAAATCTCAGTTAGAAACCGCTTCAGTTCTCTCATAAAGGTTTCTCTCAGAGGGAAACCTTTATGTTCATTACGAACGAGTAAACATGAGAGATAAACCAAAAATTTAAAACGGTTGCCAGTTATTTGCGAACCCTGCTTAAAAGACAACCCTCCTATCACATCCGGCTAAAGTGCAGGGCCATAATCTATGTAATGTCATTGTTTTTTATTTAGATAGCACATACTTAGCACATACGTGGCGTCCGTGGCGTAGTTGGTTAAAGTGCGTGGCCGCTATGTCAACGAACTTTGGAGACCCAGGTTCGAACCCCAGCAGCGACAAAAAATTATTTGAATTAAAATAATTTTTCTGTACGGCCGCCGCCTCTCTGCAGGCAATGGCAAACCTCAGAGAGTAATCAAAATGCCATGTAAAGCTTCTTTTGAACGAGAACATTCCGTTCATTACCGTTCGGAGTCGGCGTTAAGCATGAAAGTCCGGTTCTCGGTCAATTGTGTACAAACCTAATAACACGCACAACACAATTGATCATAAGAAGCTAGGTCAAAGTCCTTTCAAGGGCTGAAATGGCCAGTTATTTATTATTTTTATATAGCACATACTTTATTCCATGTTAAGCTCTTAAAAAAAAATCTTTTGAAAATCTTTGAAAACTATTAAAATAGAAAATTTCGGCAGCTGTGTTGTTTTACGTAAAGTTGCTTTTTTTTCTTTGAGAGAACAAGCAATTAGTAGAAGAAAGAATTACTTTAGTAGTAGTAACAACTATCAGTAGTGATGTCATATTCAACATAGTAGTGATTCAAATTTGCAATAAGCAATTGATAAATGGCGTGCCGGACATATTTTATCGCAAAGTAGTCGGCAAAAAGACGAAGAAATGGCCCTGGAAGTCATAAAAACAAAAGTTTGTCGAAATCGAAAAAAAATGGGAGAATTACAAAATCAATTTGGTGACAACTTTATTTCCAGAAGTGGTCCTGTTAGCTGGCCCCCTCGTTCGTGCGACTTCCCACCTCTCGATTACTTTTTATGGGGATATGTTAAGTCATTGGTTTATGCCGACAAACCAGCAACTCTTGAAGCATTGGAAGCCAATATTCAAGCCACCATTGATGCCGTACGGCCAGGTTGATTGTAAAAAGTAGTGAAAAATTAGACTGATCGAATGGACTATGTAATTCGAAGGCACGACGGACATATGCCGGAAATAATATTTACAAAATAAATGTCTTAAAATCATCTACCAGATTATAACAATAAAAAAATTATTCCAACAATAATATTTCTGTCTTGTTATTATTATTTAAAGTTCTCAAGCTTTTAAAAAAACACCCTATACTATGTTTCCATCTGCTCGAAATCTTGATATTTTGTGTGATTTCATAAAATCTACATTGAAATCTACTGGAATTTTCATACTAGTTCAAGATTTCAAAATCTTGTGATTTCAGCAAAATCTAATAGTTACAAAATCTCATAAAATGCAATGCGGCATCCCTGAAAATCACTACGACCCCTTTAATATTGCTCAAGAATTGAAAGCAATATCTGTAGTTCGAGACAAATTGCGGTGTATTGGTGGTGACGAAAAGAGAAGAGTACTTCCATTGTACCGGAAATTTCTTTTTTTGTATTGCTTTTATGCTTTTCGCTTCACATTATTTTTCGTTTGATTGGGTGCGTTTGGTGTTCTGTAGCTGAACATTGTGAGGCTTTCGTATATAGAAAACAACCGAAGAAGATATGAAATTGAATTCAATTCTTGACCAATGTAGAAGCTCTCAAGTACAAAAGAGAATGTCAAAAAAATTGTTTTAAATTCTTGACCAATCTAAAAGGGGCCATAGTGATGTACATATAACTTTTCAGGGATGCCGCATTGCTTTTTATGAGATTTTTTATTGTCTTTTCAGCATTATTCAGCTTGCTTTAAAATTGTCATATTGACATTTGGCAATAACAACTGATTAATGTTTAAAAAAAAAAGAAAACAAGAAGCAACCATCGGAAGCAAGCAAATGAATTCCTAATTTTCAAATGAAACCTAGTTGTCATGAGATGCCTGATGGAAACACTTTCAAATCACTTTTTCAAAATTTCATGATTTCGAGTAGATTTTACAACTTCAAGTTGTAAATATTGATGAGTTTTAAATTTCAGTTGATAAGAAATGAGGAAAGAAACGCAGGAAAGATAAAGCGTATGACCATGGCAGGGATTCAAACCCGGTACCTCTGTAGTGGCGGTCAAGCAAGCTACCTACTCGACTACCGAGGCAGCCTCGTAGTCATTCGAGCGAGACATTCATATAATACGCATACCTCTTTTCATCCGGAGATCAATTTAAAATAAAAGTAAGTGAAATACTAATATAAGGACGGCACAGGAAATGCCAAAGTTTGGACGCCATTAGTTGACTTAAGTAAATATGAAAAAGATTTCTAAACTTACGTTTGAACAGACTTTTGACGCCATTGTTAAACCAGAAACTTTCCAATGTTGAATTTTTATTTTTTAACCAAAGAACTCAGATATAACAGTTGAGTCCACTGTAAAAATTTATCGATATCCCAACAAAACTAGCGATTTCTGCGATTTTCTTCTTATAAATTTTAAGTAAATATCAAACGATTTTATAAATTTCAATCCTCCATTTTTTTTTCTCAGGAATTGTCAAATTCTGGTAGTTTTAGGTAAATAAAGGGTTCGTTGTAAAGTAATGTGGGGGGAGCATAAAGCAAAATATGATGCAAAAAAGACAAAATGAGGTAAGTTGTAAAAGGAAAGGGCAAAAATTTACTACAAAAAAAACAATACACTTATATAATCTTACGAGTATTCTGAAGATATGTTTTCTTTTTCAATTAATAGTTTTTTTTTTTGTTTTCAATTAAATTTAAAATATGAACTAATATTATTTTGTTATATTCGAAGAGCTTAAAATATGATACGAATACGTAGATTACTACTTTAAAGCTATATCCAGTAAGTATGTGAAATTTGAGATTTTATGTTAGATACATCTATCGTGACAAGTTTCTATATCGTCCCCTATGCGCCCAATTATCGTAAGCGCCAATTTTTAGAAAAATTTTTTTCCACATACCTGTATTATAAATAGAAATAGTGAATAAAAAACAGAAAAAAAATTAGAAGTAAACTTTAAAATCTAAACGGCACGCATTAAAACAAAAACACAAAAACCGTTTTCTGTAAAATTTTCATTTTGGCGCTTACGATAATTGGGCGCATAGGGGACGTGTAATTATAGTATAATAACCAAAGTGGCTGAATGTCTGAGAGCCAAGAGTCAGAATTGTAAAAAAAAAAAACCGAGGGAATAATTATATATATATGTGACCCGGTCTACGAAACGGGACCTTCGGTGTAAAAACAAGTTTTCGAGAAAACAGCTGTTTGTAAACGTTTAATTGTCGCACACTGAATGGCACTGAATTTTTTTGGAAAATTCCTGACAAACTTCTTTACGAGTTGGAAACTTCTGCTTTGCGCCATTAGAAAGAGCACACATTAGTCTATCCAAATCGCCAAAAAAGTGAAAAATGATATTTTCACACCGAAGGTCCCTTTTCGTAGACCGGGTCACATATATTGATTTTGACAGTTTCGAGACACAGAACGATAGAGACATGGTTAAAAAAAGAGGGTAGTATCGTAGCTGAAAATCCTCTCTCGCTCAGAGTTGAATCAATACAAAAAATTTTTCTCGACTTTTTGCTTTTCTTCAGTGTTTTTTTTTTAGAATTCTGACTCTTTGGTCTCAGTCACGACTCTACTTTTTTATTCTAGCATGATAATCTCTATAGATATAATCTCTATAGATACGGCCCTTATGAAAAAGAAAACATTTAAAATATCACTAGGATTTTGGAAACTACTTGAGATGTTTGAGTTTTATAGTTTCTGGACAGATGCTTTGATGACATGATTCACACCGACATGCCATGTGCTAAGATGTGTTTGATTATTTTCAAATTTTACTCACATTTTCACCAATCAAACAAGCAAAGAGAAATTGTTGTAAAAAAAATATATAGATATATGTATATATATATATATGTATAAATATTAAATTGCATTTAAATGTCATATTCAAATATTTGCAAATGAGAGATATATTTAAGGTAAGAAGAAATTATCAGTATAAGTTTAGATGTTAGAATATTTAACAATAGAGATTTACAAATTTCTGCTCATCAAAACTGTTATTTATTCAAAACATTTCATAAATTGACATGTTTGACTCTAGAACATATTTTTCTCGCATATAAGAGTTAAATAATTTTTAATTAATTCAACTATGCTGCCTGAAAACCGCAACTAAAATGTTTATATCGACAATTTTTTAATAGAAGAGAAAGTAATTATAATTATATTAAAATCATCCACTACATCCTCACCACGCAATCGAATTACTCACCGCAACATTGATGTAATATTAAAAGCATCCACCCCGAAGTAAATTAAAGGAATAAAAAAAAACAAAAAACCCATCAGTCCTTTTAGAAAGAACCTTCAGGGATATATTGTGTTTGCAATTCATTTGCATAAATAATGCAAAATGTTGCAGCGTTTAAAAACGCTGATGTCAGGAATGCATAGAACCTCGGCTTGATTTAATTACCGTTAGGTCTAATGAATACCTACGACCTATGCAAGGTAAATATTGAAAGAATATAAATACATGGCTTTGACTGCAACAACTTTATAATGTTGGTGATGAATGAACGGCTGGAGAGATGGATAGATGAATGTATGGCTGGATGGACAGTACAAAAGAGTCAGAAACATTTTGCATTTTATTGCATCTGTCAGTTGGACGTTGAGGTTAAGTGTTTGCTTATAATCAGCAAAGAAAATATAATCATGTTGTTGTTGTACGAGTATTTTCTATAATATTAAACCTTGGCTGTTTGCACAGAAAAAATTACAACAATTTTGCTTGTAAAACTTTTTTGTTTGGCACATATTTAGAGCATGACATATATATATATACTATACTTGAAATTAAAAAATTAATATTTTTGTAAAGCTCTTCTCAAAGCATTGCATTGCGCCTAACAGAATTTTATTTAAGTTTAACCCTCTAACCCGCAAGTCTGATATAATCGGAAAAAAGAAAACAAAATATTTGCTCCTGGTAAATGTGCAAATGTTGATGTCAAGCTCTTGAATCTGATGTCTATTTGTCATTTTATTTGAAAAACTTCGAAAGTTCATTTTACGAAATGGCAGATAGTTCACATAAAAATACAATGTATAACATATATATTCTCCATCAAAAAATTACATATTAAAAAAAAATATATTTTGTGTTCAAAATTTAACCGGACTGTGCGAATGAAACGACAACAGTTGTCATAAAGGTAATGATAGTTTTTTTTTTTAAGGCAGACAACACTGTTATAGGCTTGGTCATTAATTTTTAGTGCGATCTGTCACGTTTTTTCCTATTGCTTTGTTTTGCTTAAAATTTTATTTTGTTTTTTTTTTGAGAAATTTCTCTTTCAATTAAAGAGCGTGTAGAATTGTTTTGTTCTCAACCTGCGCAGTCGATTCGCCAGGTTCAGGGCAATAATGCTCGTGAAATAAAACCCAAAATATGTTGGGATTTAAAAAATTAAATAACGCCAAAAATAAAAAAATTAAATAAAGCCCAAAAAGAAATGAAATGACGCTCAAATTGCATATGAAATAAGACCCAAAAACATTTCGGGGGAAAAAAATTAAGACCAAAAATAAAATATGTGAAAAAAACCCCAAAAAATATGAAATAACAAACAAAAAAAAAAATGAAATAAAGCCAGTTGTTCCATGGGTGTTATTTCATTTGGGGTTTATTTCGTGGAGCCGAAACTTTTGGGCTTTATTTCATTATTATTTATGGGCTTTATTTCATTGGCTATTAGTTTATTGGTTACCCTGAACCGTTACGCCAACTATTTTTAAACAAGCCATAGCATTTATGATATTATCGAAGTTACTGGTCCTTTCTTCAATGAATTTAAAAAAAAAATGATTTGAATATATCGCGCCGAAAAACCTTTTAAATACATAACAGTTAAATATTCGATATGCTTAAGATTCGTCAAAACTCACCATTTTGTGGTCCTGCATAGGCTATAATAAGCGCAGTTAGCAGCAATGATCCTAACACTAGGCCGGCCACGAGTAGAGCGCGTTTTTGTGAACAAACAGCGACGCCATTACGTGTCTGACGGCCACCACTAGATTCGCCACCTGAAATTTTTACAAAGACAATTTTAGATGCTGCTTAAAATATGCAAAAACAAATTTAAAATATGCAAAAACAGTTGTCAAAGTATAAATGTCAAAGTTGTTTAAAGTGATTTAAAGGATTTTGATTGTTTTTAATACATATATATATTTTTTTTTGTTCTTATTTGTTACCTGATAAAAAAGCACAGTCATCCAAGTCTGGATCATTTGTCATTTCGATGCGTTCACGTCGCCAAATTTTAGAGCCCCGCTGACCGCCGCCAACGACCGAAATCTTAACGGGGCCAACTTCTCTTTGATATCCTGCCAATACGTTTGCTTACAAGTAATTCATGTAACTGTCAAAACTTTTGCCCAAAGTTTTTAATTTTTATTTTTTTTTTTTTTTTATTTTATTAGACAAGCTCCCAATTGTCTTCGCTCAGTTAATTAGGATTTGGATTATCTAAGCATGTTGTCCTTCTAAACAGTAGTTACATATATTAATGATGTCCTGATTTTGTTTTAACTCTGCCCTAACTTAAAGAATTAAACACACAAAGAAACTTTTATACGCGTTGACGTCTTCAATTGTCTCACAGTTTGACACTTGGTACTGATGAGACGAGAGAAAATACACTTAAACCAAATAATACTTTATAATGCATTTATTCCTTCATCCCCAAAGTTTGCTTCTTTTTCATCTGATTTTATCTAATGTAATTTCTTTTTCTCATTTTTTGCTCTATTTCATTTTTTCGGCGCTTGTTTTGATTTTATTAAGCCGGCAAAAACAGAAAAAGTTCAAAGCAAACAAGCGCACAGATGTATATAGATACATAGATGTATGTATCTGTACATAAGCGCACTATAGCGACAGCATCCACCGAGAGACGTTTCACCCTCAACATCGAAAAGCCGGCTTGACACCAAAGGTTACAAGCGCAGACAGCCGTATTTTCAATATAATGCTTAGCGCGTGGCATATTTTTGGGTGGCAAAAAACCACCCCCAAATTTTTGTATTCCAAACACGAATGTTTAGATTAACTATAATTTTGGGAAAATACCTTTTGTGTTGTTGTAATAAAGTAGATAGCATGGCATCACTTGAGGAATAAAAATCGATTTTTGTTGTTAGTGGAAAATTAAAGTGGAAAATAAAATGCTTACTATTGTTAAAGTCTCAAAATATATGCAGAAGAAAATTTTTGCGCAATGAACTAAAATTTATGCAACGTCATATATTCTTTCTTCTTCAAAAATGGTATGTTTTGTAAAGCTACATTACAGTGAAGAGCTATTGTTTTTTAGACGAAAAGTTTCCGGAATCTTAAATCAACACCTGGAAATAGGCTCGAATATTTTTGGAGTTATAGAGAAAACGGACCACATGTCACTACAATCGAGTAGGTTGAAATATACTCGA
Organism: Pherbina coryleti; assembly: GCA_943735915.1. Taxonomy (NCBI): domain Eukaryota; kingdom Metazoa; phylum Arthropoda; class Insecta; order Diptera; family Sciomyzidae; genus Pherbina; species Pherbina coryleti. The sequence continues at coordinate 18,625,337 of OX030949.1, forward strand.
AAATAAAATTCGACTTATAATAAAAGTCGAAACTTATGTGAATTTCCCTCATATACTCAATGTTGCCAGAAAACTGTGATTCAAAATCGTCATTTTCAGATTTAAAATACGTCATTTCAATAAAAAAAACGTCAGTTAAATATTGAAGCTGAAAATAGCGCTCCATTTGTTTTATTTGGCTGCAAGCTGCATGCTCGTTGAATACATTAAAAAATATCACACCGCTAACAGACACTTACGATAACAATAAAGTCGATAACATTATCACTTATGTAGGCAGTGTTGGATATATATTATGCAATGAGTGTTCCTTATCATATATCAATGTTCACATTCCACCTTTAAAACTTATTGATATAATGAAAACTATTGTCTATTAAATACGTCAAATATGCCTCAAAATACGTCAATCGTCATTTGAGCTTAAAATACGTCAAAATGACGTATTTAACGTCACAATGGCAACGCTGCATATACTCCATTTAACTTCTTTAGAAGTAAGTAAAGACCACAATAAACGGAACGGGACACCTAAAGTATTGACCTAGGAAAGATATTAACATTTTTCTAAAGGGTGGACATGATTTTATGCTCGTTATTTTGGGCATAGGTTATTAAATAAGGAAATGAATCTAATTCGGCCTGAAGAGTCTTATGAAGTTAACATAAGATATAAAATTCGACCCATGAGTCAAAACAAACATATGTGAGTTTTCCTCCGATACTCCATTAAACTTCTTTGGAACAAACATCATGGTTGTGGTGTGTATGATCACCGTACATTGTGGGTAAGTAAAGGCAACACTAGACGATACCTAGAAGCTTTAAAAGTATTGACGTAGGAAAGTCATCAAGGTTTCTCTAATGGAACCTTTATCTTACGCTTGGTACTTTCAGTTATCAAGTTAGAGAATAGATCAAATTTGACCTGGAGAGTCTTATAAAGCCAACATATGGTATAAAATTCGACGCGTGAGAAAAGTAGAATATCTTTTTTTAATATGTTTATATTTTTTTTTTTTTTAATTTCACTGACTTTTTTAGTATGCTGCTCACCACACATTGTAGATATGGGTATGTAAAAACAACAACAGATAGGATGTAGAAACCTAGAAAGTATGAAGTAGTCTAATTGACATACGAAAGAGATCAACATTTCTCTAAGGGGTGCCCTTGATTTCACACTCGAGATTTTGGGTATAAGTTATGAAGTTAAGGTATGGAAAACTCGGAGAACCTTCTTTCCACAAAACCGTTTCAATGCAATTAACTCCAATCTAAGAAGATACGTTTCATAATGAAACTCTTGTCCTTATTTGCTCCAAACTTTGTAGAAACATCCTCATTTCCAGAAGCCTTTTCCTCGGTGTAAGTTCTTTAAAGACACTATATTGGCGGTCTCGGTATTCGACTATGTAACGCGCTTGACTGACGTCCCAGAGGTCCCTTCTTCGAATTCCAGCCCGGCAGTGGTCTTACGCCTTAACCTTTCCTTTTTTTCTTTTCTCATTCCTAATCATCTGAAATTGAGAATTCATCAATATTTTCGATTTGAAATTGTAGTATGTTTCTGCGGCTTTTCACCACGCTGAGAACATCATACACATGTTTCACTTAATTGTCCTTTGTTTTCCACTAATATCGAACCAAGACAGACTTGACTGTATAGAAATTATACCTGAAATATTTGGTTCGATGTTAAAAAAAAATATATATATATATATGTTGATGAATTCAATCTTATTGGGGGGTCAACCAAGCACAAGATATAATCAATCGCGGATGTAAAGCAAGGACTCCGTTTAATTATTAATCATTTATATCATTTAAGGACAATATTGCGTCCTTAAATGAGTGATAAATTAAATAAATGTGTAAATTGAGAAATAATATTAACGGCTACTCCGCTTAAATATCGTGGGGGTGAATCACCTCGAAAGTTAAGGAATGTCTGTGAAACATCTGAAAGAATTGAAGACAAAACCAAAGATTTTTGTTTGGAATAAATGCCCAAAAAACCCATTGACACAATAATACACATCAATCCATACAATTAAAAATTTTATATGGGAACACAAAGAATGTAAGATCGAGAGAACAAAGCGCAGAACTAAAGTGGTCAAAGCGGTTGAGTGACGAGAAAGAGAGCATAACACCCAGATTTATATAAGTAATGCGCCAGTCACACAATGATTGTTGATCGGAGTTCAATGAACACTTTTTTACGCTCTTTTACATTTTGATCGTTGGTAGATCTCACGATGATCGTTGATCGGCGATCAACTTCGACGTTTCAATAATATTAAGTACTTTTTCAGCTCCAGCTATTTCGTATCGTTTCATGCAACTTTTTATACAAGGGTTTCATGCAACTTTTTGACGTAGAATACGTCATTCTCGGAGGTAAGTAGGGTGGTTGATAGTGATCAGGCGTCGGTATTTATATCAAAATTTGAGCCTTTGGTGTGCCTAAAGTACTGATCGTTCAATGTTGATGTTAGCACTTGTTGGTCTGCTTGATCCTCACTGGGAGAAAAATTCATGTTTGAACTCTCTAACTTATATAAATTTTACACAACTGCATGAAATATAAAGCCAGCATTTGATGTTTTTGTTTGCTTAAGTTTGCTAAATATTTATCGACAGTTTCCGGTTTTATCGACAATACCATCAAATTTGTATGGGAGTGGTCGGAGGGAATTTACTCCCCTAAGGAGTGGTCGGAGGGAATAGGTGTCAAAGGCAAAAATGTTCCTTTTGCAAAAATAATGGGGGTCAGCCATACGTATTAACCCTCTCCGGCACTCTCTTAAAGGTCATATGCTCAGGTGTATGGAATAAATATTTTGCTAAATATTTTTAAAAAAGATGTCATCAAAAGCGAATTGAATAATTCTACGTCTTGTGTTACGACATAGTCGAAACTACTGTATCTTTTTTATAATACCTTTCAGTCGAAAAGTAGTACTTTTAGTACTTTTTAGTTGCTAAAAGTCAACACATCTAAAATTTTGCCACCCAGCAAAACTGTTTTGATCATGATTGCTGGCATGTACAGCGTTCAAAAATAAACATACTTTGATCGCCCTAACAATTGTTCACTCTGGCTCTCAGTGGTTTTTGACAGTTTCGCATTGAAAGCAACAACAAACATATTTTGACCGCGATCAAATGATCATCGTGTAATGTGGGCCAAAGTATAAAAATATATTAGATGAGTAGTTCATTCTATCTTAGACGATGCAAAATATGATAGATAAGAAACGTAAAGAAGAATCTTCTCAATCGACATCACAATTTTTTTACAATATGCAACCGAATCTTTCAACTCATTTAGCAATACTTCAAGCAGTACAATTTCAGAGAGATCAAAGATATGCTATACATAAACTCAATCTGCTGAAACTTTGGTAAAATAATAATATAACTATCAAGCCTATACGGGAAGAATGTTCACTTACTCTTAATTTTGAGTAGTTAAATGATGGGATCAGTAACTTAATTCCGAAAATCCTGGAGTTAGGAATTGAATGGGGTTAATGGATTTGACAGAAACTTTCTTAGATTACTTTTAAGAAATTAATATTACTATTACGTTCAAGTCGAAAAGAGACGCTTAAGAGTAACCAATAAACATTGTCGAACCCTACCAAAAATCAGAGCTTTTTTTATAAAAATACATCTTTATTTACTATGCTATGCAGGCATGTAATTTTATACTTATGGTATGTGTTAAAACGTCCTTAGCAATTTAATGCCAAACTGAGTAAGAAAGCTCTCATTTTTCCCTGCTGATTTTGTTTACATCTTAAGTTGACATGTGGCGGTACTCGCTCCAATTTAGTTTTTTTTTTTTTGTCTCTCTCTCATTCCTTTTGTATTGTTTTAATCTGTCGGAGAAGAAAAAAAGCCGGAAAATATGTACTCTTTTTGCAGTTTATTAAATAGTAGTAAGAGATTAGAAAGCATGGCTATTGTTATGGTCGTAAATGTGACTAGATTCGATAGGCTATATATATATATATATATATATGTATATATATATATATATATAATACATTTTTATGCATACATGAACACGCAATAGCTCCCATTCTCTCTGGTTATTTCTCTCGGAAGCTTTATTTCCAGCTGTCAAATTTGTATAGCTTTATTGACACACACACACACACAAACATCCAGATAGATGCGTGTGTGTGTTTTTTAGAAGAAAAAAAGAACAAAAACAATAAAAGTACTAATGTTCCATCATTGGTTTTCTGCATCGAGAAGAGAATTTTACTGAGAGTTAAAAGAAAAAGGGTAGCAGATGAGCAGAATGGAATATCTACTACACCTTTTGTACGTAAAAAGGAATTTAGTCACTAGAGTGTTAAAGTTCACTCCTTAACTTCGCTATTTTGAATGATTTTTTAAATCATTTGAAAATTTATAGTTTGAGCATATTTTTCTGGAATTCAAAATATTTATTTTGTTTCCCTTAAATAGCATAGGGATGGCATATTCAGTTTTTACCCTTATACTTCAAATTTTTTTTTTTAATAATAGTTTGAAAAATAACGTTTTCTATATTTTAAAAAAAAGAAACTTTAAAATTTATCTGTTTCCGTACTCAATTCAAGTAAAGTTCGAGTAATAGAGAGCACGTAGATTATCTGTCGAAATGAGAAAATTTGACAAAAAGTACGGAAATGACTTCAAGTAACGACTTTCAGCGAAACAGCTGTGTCTGACAATTGAAATTAATTAAAATTGAAATGGGTGGTTGGTTTATTTAAAAAATAGAAAATTTAAAGAGGTTGCAAGTGAATTCTTCTCCACGAACATTTGGCTTCCATTTGCGTTAAATTTGCTTGTTTGCAGCTTAATTAATCAGCTGTTTGAAGCTCGAGATTCGTGCTCGAAGAAATTTTTCAAGTAAATTTCGAGTCATAGAGAGTGACATTTTACTTGATCTTCTTCTCTCTCGTTCTGGAAAAATGTGTAAAGAAACGCTTCAAATTACTCTAAGTGAATACAAAAGCAGTCCTAATCACTTAAAATAGAAAAAGTACCTAAACCGTAAAACCGTAGTGTAGGCATCCCTGATATGTCAAACATCCCTGTTACTGCAACTGACAGTTTATTTGTCATTGTCAAACATTTACGTAAAAGTATCGTTTAAGCATGGAACAACGCGTTGAAGTTAAATAGTGGTGAGCTTTGTATGGCCACTTCTCGCGCCTGAAGGGGAGATATCCTCCTAAGAGAAGTCTTCCTGTGAAAGCAATTGAAAAGATAGGCCGTGTACTATTGGAAACTTTTCACTGAAACTTTTCACAAAATTTGAAGCCTCATCATTAGCTTTCTTTTTCAGTATGTGTCGTTTCGCTCATGGTATAATAACACTGTGTGACCGATTCGACCTTTAAAAAAGTTTCAGCCTAAATTCTTAAAAATTCCGAGAGAGGGACATCTTGTGATTATATCGCGACTAGTCCGACCTCTCAGTTCCATCACAATTTTTTTTTAAAAATTCTCAAAGTTAAAAAGTAGGAATTCTAGTATTCCGACTTTTAACAATTTTTTACATATGCTTAGGTTGTGAGAATTTAAAAACAAAATGCACTTTTGTTCAATAGAATTAAACGTTAAATTTTACAGTGCCAAAAAATTTTTGAAAAAAATATATAAAGTGGGTTTATCGCAAAGGAGAAGTCAATTTTTCAAAAATTTTGTACAAATGTTAGTTCTTCTTTATTTTTTTAAAAATGGTAACAAACAAAAATACTTAGTTCTTTTACAGGAATTATTAAAACTACTAAGTACCTTTCAAAAAAGTCTAAGATAACTGAAATCAGTTGAAAATTGGAAAAATGGCAGAAGTTTTAAGGTGTTTTTTAAATCGACAATCATCGATTTTTCTGATATACGTTCACAGCGTTCAAACTGCTGCCATTTAACCAAATGATAACGGATTTTGCTCATATATGCCTTGTTAGAATGCACAAGCCAAATGCCACATTTTGCGATTCTAGTTTTTTTAGAAAATAAAAAAAAGGCGATATCAAACAATATATCACAAGATTGTTGTGAGATAATCTGAGTGTCTTTACGATTGAAAAACTTCTTATTTGTGCTACTTCATTTGGAATTGTGTAATTTGAATAGTGAAAAGTGCATTGCATATTTTATTACATTGCAAATTATTTCCGAAAGAAATTTTATTAGAGCTCCTTGCTGTTGTTATATCCTGCGGTAAGTAAAATATTGTGTACTTTGAGCAGATCAAAAAAGTGAAAAGTGTGTTCAGACTTTTTACTGATGCAATGGGTTTACCATCTGTTATACTTTTCAGACTTTTTTATTCATCATGTGCGATAAAATAAACACTCTTTGTTACGTGTGTTTAGATATACACTAAAATCATATCGTCAAGCGATTTTAGATGAAGTTCAAAACGCTTATAAAAGTTATTTTGTCCTTGATATGCAAAAAAATGTTTCTTGGGCACCCAATTTTTTATGTTCCGTGCAATACATTATGTTGGCTTTCATAAAAGGCTTCAAGAAAGTAATGCCATTCGGAATACCTGTGATTGGAAATCTGTTCATCGTCATGCTAAAAGTTCTGCTACTGTTGTGTCAACAAAAAAGTATTGAAATTCAATCGAAAAATGCAGAAGTCATACGTATATCAAGACACTATGTTCGTATTTCTTCCCAAATAACATTCTGAGGAATTGCCAATGCTACATCCAGTTCCAGAAGAAAACGCAGCACCAAGTCTTGTCACTGATTTTATGGAAGCGTTTAACCAGCTCAATGTTCGAATGTTGCTTAAAGTACTCTTTCTGCACCATCATATAGATGTATTCGAACAGCCAATTCCAACCAAATCTGATGAACAAGGCGAGCGCTTCCATCAAACGACAAAAACAATGGTGGACCGGTAAAAAAATAAAAATTTGCAATCTTTTATTGCTAATTTGTGTTTGTTTTTGGCACTGGATGAGGTGTTGTGAAGAGCACCAACATAAATACAATTTACAATAAAGGCACAAACATACATTCAATCAAAATTTGAACCTTTATCCCAAAAAATTAATAAAACTTTTATTATTCGCAGTCATAAGATATCGCCGTTTTTATTTTCTAAAAAAACTAGAATCGCAAAATGTGGCATTTGGCTTGTGCATTCTAACAAGGCATATATGAGCAAAATCCGTTATCATTTGGTTAAATGGCAGCAGTTTGAACGCTGTGAACGTATATCAGAAAAATCGATGATTGTCGATTTAAAAAACACCTTAAAACTTCTGCCATTTTTCCAATTTTCAACTGATTTCAGTTATCTTAGACTTTTTTGAAAGGTACTTAGTAGTTTTAATAATTCCTGTAAAAGAATTAAATATTTTTGTTTGTTACCATTTTTAAAAAAAATAAAGAAGAACTAACATTTGTACAAAATTTTTGAAAAATTGACTTCTCCATTGCGATAAATCCACTTTATATATTTTTTTCAAAAATCTTTTGGCACTGTTAAATTTAACGTTTAATTCTATTGAACAAAAGTGCATTTTGTTTTTAAATTCTCACAACCTAAGCATATGTAAAAAATTGTTAAAAGTCGGAATACTAGAATTCCTACTTTTTAACTTTGAGAATTTTTAAAAAAAAATTGTGATGGAACTGAGAGGTCGGACTAGTCGCGATATAATCACAAGATGTCCCTCTCTTGGAATTTTTAAGAACTTAGGCTGAAACTTTTTGGCGGTCTCACCGTGTAATACAAGGTAGCATTGACAGTTGCTTGGGAAAACATCTCCTGTCAAAAAATATACTCAAGAAGAGAGCGTTCAGAATCGGCCATTGAAAACACATTGAAAACACAAACAATGTTGAAAACGTTGAAGTGAAAAAAAAACAACAACCTTAGCTGCAGATGCATAGCTGTTTTTGACAGGAGATGTTTTCTTGTAGAAGAGAAAGTAAGCAGTTGTCAATGATACCTTGTATTATTATACCATGGTTTCGCTGAAGTGTAAGCAACATTTGTGCGCTTGGAATATGTCAACTTTTGTGCCAACAAGACACAATTGCGGGGAAGTTTACTTTTCTGCATTTAAAGAAAAAGGCAGCTGAAGGCATCGTAGTGTGACTGGTGATGAAAAATGGTTTCATTACGATAACCTCAAGCGCAAAAAAGCATACGGGCCAAAATCGACACCAAAGCCGAATATTCACAGTGGCAATGTCATGCTCTGTATTTGGTGGGACCAATTGGGCGTGGTGTATTATGAACTGATACAACCGGGTGAAACCATCACCATGAGTTTGATGCACTGAACACATTGACGACGGCAACGACATTACGACATCTGTCAAATTTTTTTTACATGCTTTTCTTATGGAGGTGAATGTGGTGAAAATCTCGCGGCGACATAGAAATGTTGCTGACGTCGGTATAGAATTATGCACTGAACACATTGACGACTACACGACTTTACGACGCGACGTGAAGAAAGAATCAACAATCTGGAAATATCATACGATTGTTTCATTCAAGCATACACAAACCCTTATATTTGCACTTTTGTCGCTCACCAAATTAGAAATAATTCTATATCGGCGTCAGCAGCATTGCTATGTCGCCGCGATATTTTCACCACATTCACCTCCGTAAGAAAACCATTAAAAAAAATTTGACAGATGTCGCAATGTCGTTGTCGTCGTCAATGTGTTCAGTGCATAATTTCTAATTTAACGAGCGATAAAAGTGCAAATATATGGGTTTGTGTATGAGTGAATAAAACAATCGTTTGATATTTCTAGATTGCTGACTCTTTCTTCATGTCGTGTCGTAAAGACGTGTAGTCGTCAATGTGTTCAAAGCATAAAGCCGAGAGTAGAATGATTGCGTATGCGCTTCCGTCTACTCTCTGGCGCAATTAGATTCGAAACGCACGAAAGCTTATGGTAGTGAGTAGAATGCTGAAAGGCGCAAATTTTGTCAGCTCGTTACAAATAGCGAACAACGAGAACAAAGAAAATAAACGAGTTTATTCTTTGAAATTTTCAGGGATGACTCTTTATCATGAATTTTAATAAATAAATATTTAAATAAGTTATAAGTTTAACATTCCTTATTTTATGCTGATGGTAAGTAATTTTATTGCTACACATCAAAATATTTTCAAGATCTTAGCGTTAATACACCTAAAATTGAATTTCAAGAATAAGGAAAACGTTCAATCATTTTGTATCCCTGCTCTTAGTCCAGAATCTAAGCGCAATATCATATTTCATTGTACGCCCAACATATTTTGTTGCGTAAATTGCGCCAGCGAGTAGACGGAAGCAAGCGCTTGTTTCACTTGATTGCCCTTTCCTTCCAACTAATCTATCACCCCATTTCAAACCAAGGCAGACTTGACTGAATAGGTATTCCACCTGAAATCCTTGGTTCAAAGCTAAAAAAAAACTATTTACTAGGTTTTGATGTTAATATAACAAGGTTAACAATATGTTGAATTTTCCTTATGTTGGCTTTAAAAAATATTCCATTGATCTGGATAAACTTCCAAAAATTTACTTTATAACCCATTGCATTAAGTATGAAATTATATCATTGACTTCATAGTACTACGAATACTTCCTCTTCACATTTCTGTAGGTGACTATATTTATTCAGCTTATATCTGGTATTGAAAAAATAAAAGTCGGTTGGTTTTTTTTTTTTTTGTTTTGTTTTGCTTTTGACAAACATTGACACAGCGTTGTTTAAATATCACTATAAGAAAAAATATACACAAAACTCTATAATTTAGTAAGAGTGCAAAATCCCGGCAAAGCTGATAGATGCTCTATCTTTAGAAGTGTTAGTTTGGTATTTAAAGTAAAAATATTTTGTATTTGTGATTCATTTTGGTGAACTTGAAAACAAAAACGAAACGCTCTATGGTGCGTTTGCGATTGCATTTCCACTTAAGGGCCTTAACATATTCTACTCCTCTATGTTTTCGCCTCAAAGCGGAAACACCGGTTGTCTGTCTGTATTTTTTTTTTTTCTTCTCGCCACTCCACATTCTTCTCACCACTCCACATGCTCGCGCTCTCACGTTTTGCTAATACCATTTCCATATGGCTGACAGAAAAATGTATCCACACACACCATACTTATTTTACACATCCTGCAAATGTTTCAAGTGGCGTTTTCTACACACAATATATATGTCAATAGTGCGCTTTCCAATATTTTTTTTTTTTATTTTCACCTCCTTCGTTTTTTTTATTATTTAATTTTTTTTAATATTATTTTTTTCTTCTTTTTTTATATCTTTCTATTTACTTAAGAGCAACTAACAATTAGTTCGAATTTTTTCTAGCGTTCTTTGGTATTCTTTTTTCAAATGAAATCGTAAGGTGCATTTTATTTATGTCAAACTTTAAAGCTGCCAGCTAATAGGACTTTATCAATTAGCTCGGTTACTTCTTAGGAATCTGAAAGGGTTAAATGAAGTAAGCTTCATGCGTGGAAAATTCAATAATTTTTAAAGCATTTTGCATCAGCTTCACATTCACAACATTTCATGAATTCATTTTTTTCCGAAGATTCCCTAATTTTTTGGGGGTAATACGAACATTTTTTTTTTCACAATTACTACGTTAGAACAGAGGAAATATCACTTTATTACAGAGCTCATTGAATAGTAATTTCGTTTGAACTGGGTTGTATTAAATACTTTTTTCGATTCTACTTTATGATTACTTTTTTAAAAAATATTCACTAATTAAGCCTAAATACTTTTTTCCACTGGCGATTTTTTTTTTCTTTTTTTTTTCTTTAAGGAAAATAAAATTGATTGGATGCAGCACTAAAAACGCGTCAAGGTGTTTTCCCTTAAAATGCTTTTCCGAACTGGATGCTGCTCTCAACTTTAGCTGTGAATAAGTCGAAAGTCCAAAACACTACCGCGACTCACCACCGCGTCACCCATTGTAACAACGACCAACACACAGCCTGTGTTCTCCGCATGTAGCGCATGCGATTGAGTTGCTGATAAGTTGTAGCACATCTGTTGGAAAGAAGCTCGCCTCGATGGCAGGATAACGATGCGTTTTGGTTGTGTGGCAGCACTGACTAGTGAGCGGTGAATCGAGGATATTTTATGGAATGCGTGTTTGTGTCTGTGACTGACTCTATTCAATGCGTTAGTGTTGGTGAGAAAGTTGAAAACAACTTGTTCCTTGTTTTGATGCCAAATTATTGGGGTGTCTATTATTATTGTTGTTGTTGTTGTTGTTGTTGTTGTTGTTGTTGTAGTTGTTGTTGTTTTTTTTGTTGTTCTTGTTGTGGCGGCTCTGATGTTGACGTTGCTGAAGTAGAGTTGGGTGTCTTCTTCCTAAATAAAGCAGCCACAACATGGATCACCCTCAGCAAAAAGTAAAACCATTAAACAGGAGTTTTTTTTTTTTTGCGGGAGTCTTTCAAGTAGTCGGTCTTTGAGCGGTATTCCTGCGCAGGGATTCCCTCATTATTGATGTTTGTCTACCTTTTTATTGTGTAGAATATATAATCAAAAGCGTTGATTTCAGTGAACTTTTAAAGCGTATGTATGTACATATGTATGTATGTAAGTGTAGATTGTATTGGCCATGCATGTTGTCAAATCAATATTTTATGTGCACCTAGTAAGCTCCGCTTTTTATGATTAATAATTGAAAAAGAAAGTAAAACAAAATATATCCTGCCATGTCCCTGATGTGTTCTTTCATATGCACCATTCAAAAGATAAAAAAAAATTATTGCTATGGACCATTTTTTTTATGTTAAAAATTCTGGCTCAATTATTCATTGATATTTATTTTATTTCCTACAAAGTAATATCCATTTCAAGCATATATATATTCCAACGCTTCCTCCATTCTTGAAAACATTTTTCATAGACGAATTCGCTTTCACCTTCTTCTGCGAATTCTCTTTTAAATTAAAAAAAAAAAAAAATGCGAATTCTCTTTTATCGTCTCAAAAACTTTCCTCGAAATGGTAACTTGCGTCGTGGGTATAGGATAAAAGTCACAAAAAGCCTTATTGTGTGAATACGGAGCTTGTGGAACGGGTTGACCGTTGTTTTTGGTCATATAGTCTTCAGGCACTTCAGGGATAAGGTTTTTATAAGGTTTGGCCAAGGCCAGATCTTCCTACGTCAGAAATACCTGCGCCAAGCGTTCCTGGGCATGTTCTGCTTGCGCCAATACTTCCTTAAATTGGTCTTCCAGGACCTGATCTTCCTGCAACTGAACTATCTGAAATTGATCTTCCTCGACCTGGTCTTGATGCGATCGGTCGTCATGCAGAAAGAATTCTTAAAATTGGTCTTACAGGGCCTGGTTTTCCTGTGCCCGGTCTTCCTGAAAAAGGATTTACTCCCTGGTCTAATGGGAGGTGTAAGGCCTAATTATTTTTGCAGTTGTAGCTACTGTTGGCTTAGTCACATAGGCCCCTATTTGGTACGACAACTCAACTTAAGTTGACGTGACTTAAGACACCTCAACTCAACTTTTTTGCCATATTACATATAACATACATTTTCAGTTGAGCTGTGGTGTAAAATTGCTTTTTCTATTGGAGCATGATTACACCGAAATTTTGACACTTTCATTGAAATGAATCAGCTGTTCGCATTAATTTCAATTTTTGTGTATATGTATTTTGTTCACAATAAATCAAGCGAAGAAGTGGAATGGTAATACATTTGACTGTAATGCCAGCAGTCCGAGTTCAATCCTCGCATGTGACAAAGAATAAAACTTTCTCGCTTTGCTTTTATGTATTTTCTTCTTTTTTTAACACAGCGCTCCTTGGACTAACACATAAAAGAGATTTTTTAACTGTTTGTTGAAGCGCTTTTAAACGATTTTTTAACCTGCACTTAAGAAGCGCTTCTGCCAAAGCGTTTCACACATTTGGAGCGCTTTTTAAGTAAACCAAATTCATATTAAAATTTACATTGGATATCCTTGGATGGAAGCGCTTCTTAAGTGCAGCTAAAAAATCGTTTAAAAAGCGCTTCAACAAATAGTTAAAAATGCTCTTTTATGTGTTAGTCCAAGGAGCGCTGTGTTAAAAAACAAAAAAACAAAAATAAATACATAAAAACAAAACGAAAAAATTTTGTTCTGTGTGCATTATAGTCAAATGTCTAACCGCTTTGCTATTTCCTTGCTTGACAACTCGTGAACAAAATGTGTATAAAAAAAATAACCCCACAACTCTGGACTCTGAAAAGCGCATTCTCAAAATAAGCGCATAAAATGCACTATTTCTAGGAGCGCTTTTTATTTTCCCGCTGGGTAATAATATAATATATACATGATTTGGATAATAATATATGCATATACATAATATATGTATTTATACTTTATTTTACTTACGTATTTTTATCCATTTTCACTCAATTAACAAAAAACAATAAACAAATAAAAAGTTCGTATGAAAAAGACGCTATACAACTAGCTGCTCAAAAGAGATGTAAGTTTTTGACAGTCATTACACTCGGCACAGAGTTGCATTGTTAAACATAATACCACAAAAAATACATACACATCTCTGAGATACATACTTGTCAGACGACAGACACGTATGTACCTCAAATGTGCAATAGACAATACAAATTTACAAATTATACATACAACTTAAGTTGAGTTGTCGTACCTAATAGGAGCCATAGTACAGTTGGAACAGTAATACCTGGTGACGACGTTGTAGCTGATGAGTTGGTACTGCTGTAGGTGTTGGTGCAGCAGAAGTAGTTAGTGCAGCAGTGGAAAAAGACTCTCCAGGAGTTGAAGGTGGATTAGGAAAAACATTTTGTCTAGGGATTTAAGGTGAATTTTGAGCAGAATTTTGTCCAGGAGTCGAAGATCGATAACCATCAAATTGCTGTACAGGCGTCTTTTTTGGAGCAGTAGGCGTTGGTATTTTTGTTGCTGTAGTTGTTTCTTGTTATGCAATTGAAACATCCCTCAATATACGGCGGATGGAGTAGAACTTCCCATTTAATCATTTCTTAGTATGTTTTGACAGGTTTTGTGAAAAAAAAAATTATATAACCCCCAATGGGCATTATAACGTCTAGCAGGAGAAGTCATAGTCCCCGATATCCCCATTTTGGGTGTCACTGTCCCCATTTTGTGTGTTGGGCCTGAACATTTTTCGTACATAATACTCATATCGCAACTGAGGATTATGTCTGTGGTTGCTATATTCAGACAACCAACCATTTTGCCTCAAATTTTGAATTGGTAAGTCTTACAAATTTTAAAAAATCTCCATGTAACGAATAACTCTCGTATATTCATGAATGAACAGGAGTCGATCTTAAAACTAGGTTTACTTTTTTATATTAACACCAGTATAGAATACCAATTAAGTTCAGTGGTATCAACATAATTAATTTCTGTTCATCTCAAAAGAAGTCGTCATCACCTTACCACCATTATTATTTATTTCCAATTTTGTTTCTCTTGCTTACTCATGTTTTTATTCGGAAAGTATAACAGCGGTTTTGGTTTCCGATAGACTTTTGTTATTGTATACTGTTCCAACTCATGCCATTCGAAATGACGAGTTGATAAACAGGAGAGAGAAGAGAGAATCTTCCGGCAAGAGAGAATCGAACGAACAGAACAAAAGCTACCCAGCAGAAAAGTGGACCAAATTTGAAATAGTTCTGAACTAGTTCCAAAAAGGACCAGTACTAGTTCCACTACAATACCCTTTAACATTGAACGAACTGACGCTTTTTGTGGGTTGATGTCATAGGAAAAGACAATTGTCCCCAGAAACACTCCTTTTTCCCCATATTTGAACTAGTTGCATTAGGAACACTTTTAAACTGGTTGCTTTAGCAATAGCCTGAAAGTGGTTCTTTTTTAAATAGTTTTAAAGTGAACATATTAAAAGTGTAAAAATTTAGTGCAACGGAAAGGTCCTAAAGATCTCATTTGTACCATCTTTTCCATCCACATTCCAGAAAACATTTTGTATATAAACATTTTGTTTTTATATTTTTTTTTTCTTGTGCGCAGCAAATTTTAAAAAGTAGCCAGAACGCGTTTATTTTTTTCAGCAATACTTTTCAGAAAACAAAAGCAAAGATAACTGTTCTACACTGAACGCCTTTTGTACTTTTTCAGAGCTACTGCGAACTGCGCTAGAAATGAACTAGTTCACTTTTTCAATTGACTCCAAAATAACTGCTGGGTAGTTACAGGAGCAAGAAGCCTTGAAAATAAAAAGTTTTCGACCCGGAACTTTTGGAAGAAATAGCTTTAAACCGCCCTCAGATATTGCTCTGAGTCTACAATGCGTGCCAAAAGATGGTTGCTTTCCTAATATCTAGAAATATCAAAGTTTAGTCCTTCTTAGCAAAGGGAAAGGCAACATTAATAGCCCGTCAGATTACAGGCCCCCGTTTCTTGACACAATTCAGCAGGCAAGCTATATGGAAAACTAATTAATCCCCACCTCAATTTAGCAGAACAAGCACTAGGCAGAATGGTTTCAGAATCCTGAGTCTTACTAGTCCGGCATAATTTCTTGGTATATTAGATGTAAAATATATATTCAACAGCCTTAGATGGATAAATATTGTCGAATCTGTGGAAAACCATTTCCACGCGCCGGTATACTTAGCATAAATTATTCGAAGCTATCTGACAGATCAGAAGCTAATCTGCGAAACTAAAGATGGGACCATAACGCAGAATGTTACTACATCAGTACAAAGATCCATCCTAGACCATCCTAGATCTGTGGCACATCAGCTATGATGAGATTCTTCGAGTTGATTTGCAGTTGCTTAAATATCTAGGCGATAGTAGATTAGGTTCAAGCCACAATGTTAAGATTCAATCAGCTTGTTTGGACTTTGTAGCCATCGACTCCAGCGACATTGTTGGTTTTAATCCGAGCTTAAGCTTTCAAGATTTCATTAAATGTTTGCACACAAATAATCGAGAACTGAACTGACTCCGAACGGCTAATTTGCATGTTCTCAAGAAGCTTTGCATGACATAATTTACTCTCTGAGGTTTGACATTCCCTACAGAGAGATTACAACCGAACATAAAAATTAATTTTTACTGAAAGAATTTTCTGTGTCAGCTGGGGTTTGAAATTGGGCACGGCCGCCACGATATTTCTTTCTTCATTTCTAATGAGCTGAAATTGAAAATTCAACCAAATTTCATCAATGGTCAATTCAAGGATTGCTTAGTAACCTGAATTGACCGAGATAAAGCCAATACATTTGTCTCAGGTTTAAATAAGCACTTTTGTACGGCTTTCCCACGCTTAGAAAAGCCATAATGGCAAACAAAAATATATCCACATCCGCAACACCAAATCCTTATTTTAATAGGTTAAGAAAATAATATTTTTCCTATTCTCTAACTTAAAAAAATAAAAATAAACTGGCCATTGCAGCCCTTTGACCGAACTTCTTATGATCAAGTTGTGTCGTGCATGTTATTAAATGATTGTACACAATTGATCGAGAACTGGACCTACTAGTTTTATACCGACTCCGAACGGCTAATGTGCATGTTTTCAAGAAGCCTTACATGGCATTATTTACTCTCTGAGCTTTGCCATTGTCTACAGAGAAGTGACGGCCGAACAGAAAAATTAATTCAATTGAAAAAACTTTCTGTGTCAGATGGAATTGAACCAAGGTTCTCTGGCGTATGGGTCACGCACTCTACCCACTGCGCCACGGCCGCCACAATTCTCTTCTCTTACTTATGTATAGTGATAAAAATTATTATATTCTTCATACTTAGAAAAAAAATTCATATTAATATCATCCCTGCAAACGAGGGAATATTAAGCGACTTGACTTATTTGGCATATTAATATAAAAAAACAAATTGGGAAAGGTAACTTTTATAAATTTTTTCTAACTACTCGTACATCAGTAAAAAAGAGTATCCCCATGAGATATATCCTCATGAAAATGAATTTAACTGAGTAAATAATTAATGTATAGATGTATTTATTTAACAATGAAATTTATTAAAAATCAAATATTTCTTTCAAGCAATAGTAAAAAATAAAAAAAAAATAGAAAAATATAGAAATAAATAAAACAATTATTTATAAATATTAGAAAATATCAAATAACCTGACTTGCAAAATTAAATTTTCCGAATTTAACGACGTTGTTTATTTGAAAGAAACCGTAATCGCAAAAATTGGGTTTTTTTACAAATATCGGGTTCTCGAAGGTCTTCGGAGTGAAGACCTGGTAGTGGTACAACTTTGCCTAGAGTTGGTACGTCTTCCATTGGTACACGGAATGCGTTTGGAAACTGATTTTGCTGGAACTGAGTTTCCTAAGATTGGACTACCTGGGCCTGGTCTTCTTGGGAATAGTCTTAGTGGTATTTGTATGACTGGAGTACATAGAACTGGACTGGTTATAATTTGTATTGTTTGGCCAGGTCCTACTGGGCCAGGTCTTATTGAGACTGGTCTGCAAAGGATGTATCTTCTAAAAGATGACAGTCCCAGCCTTTCTGAGACTGGTATACATACAATTGGTCTTCGAGAATTTTGTCTGCATAGGATGGGCGCTCCTGGTCCTGGTCTTATCGGAGCAATACTGCCTATTGGTGCAATAGTTGTTGTAGTAGTAGTAGGCGTAGTAGTAGTAGTAGTTGTAGTAGGAGTAGTAGTTGTACTAGTTGTGGTAGGAGTAGTAGTTGTAGTAGGAGTAGTAGTTGTAGTAGTTGTGGTAGGAGTAGTAGTTGTAGTAGTTGTTGTAGGAGTAGTAGTTGTAGTTGTTGTTGTAGGAGTAGTAGTTGTAGTAGTTGTTGTAGTAGTTGTTGTAGTAGTAGCTGGTGTAGTAGTAGGTGGTGTAGTAGTAGCTGCTGTAGTAGTGGGTAATGTTGTTATAATTACACCACGCACATCAACATTACGATAATCGAAAATTTCTCTGTTTATTACTTGCGGTGCTGCTGGAATCAGGACTTTATGCAGTAAAATAGCCATTATGGCTAAAATTGTATTAACGTTGAATTTCATCCTCACCAGTAAACTTTTTGTTTTAGTTTAAAATTTTCTTTTTTCGTCTTGTTAACTCAGCGATAATTTAAGTACTAAGGTGATTGAATAATTGAACTTCACTATTTATACCCAAATATTTTCTGCTCTTATATTTAATTTGATTTGTTAATATTTTTCCTTCGATTTCTTCAATATTTTGCTTGTTCATAAACAAGTGTTTTCAATATCAGTTTCAAGCAGGTGTTGTAAAATATCGCTTGAGACCATAAATCGTAACCCCGAATTAGAATTTCCAGGTGATTGCACCTGGTATTGACTCATACACACCGTGATAATGATACTAAAGTCAAGTATTTAGAAATGCCTCATTCAAGTTCAAAACGTTATAGATTGCACTTGAAAATCTTTATTTGATTAAGTGGTAACTTAAACGATTTGATACATCTCTTAAGTGCTTTACACGAGCTTCGAAGAAGCTTCGGACATGCGTTTACGAGAGAGGGTGGAATATTCCTCGTAGTAGATTCTTGGAAATTAAATTGTTAGTTGGGTAATTCTATAGATTATATTTTGAAGCAAGCTTATTATTTTTGTTACCGTCCCCAAAAAACTTAATTCTTCAATATTATTAGAAGCTCTACTTGTAAGTACTTATATATAAGTAGGTACTTTAAGCTTGGTATGCTAAGATAAGATCTTCTTGAATCTTTTCTGTTTAGAATGGTTGAACTTGGAATTGGAGAAGGTTTCAATTCTATCGTCTAAAATAAATATACTTATAATTAGAACTGCTTTGGATAGGCTCATGGGAACTTGACATCATTATTGCTTAGTCTACTTGAAATAAATGTTTTTGTAACACGAGAGCTTACGGCTTATCTAACAGGAGTATTTCGCCCTGGTTAAGATAGGCTTAGTACTTAATTGCAAGGGCTTGAACCCGGTATATTTAACGCAGGTCTGATGGGGATGGTTGGAATCATTTGATCCAGGTCTGATGGGGATGGTCTATCATAAGCTTAAGCCTGAAAGATTAAATGAGGTAAAGGTACGCCTTGTGCATGGCTTGGTATTATTATGCCTGGTATTTCAAGGAAAAGATATATATCTATCGCATATAAGGTCCTGTCGAGCGTATTATGTGAAAGACTGAAGCCCATCGTAAACCAGCTAATTGGACCTTATCAGTGTGGCTTCAAACCTGACAAATCCACCATAGACCAGATATTTACGCTACGACAAATCTTGGAGAAGACCCTAGAGAAACAAATCGACACACACCATCTTTTTGTCGATTACAAAGCCGCCTTCGACAGTCCAATAAGGAATCATCTATACTCCACCATGTCTGAATTTGGTATTCCTGCAAAACTCATCCGTCTTTGTAGAATGACCCTGAGTAACATCAGCAGCAACTTCAAAATCGGGAAGGATCTCACTCCTCCATTCGATACCAAACTAGGTTTCAGACAAGGTGATTCCTTATCGTGCGACTTGTTCAACCTAATGATGGAGAAGATCATCCGAGCTGTTGATTTCAGACGCAGTGGCACGATATTCTACAAAAGTATTATGCTGCTGGCGTATGCTGATGATATCGATATCATTGGCCATACGCGCGAAGTCAGTGCAGCATTCTCCAGATTAGCGAAAGAGTCGAGTCGAAAAAGTCTTGCAAAGAACGCAGATAAGACGAATACCTAGTGTCAACAAATAAGCAGTCTCAGCGTTTTGGAAACCACGTCACTGTTTACAACATCTCCTTCGAGGTTGTTAAGAACTTCGTCTATCTGGGATCCATTATAAACTCTTCCAACGATGTCAGTATTGAGATAAAACAATACAAAATTTTACACCAAAGTTTAACAAAATTTTTCGTTTTTAAGGTTTCAAAAAACAAACCTTCACTAAAATATATAAAAAAATAAAAAAAAAAAAATAAATAACTGGTCATTTCAGCCCTTGAAAGGACTTTGACCTAGCTTCTTATGATCAATTGTGTTGTGCGTGTTATTAAGTTTGCACACAATTGACCGAGAAATGGACCTACAGGCTTAACGCCGACTCCGAACGGCGATGAACGAAATGTTCTTATTCTCAAGAAGCTTTGCATGGCATTTTTATTACTCTCTGAGGTTTGCCATTGTCTGCAGAGAGGTGGCGGCCGTACAGAAAAATTATTTTATTTCAAATAATTTTCTGTTTCTGCTGAGATTCGAACCTGGGTCTCCAAGTTCGTTGACATAGCGGCCACGCACTTTAACCAACTACGCCACGGATGCCACTAAAATATATACATATATAAATATTTTTGTTTTTTTTCCTTAATGGGTACATATGGAATTTTTTTTTAGTTTAAAAATATTGTGTGACGTGTCCAAAATATTTTAACCCCGCATACAGTCTCATCGACCTCAAATTCAATACATTTCATACAAAACGATCAGAACCTGGTTTATGCAGGTATTTTTGGGACATAACATCGTATAGATTAGAAAAAAAAGTAAAAACTGTAAAAAAAAAAATTTCCAAATATAAAATGGCCCTCTTTATTTTCCAAAATATTTCGTAAATGCCATTTTATAACGCCAACTTTATAAAAGCTACATTATTGAAATTATTTTATTTCAAAAGAACTTACCTTTTTCATGAAGTACATATATTTTCAGCTATTTTATATATTGGAAAATATTTTAAAAATATAGTTAGGTTAGGTTAAGTTAAGGTGGCTGAGCCAACAGACGACTCGTACACTTAGGCCAGTGCAAGCCCGTTGTGATACCACATAATCTCATCAAGAGATTTTCCTCATCAGCAAATCAGTTCGAACCAAGGACGTAGCCAGGGGGGAAAGGGTTCAACTGCCCCCCTTAATCTAAGATTTTTTATATAATCGATGGCTTTGAAAGTAGTTTCTATATGTAACTCCTTTTTAATCCTTTTTTATATCTGGTTTTTCCTTTTTCTTTGAAACTAGATATGGTAAAGATATGAAAGATATGGTAAAAAGAAATTTATAAGGTCTTTGCCCCTCTAATTTTCATCCTGCCTACGCCCTTGGTGCTAACGATTGAAGAACTTTAGGATATGCTTGATTTCCTGGCATGAGACTTCGGTAAGTCAATTAAGGAAATGATGTCCCAGAGTTGCCATTCTCCTTTTTGTTAGTGTCGGGCATTCGCAGAGGAAGTGCTGAACATTTGCTACTTCTTCTTCACACTTACAGCTTCTGCAAAAATCCTAAGATATTAGTCCTAACCAAAGAGCATGCGTTCCGACTAGACAGTGACCCGTGAGTATTCCTACTATTTTAGACAAGTTTACCCTGCTTAGCTCAAGCAGTAAGTTGGTGCGCTTTTAGTCGTAGGAAGGCCACGTTAGCTTAGCTGTCCTACATGTGGCGAAGTGTTCTCAGTGTTTTTGTGCAAGACTTAACGATCTGTTCCTGCACCGGAGTTTATAGAAGAACATGGTTATACCAATAAAGTCCTCACTTAAGAGGGTGTTAGAGGTCGTACCCTTCCTTCCCAATTCGTCAGCCAAATTATTGTCCTCGATATCCCTGTGTCCGGGTACCCATATGAGGTGGAACCTGAATAACTTAGCCATCTCATTCAGAGATCTGCGGCACTCAGTGAGAGTTTTGGAGTCGTCAATATGTGAGTTCAGCGCCTTAAGGGCAACTTGACTATCTAAAAAAATGTAAATACTATTTCCCCTAAGGTCTTTTTGACCTAGAATCTTTGCGGTTTCGTGAATATCCATCTTCTTCGCTTGGTAGATACTACAATAATTTGGAAGTATAAAGGAAACCTCGATTTCAAGATCCTGGGAGTAAATACCTCCCCCTACTTGTTCTTGGAGCTTGGATGCATCTGTAAAAATTTTAATACCAGTATTTTTAAGGGGAGTATTGTTAACCAAGTCTAGCCGTGAAGAGATGAGAACTTCGTACTTCTTTTCGAGATTTAAACAAGGGAAACAGTAATCTGTTTTGTCGGGGATAGATGTGTTCAGAATTATTATATATTGTGAATTATTATTATTAATAATTATTATATATATTGTGTGACCGCAGCTATTACCTATCCAATTTCGAGATTCTCTTAGTCTGAGTCTTAGGCTGCTATGTTAGCACATTCTCTGGCAAAGATATCAAGAGGAGGAAGATGAAGCATGATATTCAGAGCACTAGTTGAGGTTGTGGATAATGCCCCTGTAATACATAGACTTGCACTTCTTTGAACCTATGTAAATTTCTGAAGAGCCCTCTTCAGAATCTTTTTAAGGTCCCTCCACCATACCAGTTAGCCTTATTTAAGTATGGGGCGAACAATAGCCGTATAAATCCAGCGTACTATTTTGGGAGAAACCCCAAAAATATAAATAAATATAACTAGAAAATCAATGAAGAAAAATTTCAAAAATATCACTTTTTGGGCCAACTTTCAAAAATTTGTTTTTGTATTTTTTGTATTTTTTGTAGAAAGCGGAGGTAAGTAGAAAATTATTTCTGAGATTAATGGTTATTTTCTAACATGTCTACATGCTCAAAATGTAAAAATTCGATTTCGAATTTTGTCCACCTAGCATGCCCTTTCGCATTACTGTGTGCTGTGTAGCACCTGGCGAGGTCCTATTGGAAAAACATGTCTTCAATAAACATCCTATTCAATTGGAGCACGAAAAATCAGCAATCATGGCTCTATAGCGCTCACCGTTCACGGTAACACTCTAGACCAAACATGCCCACGTAAGGGCCCGTATGGCCCGCGTGGCCCTACACACAAATTTTTTTCTATCTTAATTTTGTCTTTGCGATGACCCAAAATGAAAGAACGCCTGCAAAAAACAACAACACACACCGCACTCGTTCAAAGTGCAAAGCCAAAATAAAAAACGCACACTCGATGATGTCGATGCTGAAGCTGATTGTCCCATTACTTGTGTGTCGAGTAATTTTTCATGCAATCATTGTTATTGTCATAGAAATTAAGTCTTGTCGCAGTGCACTGGCAGTGTCCTTCATGACATGTGATTTTGTTGCATTGTAATTGTTTTTTGTTTTGTTTGATTTTTTGGCAAAAGCAATATTTTGTGTTTGTTTTTTGTTTTTTTAAGCATTGGCCCGCACTTAAAATTTCTTGGGCCCCACTGCTCTAGACGGACGCATTTTTAAAAAAGTAAGGAACAGGGATTCCGATAGCCCACAAAGCGCACCACACGTATTGCGATAAGACTGTGGTTGGCTTCCAGTTCATTTTTAGCCCATTAATTGTATTGAACGTACAGTGCAACCGATAGTCATTCCGCTTTAATTCTTGCAAGGGCTGCATGTTATAAGCCAGGTTATAACCCAACATCTTTAAGTACAATTTGTCATGAGGTGAATGGACACAGCTCCATTTAAATCTTCCTGAATACTACGCTCTACAGCAGTAATTGTTTTTTTTTTCATTTATATGAGTTAACAGTCGCTTGAACAAATTAATTAAAAAAGTTATATTCTTTGGAAGGGGCAGGACGTTGTTTACAATGCCTAGAGCAATTAATAGAGTACGGTTAAATTAACTGAACATTTCCTTGGAAACAAACGCTCTTGAAGAGAACTCGTTCAATTTTTCCAATCGACTACAACCCAAGTAGAAAATTTTGCTTAAATCAACATATTTTGTTAAAAATTGATTGACCGGATAGCAATTGTAAAAATCATTGAACACTCTTTATGAACACAAAGCGAAGGCTTTGTGACTGAGGAGGCTGATCGAGTGCTTGCCGTGGAATAAAGGCTATAAAAGAAAAAGAAAAAAAAAACCCAGCATATTATGAGTGGCTTATCTGAATCATGGCTGGAAAGAAATCTATGCAATTTGTGGCCACTATGTATAGCAAATACCGTTATGTTGCACGGTCCGTTCGCTACTCATTGCAATTATGCAACTTAATTGACACTTAAAAAGTTAAAAACTGGCTAGGTACTGCATCATGCTCCACATAGAATTGTGCCATCATAGCAAACCACATTTTGCAACAGTTTGGTGCAAAAAAAAGCAGTTGTTGTAACTTAATTGCATTTATTTCATACAAACTGAAAACAGCTAAATAACAATAGCTACAAAGCATTCTGATTGCTTCTCCTGTCACACAGCTCCTAACGTTTCATAGCGACCACAGTTCCTGTTTCCTTTCAAGCTATGAGCATCCCTGCGCGTCTTCCGCTAGTTTTCGCCGTGCAGCTTCATCATGTAATTAAAGTGCCTACTCTGACCTAAAAACACATTTATTCCACTTTACTTTCACTGATGGCAACAAGCTGGAAGGGTAGAAAATAAACACTCACACACACACACAGTCATTTACACACATAAAAAAAGATAAATATGGCAACATCTGGGCTGTGCTGAGCTAACTTGAACTGCGGTACAGGACCATTAGAGGCTTGCAGGGTTGCATGCATATTCAAACGGACAGATAGCTGTAACTCATGTCTGTAGCAATCTTCAGGTCACCACCTCAGCACAACCTCGCTGTAAATACTTTGCATGCTCAAGCATACAAATTGCACAACACATTCTTGACTGTTGGAGGTGCATGTCAGTGCACTAGTACTAGTACTGCTGAAAGCTTACACATTACGTACAGTAGACCCGTCTGCGTAGCCTTTGGTCTTTAGAAAAATTTTCCAATATTATTTTTAAATAGCTTCTTATATTACACATTGTTAACTGGGGAAAAATTTTGCCAACGTTTTATTGATAATGAAGCCACCACAATTGTCTTCGGAGCTGAAGTTGCTGATAAAAGCATTATTTGTGCAGAGACATGCCGAGGAAGTTGAATTAGCTGAAGTAATAACTTTAGCGTCCTTTTGTTTTTTTGTAATGTTTTTAAAGGGTGATTTTTTTTTAGCGTTTGGTTTTTGAAAATTGAAAAAAAAAAACAAAATTTGCAATAGAGAATGAAATATTTATTTGGATCGATACATCAATGCATGCCATTTACTTTTTAAAGATCATTTCATGCAAATGTTGCACGCGGCTACGCCTGAGGTAGTCCATCCGTAAGCTCCAATGTTGACATACTATTTCCAGCATTTCGGCCGGTATCTCACCAATGGTATCTGTAATGTTGTCTTCCAGGGCTGCAATTGTGGCTGGCTTGTCCCTGTACATGAGTGACTTCACGTAGCCCCACAAAAATAATCTAGTGTGGTCAAATCGCATGACTTTGGCGGCCATTGAACTGCTCCAAGATGTAACTCTGCCTGTTGTCACGATTAACCTGTCCAAAGCCAGGATAAAAGAGGATGGTCGCAGGTAACCGGTTCGTCCGATTCTGTGTAAATGTAGAGGGCCTACCCAGTTCCTGAAGTTGGTCACCCAATCTGGGGAGTAGATGGACCGTTTGACTAGATCAACGGTATCGTATGCCTACGAAGGAATAGCAATGATCCTTAAAATTTGTTAACACGGGGATAGTGGTGACGCTCGACAGACGTACTGTCACAATTTCCACCGGCACATTAGCATTAGTCTTATGGATGTCTTAAAAAAGACAAAGTTAATACGGTGCAAAATATGGTGCATAATTTGAAGAACAAGAGGTGTCAAATTTGGGTACTCCAAGGTGAAAAGTATATCTCATTAATCTCGGAGTACCAGTTTGCAAAGGTGCAAAGTAGTGGTGACCATCTGTCACACACAGTCAGAAGTGTTGTGGTCTACTCTGTAGCACGTCCAATATTGGTGGCTTTGCCATTATATTCATAAACGACGTTGCAGTTGTGTCGGTGTGTGTTGATGCGTGACGAGGAAAATACCTTTGGCCGGGGAGACTATCACAGAGCTGGCGCTTCAGGAAGTATCGTGCTGGCTGTGGTAGTTCAATGTCGCGAACAGGTCTGTGATCGGCGTGGAGTTGCGCAATACAACCGGATGGCAATGCCCTCAAATTTTCAGAGATTTTAGATGGGTCTCGATTTCCACCAATAAATGTGGATGGTGACCCAACTAATCATCCATAATTGGTAATGTTTCGTTCCAGCATTGGTTCCTATCCATACAGTATATATATTAATTTAAATATACACTTAAGTATAGTAGCAACCGGTGTTGAAACAGGAGAGGTATGATGGACGTCATATATTCTATTAGCATGGCACCAATTCCACGAACCTCGACCGCATTGCCATGGGGCAACGTGGAATTAAGCCTATACGGCAGGTGTCCGCGTTTCAAATATAAGGAATTTCAATCTACTCCAAGATGTGAGATTAATTGTTCACCAAACTCGCCTCTCAATAGGTCCATGGTTACGCATGCCGTATGGCATGTGGCACATGTCAACCAAGTCCAATTCTTCCATTTTAGCCAAAAAAAAAGTCGATAATCATTGCACTGTACCTTGCTTCATTGACTGTAATGTTCCGATTTTCTTTATTTTAAAAAAAGAACGGTGCAATGATGCCGCCGGCCCACAAGCCGCACCAAACAGTGGATTTTTCTTGATGAACTGGCAGCTATTGAACTGTCTCTGGCTGCTCTTAAGGTCAAATTCGGCTTCGACACACCCGCACAAAACTACTTAGAACTTTTTGAAGTGAAAACTCTTAGGCGGCGCTTCGAAATTTGAACGAGAACATTGAAGAGTGAAATTTCAAGGTCAATTTACTTCATTTCGTTACACGATAGAGAAGATACATATGTTTTATAGTAGAGAGAATGAGACATATATACATTGTATAAAAGACTGAAAAAATATTTTTGTCACCGTTGAGTATCAAACCTGCTAACTCAAGGTTACATAGACGACGACCTACACGTTGAGCTAAGCTCTTCATACAATGACATGCTCTACGTACCAATTAATCAAACTACTTTTGCTGTAGATGCCCAGCGGGAAAATAAAAGCGTTTCTAGAAATAGCGCTTTTTATGCGCATTTTTGGTATGCTTTGAGGATGTGCTTTTTAGAGTTCAGAGTTGTGGAGCTCATATTTTTATACACATTTTGTTCACAACTAAAACATCGTGGAAATAGCAGAGCAGTAAAGCATTTGATTGTAATGCCGTCGTTCCGAGTTAAATTCGCATCTTACGAAATATAAAAAATTCTTGCTTTTTTTTTTAGTTTTTTTTAAAGAGCTTTTTTAACTATTTGTTCGTTAAGAAGCACTTTCATCCTAGGACATCCAATATAAATTTTAATATGAATTTGGTTTACTTAAAAAGCGCTCCAGATGTGTGAAGTATATAATATGTTATATAAGTTATATTAATACGTTCATATGTTGAATTAAAAATATATCAAGTTGTATTCTGTATTCACATCCAGAGCTGTAAAAGATTGAACCATTTCGGAATGCACACACCTTTTATGCATTCAAAAGCTGCATCAACCAGATTGCAATCTTATGCTTCTGTCGAGTTAATGAATTACAGATGCACAATTCATCATTCTTGATGAAGATAAAAGAATGCACACCCAATGCTCTGTGAGGAATGGGACTTATGAAAAATATCAATCCAATTCTTGTAGGCTTAAAAAATATGATGAATGCACTCAGTTTAATCATTCTTTTCAACTCTGAAACACTGGATATTTTATTTACTACCATGAAATACTACTAAATATAAAGCAGCATTTTGCATTTTTGTTGTCATTTGTTTTCGACTGCCGATCTTAGTGACATGCTTTTGTCTTTCCTTTGACATTTTTTGGAATAATAAAGAGCTTATTAACAATAAATATTATTAACAAAATGTATAAAAATTAACTTCTACAATTTGTTGTATATAATACTTTTTCAATACATGATACAAGCCAATGGCAACCCATCACAGTCATATCCAACGGTCACACACGCATACACAAATACACACAAAACAACTTCAGACAACAACAAATCTTTGCGGCTGAAGCCATCGTCGGCTGCATTCATTAAAATTTCAATTCGGCTGCAACTATCGATGGTTGCAGCCATTGTGGCTGAAGCCATCGATGGCTGAATTCTTTAAAATTTCAATTCAGTGTGCATTCTTTACGTTTTGCAATTCATGACTTGAAAACAATTTTAATCAGGCTAAAGACTTAAGCCTAAAGAGTTCACACTTTGAATGCTACAAAAAAAGAGTTCAGCTTTTGAATTTTTAAACAAGAGAATGAAAAGTGAAAATGAATGCACACTTTTACAGCTCTGTTTACATCTATATGTAAATACGACGCAAATTGGTTATCGAATTAATTGCTTTTCGGGTCCATACCAATGAGTATTAAATAAACAGATTATTTTTTTTATAAAAACTTTTTATTGTATTGCTTTTGCTTAAAAAGCTCTCTCTTTTCCTTTAAGGTTCGATTATGCAATCGTAAAGCAACGCAACGTAACGGGACGTAGAGTTCTATCGTATGAAAAATAAGTGTAAGTGGTTAGTGAAATCGTAACGTAACCTAGCGCAGCGATGGGTTCTATTCCAGATGGAACTCTACGCCACGTTACGTTGCGTAGCTTTACGATTGCATAATCGAGCCTTTACACTAAAATGGTTATTATTCTATAAGAGAAAGAGTGTATACAAAGAAGAAGTTTCACTTCTTTACTGTATACACGGTATACTGTATCTTTTATTTTTTTTTATTGAGATATCGATCTGGGGTTTTGATATGATATTCTACACATTTGAACCTTAGAAAAAATTGAAAAAAAAAATTTAAAAAAAAAATTGTTTTCTAACCCAACTGAGGAGAATGGACTCTTGCGTCCATAAATGCACAAACGCTGCAAAGCATAGCAAAATGGACAAACTGGGATTTGAACCCGGTGCTTTTGTTTGAAAGAGAAGCGCGCAACTACTTGTGCTACCAATGTATTTCATTTGGATGATTTTTTTTCTCATTATTAATATGAAATCGCATCTTTGATTAGAAAATATATTAAGCAACACACACACACATAGATACGCTCTTTAGCTGTCGCTACGAAAGTACAAGAATCGTGTCTAGGCAGATAAATAGTCATTAAAATGGTTTCATTTGTCATGACTTCACTCTCATTTGATTTACTTTTTATTGGGGCTTATTTAGCACTTAAGTTAGTGAAGTGCTCACATTTTTTTTTTCAATTTTTATACGCCCAAACTTAGTTAATTTCAGCTAATTCATGATATTGACGAGCTCTCATAGAGACACTTAAATGAGGACAGGACAGGACAGGACAGGACAGGCGGTATTGAGGATGTAAGCACAGCACCTGACGTAATAGTCATCAAGACAATGTTATAATTTTTAAAAATTCCCAATCTGTCACGTTCAATTCTTATCAGACTGAATGATGGACAGACGGAAACGTAACTACAACGCAAACTTTCCTACAGCCTGAGGAATTTACTTGTGCTAAGAGTAAGCCTACATGAACGGAACCCAACAACAACAACAACAACGTTATTGCTAAAGTAGTGCTGGTACATAACGTGCTGAAATGTCGCCCAACAGTAAGCAATATGGTTACAACAACAGCACCACCAACAACACCAACAACATAGGGAAAACGGAAAAGAGGAATAATAACGAACCAACGGAAGCGACGACATTTTTAGAAAATCGCACACAATTCCAAACAAAAAATGCTGTCATATTGTTGGAAGCTTGATGTTATTTCTGCTGATGTAGCTGTTGCTGTTGCTGTTGCTAATGCTGCACGTGGGTGTTTATGGTGTATGTTCTTGGTGGCACTGGTGGAGGGTACACGCTCTAAATATGGATATTTAAATGAGGTTGTTGCAAACATAACGGCAACGTAAGGATTGCTATGCGATCTGTTCACTGTACACTACCACCGCATTCTAAGGATTCGAATCGCATAACAACGTGTTATCCAAAAGTACTACGGGGGACAGAATTTGTCGTTGCTGTTGGGGTGTTAGAGAAGAGAGAGAAATCGTTGAGGTTGACGAATAAATTTCATAAGAGCCACCGAACGAATCTTCTTTATTCCCCCCATTATTTTTTTTTTCTTTTTTATTCTCGCGCCTTTATTTGTTGTTGACAAATTTCTGTGGAAATTGTTGAATGTGCAAAGAAGAATAAAAAAAATAAATTTAAAACCAACGCAGACATGAAAAGGGAATAATTGCAAGAGAGCAATTAGGTAATTGTACTAAAGAAGGCAGCAGCTACGACACATATTTTCATTATTTATCTCGGTTTAGAAGAAAGACATTTTTAATTGAAGTACCTCAAGTGAGCTACTTATTCCGGAATTTTAAACGATTTCGACTTAAAAGTGCTATTATGCTTTTTTGAGGTTATGATGATTGCGGTAAAAATTATTTAATTGTTTTTAACTCACTTTTAATCACTTTTTTCAACTTTGAGTCCTAGGATATATGTAAATGTTAGTTATATTTGAATTTGTACTCACCAAATGTGACACCATTTGTTTGTTTCTCCATGTCTTTTTCGGGTTTTTCACCACCCAAGGGCTCCAACTCGATGCCATCCGTTGTGGCAACTTTGTAATCTCGTTTTGACATATTGCCACAACAAAATCCACAGCATAACATTTGATTAAATTTGTTTAGGAAAGATAATAAGGAAGTGAGGAAGGAAGAAAAGAGGAAGAAAGATTATTCAGGGGTACTGATGGATAGATAGTAGGACTATAGCGGAAATTGATATGAATAACTAGAAGTTGTGTTAATGATGTTCCGTTCTGTTTATGATATAGGTTGTAGAAAAATTGGTCCTCTCTGGAGTCTGAAAAAGAATAAAAAAAAGAATGAAAATATTTAATATACTTATAAGATTAAAGAAACTTTAGTTATTTTGTAGTTTTCAATATTTTCCCCAATTTCTAATATCTTTATTAATTCTAATTTTCTCTTTGCACGGGTTACCACAAAGGGAACGTACTTTAATGTTTAAAACTGTTTCTCGGCCTAAAAATGAATTCGATAGCAAGCCAATCGGGGTACGAAAAGAACGCTCTTGTAAAAACGTGAGTCCCTACATTGCTCATTTAAGAGCACGATCGTGCACATTTTTAAACGTCTAACGCTCACGTACTAGAGCCATATTTTTGTATTAATCGTACTTGCTCATTAGGCTCATACAAGCGGTGGCTTGATATAGCTCCAAGGACAAGCAGTCATAACACCAAATTGGGGTTCTGATTACTTGGGATTATGTCCGCTTTTAAAAGGTCATACTCTCAAATGATTTTAGTAAATACTTATTTACTAAAATAATGGACAATACGACCGTTTGGCTACACGAACTAATTAAAAATGAAATAACTCCTATATAATCCTAAAAAAATAACTCCTAACAACAAATGAAATACCTTCTAATGCAAAAAACGCAATAACTCCACAATTTTAGGGGTTATTGTGGGTTAGGAGTTATACGAGTATCATATTATTTATGATAAAACCTCCTAATATGAAAATTAAATAACTCAAAAAAAAAAAAAAAAGCTCAAGCCTGTGTTAGATAACACGGGCGCACAGGTCAGACGTAGAATACGTTAGTCATTAACAGCCTTATTCAATAGATTTCCTTAAACAACCTTTAAACGCTTGTTTAGTTACGCACTGTTTAAGGCTTTACGCAGCTTCTATGCAACCTTGCTAACATTGTTATTCATAAACATTTTTTCATTTTCTGCTTATGATTGTAAGGTTTGTGTCTAAACTATAGAAAATCTCTACAAAAATTAAGAATTCCTATGGATTTACAATGGCCGCCGCATAAAAAAATGCTGCAAAGGGCGCATATGGAGCATCCCAGTGGGCAATTATAATAGGTCTTAACAAAAGAAGGCATGCTAAGACTACTACTATTGGCATCTTTATACCTCCTAATATCGCTGTACCAATGAGCACTTCTAGAAGCCCTTCCTATGGATGGGGCTCAAAAATTTTTTATTTCTGTGCAACGCAAAACATAAAAGAAGTGAAACATATCATAAAGTGTTAGCCCAAGGAGAGCACAGCGCTCTCCAATAAAAAACATAAATAAAAACAAAGCGAGAAAATTTTACTTTTTGTCCCATGCGAGAATTGAACTCGGACCGCTGGCGTTATAGCCAAACGTTTTACCGCTCTGCTATTTCACCGTTTGATAACTTCTGAACAAAATGTATATAAAAATATGAGGTCCACAACTCTGAAATTATTTTTCCGCTGGGCATCTATAGCAATTTGATTAATTGGTATTGTAAGAAAGTTTTGTAGAAAAACACTTTGTTAAAAATACTGAGCGAGAAAAATCCCATCTCAATGCTCACTTAGATTTATAGAAGTTTTGCAGCTCGTCGATATGTGCGTTGTGAAAATTGTTCAGTTCAGTTTTTTCATAAGCGTAAAAGGGCATATCGGCCAGTTGTTCTTTTCTTTAAAACATAAAAAAAGCTTTCCTACAGTATGTAGAGTAGATTCTTGAATGGAGAATTTAGCTCAATAGATAAGCCGTCGTTTTTGAAATCTTGAGGTCGCAGGTTCTCGACGCTCAGCGGTGACAAAGAAGTTTTTTCAGTCATATATATACACTATATATATTTCTCTCATTCTCTCTACTATCAAACATATCTTTCTTCTCTATCGTGCGACGAAATGAAGTAAAGTGACCTAAGAAAGTTTCACTTCAAAATAGAAAACAAAAAACAGTTAACTGCATTTTTTTTTTTATTTTTAGTTAACTTGAGAGTGCTTTTATAAGCCCTCATAAAGAAGGTCTTTTAACATGCATTCTCAAAAAAGAGCTTCTGGCAGGCCTCTTTAGAGTCGCGAGAGAGGAAGGCCTAGAAAATTTGCTCGTTTCATATAAAAAAGTTAATGGGCTTGGATATGAGTGCGGAAGGTCTTCAAAATCCATATAAAGGCCTGCAAGTAGCGCTTCGAAGCCCTGCTTTTGCCCACTGGGATGTCTTTGATATTAAAAGAAAAGACAAACAAAAATCATGGTTGTATTTATCATGGTTGTTGTTCGCTACTTGGTCATTATACTTCCTATCTTTCTCACACTGGTTCTGTGATGAACACACAGATAATCGTACTGCTCTTACACATGATGTTATAATACATAAAATACAAAGCATATGAAAATTAATACAAAATTTGAAGGAGTTCTTGAAAATTATATGCATGATACAATTATACAAGGTAGGAGTGACAACTTGCTTTTTTCTCACCAGTACCTTGCATCGACTGTCATTTGCCTGTATATTTTGTTTTCTATTTTCTTTACTTCTTTTTTCGTTCTCTAATTTATACTATTTTTGAGAGTTCGCGCAAGACGAACGAACTGTCACTCCTACCTTGTATAATTGTATCATGATTATATGTAGCAATATGATTATTTAAATACAAATCAAAAGAAGACATATTAAATATGTTACGACCATACTTGAATTTTCTTCAATGCATGCATAAAGTATTAAAAACTTATAATGAAAGTGACAAACATTTTCTCAAAATTTTTTGCTCCAGATTAACACCCCCGTATAACGTATTCTACGTTAAAAATAACTCCCTTAGTACAAGGGATACAAAAATGAATTCATTACTAAAAAATCATTACATATCATCATTACTTATTTATTTTAGGATTATGTCCTCTTTTTTTTTTTTGTTTTATGACCTTTTTGAAACTGGCCATAATCCCAAATCCAATTTTTGGAATTATGTCCTCAAGAAAAGGCGACATATTGCTAAATATTAAATTTGGGATTATTTCCCTTGGGTCTATGGGATTATGTCCCATTAAATTTGCTTTTTCGCCAAAACCGATATTTCCTTTGGCAAATGTGTTTCACTGGGTTTATATGGGACTGATAGGCCAGTTATTTTAATGCATTCTACTTGAACAAATGTGACTAAACCGTTTTATGGACTCTTTAGAGAAACATCTATAATTTTCAGGTAAATAATTTCCTTTGTGATTATGTATGGAACTAGTAGGGTTTTTGTAATTTTTTGGGTTTTGTGAACTCCTCGTACAAAAATCTCTAATCTTATATATTAATACGCAAACATCAAATGTTGTCGTACACTTTTTCAATATTTATTTTAGAAAAAGGACAATGAAACGTATATCATTCGAAAGGTACTGCACCATAGATGTGCCGAATTATATTAGATTTTAAATTGATGACCTTTGACCCGAAATATTAACGTTGAAAGTTTATATTAATTTTAGTTAGGGATCTCAGAACTGGGAAAAGGTAGAATGAAGAATGTGGTATCAGATGAAAGGTCTGGCTGCACAATATGATTGAATATAAGATTGGTGACCTTTGACCTCAAATATGAGCTGAAAAATAGCATTTATTAAATAAAAGCTAAACTATAAGAGATGGAAAAACATGATATAAGAGAGAAATTTAGACATTCATAAGATGTGCAAAAAAAATTTAATATTTTTCACCATCGTTTACGGTTACCCTACAATAAGCACTTTTTCATGTAACAAGTGTCAATATATATTGTGATGGTAAAATTGCTTACAAATAGTAAATTTTGAAAAATTTCCGTTATTTTGACATCAAAATTATTGTGATATCTCGAAAACTATAATTGTTCTCAGTACAACGTTTTTTGTATGAAAATTCGTTGATTGAGAAAAATAACGGTATGCAAAAACTTTTTTGCTAATATTTTCCACGAATAGTAGGTATGTTATTAAATTTCCCGTTATTATGACAACAAAAGTATTGCAATATTTCGAAACCTGTAGATTTTTTCCATGCAATGCATTTCTTAAAGCAATGTCATTGCCTCAGAATGAGAAAAAACAATTGATATTTCAAATTTTGATTTTGCATGCAAATATCTCAGCCATTTTGCAATCGATTTTCATTAAATTTTCTTTGTCTGAAAGTTTAATTAAATGACTTTGGAGAAAAAGGAAAAGATTTACCGTTATCTTACCAATTCAATTTCTTATGTTGTTTTCAAAAAAACTCTAAAATATTAAATCTTTACTCAAAAATTAGACCAGACATTCTTTTTTTGCAATTTTATTTTTTGTTTTCTATTTTCTTCTCTCACACTCTTTCATATAACATATCATTTATTTGCAAAAATTGCTTCATTTTGATATATAATTTAATAAAGTGTTTCTATCATCGAAAATCATGAGCTACCCCCTATGATTCTTTTAATGAAAATTAAATTTTTCAAAATGTTGTTTTTGTATTTTTTACAAAGTTCTACAGCTTAAAAAATAATTTCTGTGAAAAATTTTTTCAAATATTTCAAACCACTCCAAAGTTATATACAGAAATCTATGTTTTAAGCCATTTCCTTATCTACTTTATATACTATCTTTATATAAATACGCAAACATCGAATGTAGTGGTACACTTTTTTAAAATTTATAATAAAAAAAAGGGAATGAAACTTTCATCATTCGAAAGGTACTGTGCCACAGATATGCCGAATAATAAAAATAACAAAAAAAAATTTAATATACATATTATGTGATTATTACATTTTAAAATAATTGTATGCATTCTCATACTCATGGCTGTATTTTGAATCTCTCTGCCTTTCTTAAGCGAAAGAAATTCCAAAATATTCATACCGTTCCGATACTGTGGAGAGAGCCGTTGCAAGAACCAAAATTCATCAATCATTCAACGGCGTTGCATAGAATTATTACTTGGAGTGTATATGAGGCACGACAAATATGATAAAACAAAAATTATACTGTTAGGAAAAATTTAATTTTACAACAATAAAAAATGAATTGAATCTTTGTCTTTCAGTGAACCCCTTGATTAAAGTAACCAGAATGCACTAAAGGTTAAAGCAAAAAAAAAATTAAATTAAAATTAAAATAAGGACAAGTATTAGAACAAGGATTATAATAAGGATTAGAAAAAGGATAAGAACAAAGATGTGGACAAAGATTAGGACCAGAAAGAAGATAAGGAGTAGGACGAAGATTAGAGTATAGAATTGGACAAGTATTAAGACAAGAGTTCTGCCAAGAACTGGGAAGATTGCTTCGACAAGGACAAGGAAGATTGAGACATACCCAAAACAATATTTGGGGCAAGATTGGGAAAAGTATAATGACAAGAAAAAGAACAAAGATAAGTACAATTAGTATAAAGATTTAGAAAGAAAGTGGGGCAAAAATTAGGAAAGGATTTGAACAAGACTAAGGTCAGAGCTTTGGACATGGATTAAAACAAGAATTTGGACCTGAAGTAGGTCAATTATTAGAACACATATAAGAATAAGAATATGAATAAAGGTAAGTTTCGGAACGAATTCAAGGATAATGACAAAAATAAAGATAGACTGTCACGTCAAAATTTACTGATGCGTGTACGATAAAGCCATCTTATTTTCAACTTTGCCAAGCTTTTTTTTAAAAAAAAACAAAAAAAAAACAAGAGAAAAATCGATATTGGTTGGTCGAATTTCGACCACAGGCAATACTAGTAAAATTCAAAAGGGTGACAATAACACATCTTGCACCATAGATATTTCCAGTGAAACCTATTTGACTATTCTTCATAAATTTTTATCCAACAAGTCAACAAAATTCAAAATATTCCAATATCAAAGTAGTTCCATATATAATCCCAAAGATTTTCATCCAAGAAGTTCAATATACTCCAAACGTCCAATAATCCACCTAGTTCCATAGATAGTTCCAGTGGAGTCTATTTGATTGATAATCATAGATTTTTATCCAACTAGTCCACAAAACTCAATTAATGTCAATATTCCATCTAGTTCCAACTAGTTACATACATATATAATTCAAGTAGAATCTATTTGACTAATATTCATAGATTTTTGTTCCATGAAGTCCACAAAACTAAAAAAACTCAATATTCCTACTAGTTCCATAAATATACCCAGTGGAGCCTATTTCACCAATAATCATAGATTTTTATCCACAAAAAATTCCTCAATTTAATCCAAAATCTTGAAATTTTGCAGATTATCTCTGATTTCAAATACAAACTCTAAATTTGAAATTTGGTAAAATCAGATTAAAAAACTACGCCTATCTCCGATACAAAGTGGCATCATCAAAATGGTAAAATCTCTACAAATTCCACAAAAATTATTTGAAATACTTGAATTTTTGCACATTACTTGAATTTTAGCCTTGATATAAAATACTTTACGTTTGAAATTAAGCAAAATCGAATAAAAACCACGCCTTCCTAACGCACAAAGTGACGTCATCAAAATAAATTAAATTTATTTAATAAATAATAAATAAATTATATTAATAATTTAATTACTCGCTTGATATTTTGCATATAACTTTGATATTTATAACGTATAATGAGATTGATATTCGGATAGATTGAATAAAAACCACACCTTTCCCCATGCAAACTGGTGTCATCAAAAAATGAAATCTTTATAACTTCGGATATTATTAAACTCGAGTGTGGGAGTATTTCAACTTCTGTCGAGTCGAAGATAATAAAGACTTTACTTGTTTATATTCAATTTATATTCACGTTTAAATCTATATACCTTCTGTTCAATATTGAACCGGATGCGTGAATGAAACAACAACAGTTGTCATAAAGCTAATGGTTTTTTTTTAGGCTGGTAACACTGTTAGGCTTGGGCGTTAATTTTTAGCGCGATCTGTCTCGTAATTTCTTTCTTATTGTTTCGTAAACAAGTTCACCTTGAGTCTGACCTGCAACTTTCATAATGAAAAAAAAAGCAAAGAGTGTGTTTGAAATTGTGTTTTACCAAAGGAAGTTTTTGTCCGGATGTATTAAAAACCTATGGGGAGTCTGCTCTATCACGTACGCTGGCATTTGAGTGGTACGAATTGTTTGAAAAAGGTCGTACATCAGTTGTCAACTTGCCTTACTCTTCTCGTCCAGCAACTTCGATGATGTCGATAACTTCTCGTCAATAAACGATGAAAACGTCAAAAAAGTAAGGGAAATTGTGTTTGAAAATCGTCGGGTGACCGTGAGAGATAAGCTGCCGAGATTGATATACATATCGACTGGTTCGACGAAGTTCCTTCAAAAAGAGTTTCGCTAAAAACTGTCGCTCAGGAGATGCTTTTATTGGACGATATAGACATTCAGCGCATCATTACTGGTCACGAGACTTAGGTATACGAGTATGACGTCGAAAAAGCTCTACAATCGGCAGAGTGGTGCTATCCAGATGAACCGAAACCCAAAAAACCGCAACAAAGTCGTTCAAAAATTAAAGTGATGTTGACTGTTTTCTTCGATTTTCAAGGTGTCGTGCACTGGAGATGTCTTCCACAAGGTCAATTGACCAACGCCCAATATTATTTGATTGCTTAAAAGCGTTTGCGCGAGAATATTCGGCGAAAGAGACCACAAATATAGAAGGACATTTCATGGTTCTTGCACCACGATAATGCACCAACAATATCGTTCAACAAGCACCATATTCCCCAGATATAGCCCCGTGTGACTTTTTCCTGTTTCCCAAACTCAAATTGTAACTTCGTGAAAAACATTTTGAGACGATTGAAGTTATCAAAGAGAATTCGCAGAGTGAGCTTAAGGCTATTCCGAAATCGAATTCAAGAATGGAACAAACGTTGGCATATGCATATCGCCTCCGATGATGATTATTTTGAAGAATAATTAACCGTTGTTGTTTTATTTGCACATTCCGGTTCAATTTTGAACAGAAGGTATATAAAAATGGATGTATGTATGTATATATGTGAGTGTTTATGTCAGGTATAGGCTCCGAAACCGCTAACCCAATTCTTTATGAAATTTTCGGAGAACTGGAGCAAAGTCTTGAGAGTGTTTCTGTGATTTCTGTTTGGTGCCGGTCGAACCAATGAGGCAAACATTTTACAAGAGGGCGTGGCACCTCCAATGCAATCCAAAGTTACGATATTGAATAGCTTTGAAATTATAGTTACACTGGGAAAATTTTGCACATATGTGTGTAGGACGAGGGATGTGGCACTTTTTCCATAGACTAAATTTTCGGTATAACTTTCGAACTATTAGTAACACATCAATGAAGCTCGGTACGAACTTGCTATTTAGCCCGTGTACTTCGAGCGTTGGACGAAGGGGCGTGGCACCGCTCATACAATTCAAATTTTTTATATCGAATAGCTTTGAAACTAAATGTCGCATCTAAGTACTTGGGTAATTTGGCACAACAGCAATATACAAAATTTTACCTAAGTATATGTACATTTCATACTTGTCTTTGGAAATTTTTTTCAAAAACAATATAAATTAATTAACCTAAGTTAATGTATATTTTATACTTCTCGTACATGAATAATTATTTATTAATTTAACTTTGATAGTTCAACAAAGCTTTTTGTTGAAAACAAGCACGCTACTATAAATTGTCGAAGTCACAATGTATAAATTACAAAATACTTCGTTAATTTATCAACCAAATCAATATCGGTAAGTTAACATGCAGAACTTAGGTGTTTTGCTTAAAAACTTAGGAGGCTGAAAACTGCCAAAGCCATCGTATGAATTATTCTAGGTTTTTTAATAATTTTACATAAGCTTTTTTCTCAGTGTACAAGCCAAATTTTTAATATCGAATAATGTTAATGAAAACAAACGAAAGCACCTTTTTATATTACAAAATAGTTCGTGGCGAATTTCGCTTACATTTATGCATTACAATAGGATCACCGAGATATTTTTACCAGTGGGACACACTGAATTAAATTTGTTAATTCGAAAATTCAACGAAAAATCTGAGAGAGTAAAGAAGGATAATTAAAATGATTTGCTCTAAATTTGTAATGAAATTCTAATCAATATACATTTCAATCGTTGCAGTGGTTCTGTCACTTCCTAGTAACATACAAAGAAACAAACAAACAAACGAACCAACAAACATACACAATAACTATTGTATAGTTGAGATGCAGTAGCATTCAACATGTAGACCGGGCGTTGAACTGTTGGCTGACGTTGTTGTATTGGCCGGAATACTTTTGGTATGGAATTCTTTACTTGCTTCTCGTGTTATTGTTGTAGATGTTTTGCATCTGAGCATCAGCATTTGAACCATTTTCTTTGTTGTTTTAACAAATGAGAAGCTGCTGAGCGTGTTCAGAGTCTTTTACGTGGACGGGTAAGCAGTGGAAAGAGCAGTGTTATAAAAAAAGGGTGGAGGAGTTAATAGAAAAGCTGCTCCATAAAAGTACATCGGATTCATTTCAAAAGAAGTCACACTTGAGTGAAAAGTCTTGGAGGCATACAAATGGAGTACATTTTCTATTTTGCATAAACGTTCTTGTTGTTTTTTTATTTATTATGTCGAGTAAGAGTTAAGTAATAAAAACTTGAAGACTTTTGAAAAAAGGATTCTTTTTTTTTTTTTTTAAATAAAACTACTTTGTTTGTTTAATGTGTGGTTGTGTTTGAAAAAAAAAAAAAAACGTACATTAAAATATCACTTAGATGTGGTTTAGTTTGAAATGTGTTGCATGTGAAATGTGATGTGATGGAAATAAAAGCAGGTTGAAAAGTATAGATGATTTTAGAACTCTATCCGTTACGCACTCAAGTCACAAAATCAATCAATGAAACCAAGATGATAAGGGTTTGACAGAAAAAGGTAAAAAAGAAAAGGTTGTTCATGAGTTGAATTGCGTCGTGAATTTTGTTGTGGCAAATATTGTCTAAACATTTTTTTGATGTGGAGCGTTCGCATTTGAAGAAGGGTAAAAAGCTCATAAGCTGTACACAACTCGCCAAATTTTGTGACCTTGACGTACAGATGTCTCAACGAACGAAAAAGAAAATGAAATACTTTTGTCGTTTTAATTTTCTTACAAACCTCATACTGTTTATTTACTTTGTCATAACTAAATCCGAATTTGTTTTAACATTCTATCCGTTTAAAGGAGATTTCTATAAGTACATATATTCGTAGCAATACTACTTCACACATTTGTGCCAAATAGACAAGTAGTGTCTATAAAAATTTTGCTTAAAAGGACTTTAATGGCTTTTTTAAATTCGATTTT
The DNA here is from genome assembly GCA_943735915.1 of Pherbina coryleti. Classification (NCBI taxonomy): domain Eukaryota; kingdom Metazoa; phylum Arthropoda; class Insecta; order Diptera; family Sciomyzidae; genus Pherbina; species Pherbina coryleti. Next base: position 18,666,397 of record OX030949.1, read on the forward strand.
TAATGTGTTAAATAAGAATATCTAAAATTCACAATCTCTGTAGCATGGTGTAATTTTTATTGCGGAATTCGATTTTTTCTTTTTTTTTTCTTTTATGGCACAAATAAATAATTACTAAACAAACAAATCCACAAATTGTTTGTAGTCGTACACAGCATAAAAATAAAGTTCAGACCCTATTACCTCTAACTGAGGGTTTAGTTTTACTTTTGCATAACACAGAGAACATAAAAGAAAAAAAAAATATTACTCCATGTTTTTGGAGTGTGATACAAAATACAAGCAACCTCGCTTGATATAAGGGCAAAGTTTAAACGGAAAACAATAATAAACAAGCAACAAACAAACACTACCAACAACAGCAGACGTCGCACAGTGGATCGTTTAGTACAAGTTAGAAGAGAAAAATTGTTGTTTATCGTTTTCGTTATTTTATGCATAAAAAGTTAAAAAAAAAAAACTGATTTCAACCGTAATTGGACAAGTTTGCTTGTTACCTCCCATACAACTGAAATACATTTTGGTCTATAACTAGGAACCGACTTAAGGGGAGAAATACATGTAAAATCTACTGTAAAATGTACTGCCAGGAAGCAGCAAAAACTGGAAGATAATCAGCTTTTTGAGGAAGCTGAAAGGCTATGGTATGCGGCTGGAATTGCTGATTGATCGGTAGGTCGCAAAAACTAATAGTTTTATCGTCCTAACTTACTGCAGCTCAAAAAGTAATTAAAAAAACGGGCTGAAATTTTGAGGAGTTTTAGTCAACATAATTAATAAAAAAAAAAATAAATAACTGGCCATTTCAGTCCTTGAAAGGACTTTGACCTAGCTTCTTATGATCAATTGTGTTGTGCGTGTTATTAAGTTTGTACACAATTGACCGAGAACCGGACCTACATGCTTAACGCCGACTCCAAACGGCGATGAACGGAATGTTCTCGTTCTCAAGAAGCTTTACATGGCACTTTGATTACTCTCTGAGGTTTGCCATTGTCTGCAGAGAGGTGGCGGCCGTACAGAAAAATTATTTTAATTCAAATAATTTTCTGTCGCTGCTGGGGTTCGAACCTGGGTCTCCAGGTTCTTTGACATAGCGGCCACGCACTTTAACCAACTACACCACGGACGCCACACATAATTAACATAATTACCCATAGAATAATCCTAAAATATTACACATTTTGCATAAATAAACAATTTTAAGAGGGCCATAAATGTCGAAAAAATAGGCGAAAAATTAAAAAGTTTTATTAAAAAGTGTACCAAATTTTTTATTTCGAACTTTTCTCAATTTGATAGGTTTATTTTATGCCTCATCATTACTCATCAGTAATCGAAATATTTTTGTTTTATGATTTCACACCAATATAAAAAGCTGGGCGGTGGCAGCCATTTAACGACTTCGGCAAAAAACGTCCTTCGTGGAGGGACTGTACCGCCGCCATTTTGTATTAAAATAAATTATCTTTATTACCAGAAAAATGTCATTAAATTATGACAGAAATGTAAAATGATTTAAATATTTTATCACACCCAAAATAATTCAAGAAAAATTACTGATTTTCGAGCATTTACATGTATTTCTACCCTTAAGATATGATAACCAGACTTTTTTCAAAATTCCAGTTGTCAATTACTTAAAACCGTAAAAAATTTGGCTGTGATTAGGCAAGTGGGGCTGGTACCTCTCTTATATCTGAAAAAGATTTCGGTTTCAAACTAGGAAACGACTTAACCCACGATAACCAACTTTAATTCAAAATGCTTGTTTGGGATAACTTAAATCCATAAAAAACTTTACCGTTATTGGACAAGTATGCCTGGTATTTTCTATACAATTGAAATTTTCTATACACTATTTTACTGTTATATTGTATGAGGGTTTCTATTTATATTTCCGGCCTTAGCAAAAATAATTTACCATCTGACGTTTCCATTGAAAACTTAACATTGTTGAACATACCCTTCTTCAGAACATTTTTTCATTCGAGCGCGATTTGTGTTCTTTAAAGTAACTTGAAAAGTTCATTTTGGGCAAAATATAGAATTAACTTGTGAACATTTTCGTGTGATTATTTTCGACACTTTCGACGTGGATTATCCAGACAAGAATACATAGAAGAACTTAATTCTTTATGCGGCGATTAAGCGCCATACTATAATACTGTAAAAATCTGACAAAACGAATCCAATCGGTTGCTGTGCCAGAAAACATCGATGCTGTGTGTGAAGTGATAAATCAAAATCGTCATGTTACATACCGCGATATTGAGGCATCTTGACAAACGATCGAGGTGCAAGGAAATATTGAAAAAATAAGATCAAGGTGCATAAAAGGTTGTCGGTATCATATACATAGGTGACGAATTATTAGCTGAAAACAAAACAGAAATCGACTGTATGGGTCTTCCAAAACGTGCTTAAATCTAACAAAAGTTCTTCGTAGAAGCAGCACATCGAAGCAAATGGTTGTCTGTTTCATCGAAAGGAAACGAAAGAATTAATGGAAAATACATGTGGTGATTTCTATTTATGATTTTATCTCGCCTCATGTAGAAAATGAAAATTTTTTAACTAATTTACGATAATGATGACGAAGACTTGCTCTCGGAATAAGATCATTTTCCTTACTGCTATTCTTCATAAATAGCATTTACTAGGTGGCTTAGCATTACAACTTGTGAGTTGTGAGACAACTGGCGACTTTGTCATCGATCATGTTATAGACAAATTCGAATTTAGAAATTAAAAAAAACAAAATTGCAAAATAATACGTCCGTTTAAGCAGACTGAAAAATATACTTCAGTAAATTTAAATGTCTCTTTCCGTTCTCAATTCAAGTAACTTGAAGTTACAAAAACAAAAGCAACAACAACAATTAGAAAAACTCAAAATTACCAGCTGATTTTGACAACTACTTTGCCCTGCTCTCCAATATAAGCCTACCTTGTAATTGTATCATGCTCAAAAGCATTTCTTTACACATTCTATTATTTGCACTTTACAATGGTTAAATTAATAAGGTTGTCGCAAGGATAAGAGCGAGTGCCCATAAATGTCGAATCGAAGTTGACAACTCATACAAAATCTGAAAACGAAAATTGATAACATGTAAAGTCGATAAAGTTGTTGTTGCTTTTCATTGATTTTGACAATTATGGGTACTGAGAAGAGAATACGATCAGCCCGAACAATCTTATTTATTCAACCATGAACTTTGCATACAAAATTTCTTCGAGCACGAATCTCCAGCTTTAAACAGCTGATTGTCAAAGTGACAAAATGAAATTGTTGTGTTGTGTTGTGTTGTGTTGTGTTGTGTTGTGTTGTGTTGTGAAAAAATGTATACAAATGGTTAGCAAATTAATAAAAATTATGTTGAAATAAGCAAAATGAATGCAAAAACCGATATTAATTCGGATTCGAACATAAAACCAATAATGTCGAAATTCATGACACTAAACTAAATTGCTTGTCGTTTTTAAAACCAATTCCGACAGCTATAGGATTCCATGACAACCCGAATACTTCTTTAAATCTATTTCAAGAATGGTAAAACTATTTTTCTCTGACTTTCATTTTTTCATTTACAAATTAAATGTTGTAAATTGTAAATAAAATATAAATTTAAAAAATTTTTCAAAAAATATTTAAAAAACTTGCGAATACAACACATAAATTCAATTTCGTTACAAATTTCAAAAATATCACTTTTTATGATAACTTTGAGCAATTTTATTTTTTTGTTTAAAAAGCGAAGGTATAAACAAAAATTATTCTTGGGATGAGTGACCATTTTTTGACAGCCCTAAATGTTTAGAACATCAAATTCGAATTTGACTTTTCTCCTCTATTTGTAACAAACAGTCCACTGTGCGCTGCTAGTAATAGCCGGAATTGGTCGGAGTCACACTGGTAGGCTGTTCATAAGCCTTCCATACACACACCACCTTCACCATGAATAAGCACTATAAACAATAGCCATGAAGTGCCGTCGGTTTTTGGGGGAAAAAGCAGTTTTTTGCTGGATTTGAGTGCCCAGCGCAACGAATTCGATTGGACTCTGGCCAGTCTCAATGTCATACACACAAACGCACATACACACAAGCACATACACTATAGGTTAGAATAGCTCCCAAGTGCATCTTTTTCATGTCGGCCTTTGATTTCTTTTTTTTCCAGGAATATCGTATCGTTGTTGGCTAATAACAAAGCCCACACTTCGGTGTCGGAGTGTGGGAGTGCAACAAGGATTTTGATTTTGATTTTTGGCAGTCAGAGTGCCACCATTAGTTTGAATGTCCCTGTCTGAAGAAAAAAAAAAAAAAAAACAAAAAGAAAAAAAAGAAACAAAAAATAGAAAAACATTTTACAGGTGCTGCTTTTATTATCTCCCTAAATGCTGAGCAAAAATAGCTTGGCTGCATGTTTTGCAAAGATTTCTTTTAGAATGGGAAAAATGCTAAAGGAAGTTACATATATTAAATTTATAAATTAAAACAACGTATTAATATGTTATTCCTCTGTTAGACAGAGTCAATTCATAAATATTGAGATTGTTCTTATACTACGTCACTCGAAAATAAATATAAGTCTAAATTTTTTTTTTATTTTTTTTTCGAAATATTCTCCTTAATCATAGAGGATAGATTTTGGCATTTGTTCAAACCATTTGTCATAACATTTATCCCATTCTCTTGAGACACCTCCAAAACATAATTTTGAAATCCATCAATTGCTTCTTTTGGCGTCGAAAATCGTTGTCCACTCAGTTTGCCTTTGATGTGCGGGAATAAAAAAAGTCATTGGGTGCAAAATCAGGACCGTACGTTGGATGTTTAAGGGTCCCATCCGTCCTGTATTTGGCAGAACAGTCCTTTTTTTAAAGCAAAGCCCTGTATCCTGCTAATCGGGCTGCAAATTAAAAAAAAAAAAAACATTTCTGATAATTTTTGAATTTTGCAAAAAAAGGCCAAACTCAAAAATATATTAATGTCAAAATGTTTTTTTTTTTTAATTTGTACTTGTGTATATTTTGACAAATTCTAAGCACTTTTTGTTTTATAAAATTTTCCCTAAAGTGCCCTATTTTTTAATAACAAATCGCTTAAGTTTGAACATTAAATATTTTTTGGACCCACTGTTGCTGATAAGGATTAACTTTTTAGAAAAATTTAGACTTTACAAAATAATTTTAGGTAAGGAACAAGATTTTATCATTCAATAGAAAAAAAAAACACTAACCTAAGTCAATTTTTTAACGTTTCTTTTTTGCGTAGTCATCTTTGTCCAAAGAAGTGGCCAAAACACCTCTAAATTATAAAAAATTTCAAGAGTGCCAAACGGCGGCAAAAAATAGAGATTTCAAGGAAAATTTTTAGCCACCGTGGAACTTTTCATCTCAAAAATTTAGACATTTAGGAGGGAGGGGGAGGGGTAGTGGCCGATTTGATAAAGTACGCCCCATATATTTTTTTTAACACCGAACCCAAAATGGTTACCTTCTCACCGGAAGAAATTTATCGCTCAGGGGTTCTCGAGGTCACTGATTAAGTATCCGGACTTAGAATTGTCCTATTGCTTAATCTAAAATAGCGGATCTAAAATGACAGACAAAAAATGGTTCAAAATTTTGTCCGGATATGTAGAGTGACAAAAAAGATGTATTTAGTGACGTAGGGGGTGTATACTTCAAGATCCTGTAGCAAAAATTTCAGAATTCAAAAGGTCGAGGACCCAAAATGGCCGGAGTTGTGAAGTATTTGGCAATAAAGTCGAAAATGTTATAAAAAAGAAAAAAATTAGTTTTTGGTACAGAAATTTTGGTCATTCATTAAGTATTCGAAATTAGAATTGTCCTTTTGCTTAATCTAAAATAGCGGATCTAAGATTACAGACAAGAAATGGTTAAAAACTTTGTTTTACTGTCCGGTTATGTTTCGGAGTTTTTGGAGTCACTGATTACGAATATTGAGTTATAAAATGTTTGCTGCAGGATCTTAAAGTACATACACGTATGCCACGGAATACATAATTTTTTGTCACTCTCTATAATGTTTTTCCAAAAAAATTATTTAGATTTGGAAAAAAATTCAAAATCTTAGTACTTTTTGTTAATTAAGCTGCCATTTGAAAATTTTTTCCCTCAAATCACGAAAATGGTCACGGAATATATTGGACACTTGTCTGATAAATTTGTTTTCCCAGAGTTTATCAATGGAAAAAATCTATGCCACTTTGATCCGAAACGGGGTTAATAAACGAGTATGAAACCGCTGCCCGAATTAAAATGGACGAGCCTGCAAATATTTTTAGGATAAATATATATTATTCTGGACTCAAATATGAACTTATAATAATTTCAAAGTCCTTGGTGTCCTGGTTTGTTTGTTACAGGATGTTATCTATAGGCAACATTGGGGAGTGTTTGGACAAACTAAACATTTTTTTTTTATGTTTTTTGTTTTTAAACAACTCTCTTACCTTTATTTATTTATTTTGTTCACTTGATTTTACAAAAAAACAATTGTTTTAATGTTTTTAAACACTTTCAGCCTTATTCAATAGATTTCCTTAAACAACCTTTAAACGCTTGTTTAGTTACGCACTGTATAAGGCTTTACGCAGCTTCTATGCAACCTTGCTAACATTGTTATTCATAAACATATTTTCATTTTCTGCTTGTGATTGTAAGGTTTGTGTCTGAACTATAGAAAATCTCTACAAAAATTAAGAATTCCTATGGATTTACAATGGCCGCCGCATAAAAAAATGCTGCAAAGGGCGCATATGGAGCATGTCTTTGATATTAAAAGAAAAGACAAACAATAATCATGGTTGTATTTACGTAACCTTTAAACGCCAATTTCGGCGTTTAAGTTACGCAGCTCTTAAACAACTACGAAAAATGTTTATGAATAACGTTTTCATGTTTAAAGCCCGTTTAAAGTTACGCTGCCTCTAAAATGTGTTTATGAATAAGGCTGTTTCAGTCTAATTTATTAGATTTCGTTAAACAACCTTTAAGCAGTTGTTTAGTTAAACATCGTTTAAGGTGTTACGCAACCTTGCTTAAATTGTTATATATAAACGATTTATATACATTGTGTAACTAAGCAAGTGTTATGTCAAAAATATACAAACTCTACTACAATAATCTTTTACATTCAGAGGAAATGCAATCGAAATTGCAATTATCGGTTGCATTAAGTGAAAATGCAACCGAAAATTAGTAATTTTGACTGATCGTTTCCATTCTAGGACAGCTGATTGCTGAAAATTTTAGGTTAGACTTACGCAGTCTTTAAACGCAAATTTTGGCGTTTAAGTTACGCAGTTCTTAAACAACTATGAAAATTGTTTATAAATCACGTTTCCATGTTTAAATGCTGTTTAAAGTTAAACAAGAGCTAAAATGTGTTTATAAATAACACTGTTTGTGTAAAAACACTTTGGTCTCGAAACGATCTTGATCTTGATTTTGACAATTTCACCCCACGGAGAGCGACTACTAAATGAACACGTATACAGCTTACAATAGAACAAATAGCTGTTTGCTTGCACAACTCATAAGGATACATAATGCAAAAAACCGCAGGACAAAAAAATTAAAATAGCGGGACTTAGAAGTCTATAAGTATAGACAACATTACGCATGAGAGGATTAATTATTTTTTTTCTTTATACTTGATCATCCTTTGTACAGTGAATACCATAGAGTTCTTTTTTATGTTAAAAATTATGCTAAATTTAAAAAAACTCTTCGATACTTAAGGTTACTTAAGATACCATAAAAAAAAACTTAAAGAATAAGTTCCGGCCCTCCAAGAATCAACAAAATTAAACGTTTTGAATGTCATAAAAAAAAAATTATTTGTTCACATCATATAAATTTACCTGTTCTCAATTGTTTTTGCTTGTACAGAGCAATGGTGTTAGTATGAGTAAATTCATCAAGATTGTGCTGAATAATTATTTGACCTTAAATGTAACTCCTTCAACATGCTTGCCTGATAGTCCTGTACCGAGAAGGTAAATAAAGCTATAAATCAGTGAAACTCGTCACACACGTCACGATTTATTAATAGACACTGACATAATTATTATTATTATTGCTAGAATAGTTGTTATGTTTTTGTTTTTGTTGTATTATTATTTTTGTATTTATATAGAAATAATAATAAAAAAAAAAACAACAAATATAGATATGTACAACACAATAGCGTGTAAGAAAAAGCGCACGTTTAGTTGAAGTAACACAAGGATTAATAATTTACATCCAAACATACATATGTATATATATAAATGTATACACGTACAAGTTTGTACATATATAAATATATATGATGGGGATTATTTCACTTAGCATGCATATGTATGCTTTTATTATTATAACCAACACTGCTGACAACACGCGCACACATACTTACAATATAAGAATTTGATAAAATCGCAAATAACGCGCAAAAAAATTGTATTTAATTTTTATTTAATTTTTTATTTATAATTTCTCTTTATTTTTTTCTAGATTTTTTCTTTTATTCTCATCAATATAAACACAAAGCACTGGGTTCGGGTAAACTGTATAGCCGATATGGTATGTCGAGGATATGTGAATGGCCTTGAACTGTGCCTTATTTGAACATTGTTAAGTGCTCAAGTTCTTATGTTGGTTCGGTATGTTTTTCAAAAAAGAATTAATTACAGGCTGTTTTTAAAATATTATGTGGTTATTGCAGGAACAACTTAAAATAACGCGTTGCAATGCTTTGAATTATTTCTTAAAAGTAATGCAAATAATTTATTTTTAAGTTTTTCTTTTTTAATAATATTTTGCAACACAAGAAGCGGCCAAGAGCAACAAAGGATTCACTCTTTCTGACTGATAATCGCTGCCAGTGCTCACATATATAAATATTTATATGTATTTAAATCTAAGCAAGGCGGGAAAATCGCTTTCCATTGGGATTTCCAAAAGAATCCTTTAAGTGCGGGAAAAGCTTTTCTCTGATTTCTGTGCTGCTCTGAGAGCAACTCTTTTGCAACTTAAAGCGCTGGAAAGGATGTTTTCTAGAAAACGTTGAAACACCCAACGAAATCTGTCTCTCTCTCTCTCTCTCTCTCTCTAGTGCTGACGTTTTATTCCTTTTTTATGGTGTGGTTTTCTTAAGTAAAATTGCTTTCTCTGAAGTTTTCCAAATAAAGCAAGTGCAAGTGAAAATGTATGCCCAACCACCCACAAAAATTTTTAGCATGCTATAAAAACACTCTCTGTTGCACACACGCTCTCATTAGCAATGTTCTAAAGTTCGCTGCAATATTTTGGCACCAACTTCAATTTTATTCGTGGCTGAATTCCATTTTTTTCGATTTCTTGAGAATGGTGATTGATCATATTATAAACGTTCAAGTTTAAAAAAAAGAAACCAAAGCCCTTAGTTTTTGTTAGTGTAGAACATGTGTTTCTGGTTTCAAGAGAGTTTTAACAGTTATGTTTTAACAAGCAAGAAACACATTTTTTCTGGATATGTAAAGTTCTACATTTCTAAAAATAAACCGCTAGCTTTATTTTGACATGACAGCGTAACGTTTTACCTCGCAAATTTACTGCTAGTTGAAAAGGCATTTTTTTCAAAATGCACCAGCGTTGCATGTAATTGTTACTTAGTATTGGTGCTTTGGTTTAAGTTGTGGTACGATAGTAAAGATGTTAAAGAACCTTTAGTTATGACAAATATAAAAAAATTAATAACGTAATTGGGACACATCGCAACTACAAATTTATTACATTGAATTATTAAATGCGTTTTCTAATATCATGTTTTGAGGGCTTTTTATATTTAATTAACAATGCTTTCTGCCTTATATTTCTCAAAACACAAATTTTAAATTTGTTCTTACACCCACTTTGAAATGAAATTCTGATATCTTTTTAGACTAAGCCAGCGCTCATGGGATGTCTCTATGAATGCGAAAGCATTGTGTTGATTCGAAAGAACGTTAATAGTTAGTTGTAGGACGGAAAAATGGAGTAGTGTTGTTAAAGATTTATTTTAAATTTACACATGTTTTAAAATATTCCACAATTTTACTGTACGGCTGAAGAACGAATTATCACATTAATTTTAGGTTCTATTGGGCATCAAGGCAAAAAAAATCTACAAAAAAAAAATCCACCCAACACATAATTTTACATCTGCGCTTTGACTCGTTTTGAAATGATATCTGAATGGTTTACATCAAGTAGCCTTTTATATAGAAACTCTTGGGTTCTTTCACGAAAGTACAACAATTAGTATACTAGATAGTTCTCGTTCAAAGTTTAACTGGCTAGTTAGAAACGAACAACCTTCGATATCATAACGATGCTGTAAGCTTTATGAATTTTATTACTTCGCTTGCCCCAAGAGACGTAAGTGTCTGACTGTACTTAATCATTTCTGTAGTAAGTCTTAATTGACCTTTTATTAAATTTTATATACTTTTTTTCTTTTTTAAAATCTGAAATAAACTTAATGGAAATATTAAATAAAAATTATTTTATATAAATAACTACGAAAGACTTGTTTTAATTTGGAAAAGACTTAATACGTAAGCTTAAACAAAACAATTTTAATATATAAGTTTAACAACATAGCTTTTACTAAAACTAGCAAAATAAACAGAACAAAGGTGCGCACATTTAAAACAAACACTGCGACTTTTATCCCAAATTGCTGTTATTTTTTAACACGCAAATCGATTGCTTCGCCACCTTCCAAGTCTAAATCTGCAGGAGTATCATCAAATTCCAGTAATTCGCCATCAAAGCTGTGAATGAACAATTAAGAGCATAACGCATAAAATAACTTAGGCCATGTAACTTTACAGCGTGGGTGCTGATGAGGATCGGTCCTTTTACTTAGTTTTTTTATTATTAACTTTAACTGAGATTTCGCTCATCTTTATTATCAAGCTGGTTAGGTCTTGAGAACCTAATACACGCGGAACGAATAACTTATTCTGGAAAAAATTCTATCCTAATTTTTTTGCGAACAGCAATTTAATATTTGTGTTGAGTTTTTCAATCTATCTATCATCCTTAACAAAATTGCTTTTCAAGACAGTTCTCAAACTTCATAAGGAAGTCTGATTAGCTTAATATTTTTTTTTTTTAAATTTTTTTTAACTTTTTTTACTGCTTACTTTTGCACGACTCACATTCCCGCTTTGATCTTTATTTCCCTTGATATACTAAACTTTGTTTATAATTCGCTGACGAATAGGAGTTCTCAACTAAATAATATCGCTTGTTTTAATGGACTGTCAAATTTAATTACTGTACAATTTCCCTCTTCGGCTCCATTGAGTTCAATTTTTTTAAACTGATTTAACTTAAAACAAAGACAGATAAATTAATAATAACTGTAAAATGGAAAAGTACGAAAAAGTCTGACTTGCTATTATGACAGTTACCCACGCTGTATAAATTCAATAACAACTTACCTGAGCTTAAGATTTTCGTACGGAATATTTAATTCTTCGCCACACTTAATATATAGAATTTTAAACTTTTCCTTTTTAAGTAATTCAACCTGCATAGGACGCTTCCATTGATCTGACTGAATTTTCAGCGAAATCTTGTTGGCTTCACGTTTCTTCTTTTCATTTATTATGGGCGAATTGAATTTGCTGACCAACACACGACCATCTTAATTTAATGTTTTTTTAATTAAAAAATTTTAAATAATTTAGCAAATAACTGTATTGAACTCACTTATGAATTGAAAGATTTTGTAGTCGATGCTTGCCGGCGTGTCGTTGGGAGACAAGATTTTGTTGTTTATATTAAAAACTAAATTCTTTACATCTGTATCCTCGCGCTGAGCTATTGTTGCAAACATGGTGGAAAACTTTTGATATTTTCTTAGTTTGAATGTCTCAGGATTACCGTTCCATATAACTTTAACCGATATTTCAGGATTCTCTTCGTCGAAGGACAAATCTATACTTTTATTTGTTTCCTCAGATTCTACGGTTACTATTGAATCTGTTGTGTTTTCATTATTTTCCTCTGTATACGAATCTACATCAATCTGCGCACAAAATTTGTAAAATATATATATATATAAATTTATCATTAAGCCTCATCAATTTTACAACACTCACCACACCATATATTCTTGGTATAGGACTAGAGACTAAGTCCACATATGCAACGTTTGAACTTTGCGCCGCCATTAATGCTGCATACTCTCGTCTGCTACACATTTGATGAATAGGATTTTGGACTTGTCTCTTGCGGCCACGATTGCTTTTACGGCCTCTAGTTGATTTTGATTGTGTGACTTCCTGAGGCACAACAGCTTGAAGTGTTTGAAACACAACTGGCGATTTATTTGTAGTTGGTTGTTCTTCTGTTGAAGATTCTGCTCTCCTCATGGCACGTGTAAGTCGTCGCAAAGGAGTAGCCTGTTCTATTGTTGGTGGTGGTGGTGGTGGTGGTGGAGTTGATAGTGGCAAATATTGTGTTGTTATCGATGCAAGTTGAACATTTGAAGGATTCTTAGCTGGTGGGGCACTCTTGGCCAGTACTGAGGAAAAGCTATGGCCAGGCGACGGCAGTGAGTCCAAACTTTTTTTCCCTCTTTTCTTTTTTGTTTTGCTACTTCCCGAGCCTACAACATCCTTCGCACCTCCTAGCAGGGTATCTTGCATTGTATGTTTATTTCCTACGTTCGTCGAAACGTCAAACAAATAATTCGACACATCCTTCGGACCTTCTAGCAGGGTATCTTGCTTTGTATGTTTATTTCCTACGGTCGTCGAAGCGTCCAACAAATAATTCGACAAATCCAAATCGTCATCGCTTATGTTGTCTTGTGTTGGTGCAGCTGCTGGTATAGTATTTTTAAAATTTTCCAATTTATCTGCGAATTCGCAAAAACAAGTAAGCCATTTTCGATTGCAACGCCTAAATAAACTCACCGCTACATAAAGCATCTAAATCTCCAAAGACATCATATTCCTCGGTCATTCTAAAATTGATTTTTGCCTATAAAATATGTTTAGATTAGAAACAATGGAAATTTTTGTTGTCCCGCTTGTAATAGAATTAGTATTGCCAGCATGTTTTTTTTTTAGTTCTTGAAAATTAGCTAAAAATTCCTTTTATTAAATTCCTTAAAAATAAAGGGTGTTTCCTAAAGGCGGAGAATTTTAATTTGGCATCACTGATTTCTGTGACAGCCGATTTGACATATTTGGTTTGCTTTAGGTTTAGTTATTTTTGACATTCATCACAAATATGAATTCACGCCGCACATTTGGTCAATGGGAAGAAGGAAAAATTGCGTTTGATCCACAATTTCATTTCGTGATTTGACCGGTGGAATTCACAATTAGTCCATATGTCTTCAAAAATTGTGATGTTAAGAACGTTACAATTGGAAGGCTTTAAGACAGCAGTCATGTGGTGTAAGCAGAATGGCGCCACATGCCACTCAGCGTACGATATATTTACTGAAAGAAACATATGACGAACGATTAAGTTCACGAATAGACCTGTGAACTGGTCAAATCGTTAATGCGATTTAAGGCCATTAGACTCTCTTTGAAGATATGTAAAGTGCACATCTACGCCGATAGACCAAAAAAAATAGAGCACTTGGAAATACAGACTGATTTACTACGAAGAGTGTATAAAAATTGTCAATCAAATAACTCAAATGAGCACGCTACCTTCTCGACTACCAAGGCCACCTCACCAAAAATTCAGCTAGTGTAAATTATTTTCATGTTTTGTATGTATAAGCAATACAAATCCCGATGGCGGCAGCCTCAAAGATTTGTTGCTGCGTCTGAAGTTGTTTCGTGTGTATGACTGTTGGGCCTGATAGCCCGAACACAATACGCGCGACGAGCGGCAGCGCCAATTGTCACTTTTTTTTTACATGTATTTCTTATGGGACGTATTTTGGAGACTTGTCGCTCAACATTGACGCGCGGCATTGCCGTCGGCTTAAATTAAATTTTAATTTGACAGGCAGCAAAAGCAAGTTTCCGCCATTGTTTACATTGGTTATTACTGGTCGCATGCAGAAAACTAAACTGTTGTGAAATTTATGGTAGCGATGGAAGTGAGGGATGATTTGTTTGAACTCTATTCAGAGTTGTTAAATCTGCATTCATATTCAGAATAAGCACAACTGAATAACGACATAAAAATCCATAAAATAATGCAAAATTGATTTATAAATAAAATTTTAATTCACATATAATTTTAAAACTTGATTAGTTATTCATTTCAATAAATAGTTTTTACTAATATCTTAGTTATTATTGATTTTTTATTCATTAATTGATATAAATGTAACGAATAATTATTAAATTTTTTAAATGTGAATGTGAAATTACATTTTTATTTATAAATGAATTTTGCATTCATTGAATAGATTCTTATTTCGTTATTGACTCATTCAACTTTTTGAAAATAAAATTAAATTGAATGGATTTCTTTTTCAGCTCTGATTGTGTTGTTATTCTAAACGGCAACTGTTGAGTCGGCTGAAAACAGCCATTGTTTTTCGTGTACTATACATGCTGCTGAAGTTTGCTGGTGTAGCGTGTATTATAATCAAGTCGCTCAACATTTCTCTACAACGACAGATTGGAGACGTGTTGCTCGCCGTTCGTCGCACGTATTGTGTTTGGGCTATGACTGTGATGGGTTGCCATTGGCTTATATCATATATAGAAAGAGTTTTATATACAACAAATTGTAGAAGTTAATTTTTATACATTTTGTTAATAAGCACTTTATTATTCCAGAAAATGTCAAAGGAAAGACAAAAAGACAAAAGCATGTCACCAAGACTGGCCTTCGAAACCAAATGACAACATAAATGAAAAATGCTGTTTTATAATTAGTAGTATGTCATGATAGTAAATAAAATTTCCTGTGTTTCAGAGTTAATAATCCTGAATGCATTCATCATATTTTTTTAAACCTACAAGATTGGGATTGATATTTCCATTAGCCTCATTCCTTACAGAGCATTGGGTGTGAGTCTCTCTTGAGTATGATCTTTAAAGAATGACGAATTGTTCGTCTGCAATTCATTAACTCAATAGAAGCATAAGATTGCAATCTGGTTGATGCAGCTTTTAAATGCATTAAGGGTGTGTGAATTCCAAAATGATTCAATCTTTTTAGAGCTCTGTAAAATACTCCACCATATCTTCCTCACCATTGCCACATTCCCGCTCAATGATAGAAAGAGTCTGAAAACGTTAAAATATTAACTAGTTTTCATTAAGCCTTCTTTTCTAGGTTTACAACCTAGGAAACCTTCTTTAAAGGTTTTTAATTTTCTGAACAGCTGATTGGTTTATTTTCTGCTCTAACTTACACCACAAAAAATAGTAGCGTAGAAAAGAGCAAAAAGCGCAATTTATAGCAGCTGCAAAAACAAAGATCAAGACCAAGTGAGAGCAACTAAGAGTAGAAAAACTAACTAAAAGCAAAAACCTAGAGCAGTCATAGGATAAAGCTAATATATATTTTTTCATCCGTGGAAAAGTTCAAACTTCAATGAAGTGTCAATGATAATGTTTAATATTTTCCGAACATGTCATTTTTTTTTTGTTCATTCATTTGGTAGCATTTGATGGAAAAATTTAACACCGTAGATCTTGAGAATCCAAAAATTCTTCATTTTTCTACTTTCGAGCTCATCATTTTCGAGAAAAGAACACGATTAAATTTACAGGTTAGAATTTTTTCTGAGTAATGAACACATAAAGAGGAGAC
Organism: Pherbina coryleti; assembly: GCA_943735915.1. NCBI lineage: Eukaryota > Metazoa > Arthropoda > Insecta > Diptera > Sciomyzidae > Pherbina > Pherbina coryleti. The sequence continues at coordinate 18,682,191 of OX030949.1, forward strand.
TTCTCAAAGAGTACAGAAAAATATAGAATTTTTGAAAAAAGAAAACGCCATTAGGTTCGGCATTTTGATAATTATAATTTAAGAACTTATTGACAACATATTATTGACAGCAAAAGTAGACATATATGCTGCAAATGCACAATTGACTTTAAGGACTATATATTCAACCTGCCTGATAAAAATAACTGACTGCCAAACTAAAAGATTGCTGCTTTGCATGAACACCCATATTATTAACCTAGGTAAGCTGTGAATTTTTATCATTAGGAGTGTTCACATTCATCAAATTATTGGTCAAACAGTTTGACAAAAAAAAATATATATGGGATTTGACGACAATTTGATGATAATTTGATGCCTGAACACTCATCAAACTGTTTGTCAAATCGTTTGACGAAAATCAAAATATTTTGATTTTTCTGTTGTTTGACCCATGGTATAATAATAATGTAGCATTAACAGTTGCTTGGGAAAACATCTTCTGTCAAAAAATTTACTCAAAAAAAGAGCGCATACAATCCGCCATTGAAAACAAAAATAATGTTGAAAACGTTGAAGTGAAAAAAAAATCAACAACCACAGCAGCTGCAGATGCATATACACAAAAAGCTGCTTTTGACAGGAGATGTTTTCTTGTAGAAGAGAAAATAAGTAGTTGTCAAGGCTACCTTGTATTATATACCATGGTTTGACCAACAGTTTGACGAGAAATTTGACAATGTCAACATTCGTCAAATTTTATAGTACAAATTTTGCCAGTTGAAAAAAGATTTCAACGTGAACACATCGCATAAACTTGATAATAACAGAAGAATGTATCTGCAACAAATTTTTTAAATATTTTCGGACACATGCAGAGTTTGTTTGTTTCGTTTAGTTCATGATTCAATAAAATTTTAATAAAAATTGCTCCGTCATGGCAACGTTTTCACTTCGATGCGCAAGCAAATAATGAAATTTAACGAAAAATTTGATAATGTGAACACTTGCGTGGTCAAACTGTTTGACCAACAATTTGATGAATATTTTCACAATGTGAACATTCCTATTTATCAATATGTTGACTGGGCTATCTTTTACCCACAATCTATTACATTCTCAGCAACACTGCATTTATGTAATTGTCAAAATAAAGCATTTTTCAACAAGTGCAAGTGAAAACACTACATTGCAATTTACCAAAGCAATCTCCATCCTACCTTAACAAACTATAAAACAACACAATTTTGAATTATAACCGAGCAACACTCGTGCTGGCTTGCTTTTGTGTCATTGTTGGGCAGCGCGAATTTGTGAACAAGCCAGAAAGAATTGTTAGCTAGGAAAAATTTAATATTTGCGCGCGTGCTATAATAATTTATTATAAAGAATTATTTCTAACTTTTAAAATCAATTCAGCGTAAGCATGTGCTGTGGACTGTGAAAATATCAATAATGTGTTATTGTAAAAACTGTCTATATTGTGAATAATTTTGCAAAGAAAAAATTGAAAAAAAAAAATTGACACAAAAACTTGCCAGGAAAATTACACAAACTCCCGTCAAACGTCTACAAGTCTACATTTGGATATTTGGAGTTTTTTTAAAGAAGAAAACTCGAATTAATGTGGATTAAACTGCAATTGAACATAATTAAAAAAGATTTTGCGAAAATAGAAGCTTACTAGACGAGAAAAACCTGCTTCCAATTAACGTGTTATCCTGTAATATTTGGATACTTACTGGGCGTTGTAGACTCTACGCTTTTTTAGTTGAACTTTTTGTGCTAGCGGAAAGAACTCCACATTAAACAATGCCGATCTGCAAAAGAGAAGGCTTCGACAATTCAAAGAAGTGTCAGATTGATACCTTCAGCGACAACGATGAGGTTTTCTATTGCGAAGTTACAAAGGAAATATTTCGCGACTATGAGTAAGTTAACTTTCCGTAGCATATATATGTTATGTTTTCGGCAGTTGCGCCAGCTCCTTCTTCGCAGCTCCGTTTGGCCAGGCCAAGTTTGGTTAGCTGGTGTAGAAAGAGTCGTTTGCAACAAGCGAAAATGTGAATTAAAGATGAAAGAAAAGCATGTGTTCAGATATGCAATAAGCGTAAAGCGCGGGAATGAAGTTGAGTCCATCGTTGTAGCAGCGCAGCTGTACAGCTGTCGCTGTCAGTGTTTATGCTAGAGCGCATTATTGTTTTTTTTTTTTTCATTAGTTGGGCAGTGCCAACGTTGCCACTTTAAAATAAGATTTATGTTGGCATAATTCTACTTTAGGGCCCAAGCCCAAATATTTCTTTCTTATTTTTATTGTATGTATATGGGGCTCCTTAGCCTAATGGTGCAATAAAATTTTGTCGGTCTCGAATGGTTTCGGAGATAAAATCGGGAAAATTTCAAAATTCAGTACAAATTTCTAAATGCGTGGGAGCCTATGTTGCCAGAAAAGCACGATAAATAGTGCTTATGGTATTTTTCAAGGGTTGTGGGATGTGGGTAAAATGTGGTAAATTTTGTGGTAAAAATCTCGCGTGGGAAAAAAATAGCACATGTGAGATATTTACCACGCGTTGAAAAAAAATACCTCAAAATACCATAAAATACCTCAAATTACCACAATACCTCAAAAGAAAATTTGAGGGATTTTGTGGTAATTTGAGGTATTGTGGTATTTGATAGTAATTTGAGGTATTTTATGGTATTTTGAGGTATTTTGCGAGTGGTAATTTGTGGGAATTAAGTGTTAAGAGAGAATTCTGGTGGTAATTTCATCTGGCGAGACTGGTGGGAGCTAATGTGACCTTTTACATAATAATACCGGAGATTTTTATCTCGGAAACCACTCGAGACCGACAATATTTGGGCTTGGGCCCTAAAGTAGAATTATTCCTTTATGTTTGTTAAAATTTTAACGATTGCAAATTTTTCAACAATTTTTGTAATACCTCGATTAGGCAATTAAACTTAAACAGCTTGTATCTGCAGAGCGTAGGTTAGTAAAGGATTAAAAATACGTTAAGTGAATTTTTAACATAAGGAATAAAATGGTTAAAATATATGAAAGTAATAAAGTCGGCAAGAATGAATGGTTTTGCCAATATGGTGCTTTTTTTGTGGAAGTAACCAAGATACAATTATACTAGAAAATTCATTAAAATAAAGTTGAAATAGGCAACATGAACGCAAATGGAAGCAAGAGGTTCCTGGAGAACAATTTCCTTACAACTTCTTTGAATTTTCCATTCTTTTCAATAAACCAACCAGCAAATTAAATTTTTATTTAATTTAATTTGTCAGGAAACAGCTGTTGTGCTTGATGTCGTTTCCGTACTTTTTACAAATTTTTTCATTTTGACAGATAATCAAATTACTCTGTTATTCGAACTCACTCGAAGTTTGCTTGAAATGAGTACGTAAACAGACCTTGTATAAACTGAATTAAAGAATTTTCTCTCAACTATCACATAAATCGCTCATTCAAAAAACAAAAATTCTACCACACATCCTTTAAATAATTACAATTTAATTATTTTGAAGATAACCAAGAGCCAACTGTTTAAAATGGATTCCAGATTCGTGTTCAGCGGGTCAAAATACAAGGGAATGGGGTGGGTCTACCTTCTCGCACTCAAACTTTTTCTTTTGTGTCTGTAATATGGAATTATTAATGAAAAAACGGAAAAGTCCCAATGCCTTACAATTTGTGTCCCGATGCCATACGATATAAATATGAGATATTTTTTCATTGAAATGACCTATAAAGATTATAGAGCTGTATTATGAAGTGATAATGCTTTACACAAAATGCATGGGAAAACTTTTATTTTTCCATGAATATAAGAGATTTGTGTTACCAAATGGCATCTCACAAAAAAAATTCTCCGTGTCCCGATGCCTGATGTTTTTTGAATGCATGATTCTAAAAAACTCTTGCACATTTAGTATTAATATAAATATATTTGGTAGGGAAATATGTACTTCTATTGTAGAAAAAAATTGAAAAAATATAAAATATTAATTGAAAAGAAAATTATTAATATTTTTTTTTTTTTTTTTTTTTTAATGACTGAATAAAGACAATTGTTGAGGAATAAAATAAAAGTTATACTTTTTCCTATAGAAGGTTCTGATATTTGTGATTTTGTTTTTTATAGCCAGAATAGCCAGACTAGCTTCGGAATCAATTTCCTTGTATTTTTCCAAAATGAACTCCAAGTTTTGGATTTTGTAATCCGGATTTTTTATTTTTCAAATAACTGAATTTTTTTCAAGCATTTGGAAAATTTCTTTCCAAGCATCAACGTTTGGAATCAATGTTATTTTTATATAAATTTTTTAAATCAAACGACAGTTAAAAATATTAAATGTTGACAGCTAATAAAAGGATTTGATTATAACACAGTACAATAGAATTGAAAGACTTGCGAGGCAACTTCCAAAATCAAAATCTTTTGATTTTAACTTATTTTATTGAGTTAACTTGAGAAAGATGACATTTAATGCAATTTAAAAGAGGTTATTAGTAAAAACTGGGGCCGTGAGGACTAGTTTGCATTAAAAATAAAAAAAGCATTTTATGAAGTATCAGTAGTAAATAGCACTGAATCTAATTATTATGTTTCAATATACTTGCCGGGTGTAGCAACGCGTGCCGGGAATCGCTAGTTTAAAATATTGCTTAGTCTCTTGTATACGCTTTCCTTAATTTCTTATAAATCTAAGATGCTGGAAAAGACTCACTTCTTTCACTTAATATTCGCTTTGCCAACAAATAAGAAAAAAAAAATTTTGCATATTCCAACTATCGTTATTCTATTGAAATTTAATATATATATTTTGTTTTAACAAATTTTAGAGACTACTTTCGTCATGTTATGGCCATTAACTCCACCGTCTGGCAGTGCGAGGCAACTGGACGAGAAAATCTAACCTACGCCGAAGCTCTTAAAAGTGAACGAAAAGCACGCTTAAAAATGGAACTCTTTAAAGACAGCTTAAGACCGCCAGTGATGCTTGTCATTGAACATGCCAAACAATCTTCCATAAACACGCTCAATGCAATCGTTGCTAAATTTCTACGAAAACGTTACTTTCTCGGAGAGGAGGTTACTGCGTGTCCCAATTCATCAACGTACTTTAAGTACAAAGTATTAGAAATAATACCATCTGACGGGCAGCCAGCATCAAATAAAATCACTTATGACGATACCGATCAACTGCAATACAGGCTCCAACGCCATGGCACTACCCAGGAGATTATAGTTGCGTTTGAGAAAATACGTCGTCTACGACAGGAATTTACAACTGAGAATATGGCCATGTTTATCAAAGATAACATTACACGTGTTGATGGCATACTTCGCCCAAAACCAACATCGTACAAAAAGTATGTCACAGATCGCAAAATAACATTTGAAAAATTGTTCATTGGTAAAATTCCACACTATACACCGTCGAAAATAAAGCATAATGCCAATGAAGTCAATGGCAAGAAGCAGTCATCGATAAACAAATATTTGGTAAAGAAAAGTAGCGACGAAAAACCGGCATCCAAGCAGAATGCTCAAGAGCAAGCGAAAAAGATTAAAGAGAAAGTAGAGCGCGCCGAAGCTAAAGCAAAATCTCTGCAAGAAGAAATGGAGCGAGTGCGGCGCGAGAAGCAAGAAAAACTCTTGATTCTCGAGCGTCAAAGGACAGAGAAACGTGTAAAACTTATAGAAAAAGTGGAAAAAGAATGCACGGAACTTCTGACTAAAACAGATGACTTGGAACGCTCCGATCAACGCTTGCTGCCACAGTATACAACTATACGCACCTACATCCCCGACAAATATTTAGGCGATGCACTGATGTTGCGTGAATTCATGCACTCATTTACCGGCATATTGTCAGGCATTGACGTGTTTCGCAATAATTTGAGTTTCTATGAGTTATCACGCGCTTTTACAATGCGTGAAGTGGCTGGCCCACTATCCGATATTTTTCTTATACTTCTTGGCACCGTTTTCGATCTGCAGAAAGAGGAAGAAGACGAGTGTATAGTGGAATATTTAAAACTACGAGCAGAACAGCGTCGATATGAACCACAAATGACCATGTCTTGGGCTTCGAAGACACATTATTATGCGCGTAGACATTATTCATCTAATATAAATCAATTGCCCCTCGATGCTCAGACCATAAGCGAAGTATTGCGCTTGCATCTGCTAGCTTCAGGCGCTTATGTTAAGGAGCGTGCCGAAAAATGGCGCATTATGTATCGCAATGGTTATTCTTCAACAGAAGATCCCGGTTTGCTTATGCGCATGGAGCACCCACACATACTGCGTATACTCAAGATGTACACTGTGTATCAGTTGCCCTTTTTGGACGTTATGCGTGTAGTGCGCTGTCTGATTGCTCAAATATTAACATACTCTGCTCCTATAAATATTGTTGAGGAGCGCCTGGAACAGTCGGCTAAGACGCGTTCAACGCTGCGCCTTCTAAGCCAAACAGAGAACAAACGTTTGGCGCAGGTGCAGCTGCAGCGTAAAGCCTTAACCACGGAATATCAGCAACAGCGTCAAGATCAAGATATTAAAAACAACGAGGAGAAAAGAAAGCAGCTCGAGGAAAAACTAAACAAAAAAGTTGCCGAGTTGTTAGCGCAAGCCGAACGTGAACGTAAAAAATACGAGCAACAAGTGGAAAGTCTCAACACCGTGCTGTTCGATTACATGACTTATCTGGGTATGGATCGTGCTTATCGGAAATATTACGCATTTGAATCAATGCCTGGTATATTTGTGGAGCATCACTTGGACTGCATGGATAGATGTTTAGATGAACCGCCAACGAATGATGTAAGTGCAAAACATGCTTCTAAGGCCTTAAATCTACCTAAAAACCGCAAGGACTTGCGGGCCTATCTGATGCGCATGTACACCGATGAGGAAAAGCAGGCGGCTGCATTAGAAAAATTGGGAAAAAAGAAAAAGGATGGGCAGGAGAATAAGGAGAATCGTGTCGTCACTAACGGTACAGCAGCGGAACCTATGACAAACGGTGTTGCAGATACTAATGGTGATGTGAGAGGGGAAGAAGACAAAATGGATGTCGATGTGAAAGAGGACGGAGACAAAATGGTTGTCGATGTGAAAGAGGATGGAGACAAAATGGTTGTCGAAGTAGATACGACACCTGCAGCTCCGCCAACGCAATACCAACTTTTTATGTGCACTGGTGACCCAAAGAATTGTATTGTGCACGATGACAACAATCCGGATCGTCAACGCTGGGCGTTTATCTACAAAAAAGAAGAAATTGAGTCTCTTATCGAAGCTCTAAATCCGCTCGGCGACCGTGAGTCACAATTGCGCGAACAGTTGCAAGTGCTACGTGAGCTGATAATTAAGCACTCCAAGAACTGCCCTGTCGAGCATCTCTCCATTGAGGATAATAACAAGATGAACAAATTCAAGTCAACTATGCTGACTGAAACTTGCCGCAAGTACAGCAAGTCGAATTTTGGCTTTTCTGAAGATGCCGATCTCAACGAAGTCATGTACTCTTCGTTGGTGGAACGTGTTCTGCAGTTCGAAAGCGAAATATATACAGGTGACTTGGGACGTTTGAAGGTAAAAAACATGGAAAAGTGGCGACTCGATGTGCAAAATAACACCTACGACTCTCAAGTTAAGCTACAATGGGGGTCCACAAACCAGAAATTAGCCAGCGCAATGAATGACCGAGATGAATCCGATAATGGTGCTGACGACGAAGATGACTTTGATGCCAAGGATAGTGGGAAGTATGCCAATTCACCATATGTAGATCCTGGCACTGTGCTGGGTGATAGTTTAGAAATAGATGCGGTGGCGGAAGATACCGATGACGAGGGTATCTCACTAGAAGATTCGGCTTTATTGCGGCATTGTGTAAAGAATCTGGCCTCTGCCTTATTGCAAGTCGAGCAGGCTATCGAACGGCGATTTTTAAAAGAACCATTCGGTGTTTCAACTAAGGATATGAAGGATAAGGAGTTATTAGAACGAAAATTAAAATATGGCGCCAATCGCCTGAAGCAGTGGGAGGTTTCCCTGATGGAGTGTACCAGTTATTCCCAGGTGAGATAAGTAAAAATACGATGTGCGTTTAAAAAAAAAAAGAAAGAAAATTAGTTTTATGATTGCTCTGTTTTTTTTTATTTTGATTTAATATAATTTGGAAAATATGTGCCCAATATGTGCTGTCTGTTTTGTGTCGTGTTGGAAAAATAAATTTATTCTAATGGTATAGAGGTTAAGCTAAGGGGTCTTATTTGCATTTAATTTCATTTCTCCTTCGAACTTAAGAAAGATTTCTCACAATATAGATTGTGGGCTTTGTTACATAAAAATAATTTCTTTTCCACACCAAATGAATATTTTTACACAATTATAATTTATCAGTAATATAAGTAGACTCTTGAAATAATTTTTTTAATCCTTTTAATTGACATCAGGTATTTCTGCATCTCAATATTCTGCACGATGCAATTATGTGGTCTCGATCAACCAACAAATCATGCTGCCAAGTTTGTCGCCGCGGTAGCGATCCTGAAAAGATGTTACTGTGTGATGAATGTAATGGTGGAACTCATATGTTCTGCATGAAACCCAAATTGAAGACAGTGCCTGAAGGTAACTGGTATTGTAACCGTTGTGTAACACGCTTGGGTCTTAAAAACGGCACTGCTGATGAAAGTAAAAAGAAAACCGAGCGCAAACGTAAGCGAACATTTATTGTAGACGAAGAAGAAAATGCAAGCGAAGCATCATCTGTGTCATATGCGTCAGCATCCAAGAGTAACGGCAAACGGGGCAGTAGCCGACACTCAGGCAAACGCATGCAACCCACAGAAATTGAAGCGATACTTGACGAGGAGGATCCAGCAGAAAACGATGATCAGGAAGACGACGACCAGCAAATGAATTATAATGAAGATGAGGAAATGTTGAATGAGGATATGGTAGCTGTAGAGGCTGAAGAAACTACTGAGAATGGCTCTCAGAGTGTCGAGGACGCTGAGATTGAATCAGAGGACAGGTATTCCTAATGCAAGTATTCCAACTTTATGATTTCTAATAAATATGTTCCTTTTGCAGCGATGAGATTGTTTGTAAAGTTTGCTCATATGATGGCGGTGACGTTACCTGTGTGACTTGTCGCGAGTCATACCATCTAGAATGCATCAATCTAAAACGGCCGCCACGTTACAATTTCACTTGCGACAAGTGTAAAGCGAAAGAAGAAAAGAAGCGCAAATCTAAAGCAAATGGTGAGTTCTATCTTGGTAAATTTTTCATCGTATAAGATATTAATTTTTCTTCTTAAAGATGACTCTTTCGATGAAGACGACGATGACGATGACGATGATGACGACCAAGATGATGATGATAATGGGGAAGATGATGAGGAAGATGATGATGATGATGATGAGGATGATGATTCTGAAAGCATAGATCTTTTGCCCAAACGTTCACGGTATTCGCGCACTTCCTTGCGAAACTCATTACCAAATGGCAACTCTGCAGATGACATCAACTCAACAAAGGCCACAAATAGTCGTAGATCTTATCGTCGCACTGCTGAAAATCTACCACTCAATAGCTCTGTCCTGTATGATTTATTAGAAGATATAATGAAACAAGAGCAAGCCTGGCCTTTCCTACGTCCTGTCTCACAGTCAGAAGTTCCCGATTATTATACAATAATCAAGAATCCAATGGACTTTGCCAAAGTCAAATCAAAATTAAACATGGGTGCCTACCAACTCAACGAGGAAGTGCTGCGCGATATTCAGTTAATATTTCAGAATTGCGATACATACAATGTGGAAGGAAACGAAATTTATAAGTAGGTTTTTTTTTAAACAATTTAAATTAATATTTTCTAAATTTTTTCATACTTCTAATTGCTCAGAGATGGTTCTTCGCTGGAAAAGTTTGTTATTGAACGTTGCAAAGAAATGAATTTGCCCTTCAAACCAAGTGATATGAATGCTTGAGCAACATTTGGAAGCACTGCGGAAGCCAATTAAAAATATTAAAATTACTGTACTAGAAATTATGCTGTTATCTTAACGAATTTTGTAAAATATAGGTGAATTCTTATTATAATTATATGTAAGCCCAAGGATTTAGCTTTTTTGCTTAAGCCCAAAATTATATATATTTTAAATTCTTTACATTGCTTAAATTCGAAAACACTTTCACTCGTAACACACACTCAAATTAAGTTTCATAGAAATAAATAGCTTGTTGCCACGAAACGTGCTCATTTAAATGTATGCAGCCAAACTTTAATACTTTTAACTCATTGTTATTATGCATCATATATATATATATACATCTGTTAGTAAATTTTCACTAACTTATAGTTTGTTATTTTTTAAACCATACATTAACTATTTCTTTGAGGCCGTTACAATATAGCTTTGAAAATTCATCAAAATCCGATAGTTTTAGTTTTGCATCATTTGGGTGTTAACATATGAATTAAATATACGCACAACGCAAATGATTGACAGAAGATACGATTGAGGCCGTTCCTGCTGCACTGCAGTGGCCAATAATTTATTTATTTATATTGTATTTAGTACTAATTATTAAATTAAAGCTAACCATTTAAAATAAATTTAAGAATACATAAATGAGTATGCAACTTCAAAACATTTCTAAACTTAAGAAGTTAAAATGATTTAAGTTAATTAAGATCCAAAATTACTTTTAAGCGAAAAATACCGTTAACGTAAAATAAACACATATGATACAGAAAATCAACATGTACATTTGTTCAATTTTTTCTTCTTTCAAACGGGCGAACTCGTATTTTCTGCTAAACAAATGTTTGGGGTAGACGTTGAAAGTTTTTTTAATGTATTTGGTGAATAATAATGGCATTGATTACTCAGATTTATTATCAACCCAATCCTAAATATTTGCACAAATTTTTCCGCAAGCGGATTTTTTTTTTACGCGGAAAAAATCCTCTTATTCTGAACCATCGGTGAGAAAAAAAAAATAGAAAGAATTTCGAAATCAGCTGTTTTGCAACTAAAAATGGAAATTTGAAATTTCTCTGTTGTTGAGTTGGGTTTTTTATAAAATATGTTATATAAAATAAAAAAAAAAATTAAATATATAAAATGTTCATATTGAAAAAGTCAACATGAACAGCAAAGCTTTTCAAATGGAAGCGCAAACGCAGCATCAGAATATTGATAGGATTCAGTTACGTGATGCCATGAACTGGCTTGAGTTGCCCCAGTCATTGTAAGTGCTATTAATATTAAGGGCCGTTTTCTCAATGTCCGGTTAGTGTAGCTCTTAACCAGGAGATAGCTAACCTTACGATAGCTAAAAAAACCAATTTCGGTTTCACCAAGTTCTGATTAAGTAACCTTCGGTTAAATGATTAATTGTGACTTTTTCAATTGTGAATACGTGAAAACTGCATGTCATCTGTTTTGTGTTTACGTTTTTTTGTGATTTTGTACCGTGAATATTTGTAAACAATTTGTAAATTTTACTTACTTAACCCGCATTCATCGGAAGTTTCTAGAAACGAAATGTACGTTGTGCATCAATTTGATGCAGACACAAAAAGTTGTTGGCGGAAAAACACATCAAATGTCAACTCATTCTCACTTTTCTTAACCGCTCGTGATGCTTACTTTTTTCACTGTCGAAATTTCTCCCGTTTTCGAAGATTGATTAGAATAGGAGAAAAGTGGAAAGCGAAAAAATCCGCATCGAGTTTTTGTTCAGAATAGGAGGAAAGGGAAGTGAGAAAACTTTCTAGTGAGATTATATTCAGGATTGGGCTGTATATCATAATTATCGACTCTTAAAAGTAATAAAATAACTAATTAAATTAGGTAACTGATTTATGACACTAATTGATGAATGACTTTCACGAAATATTTAAAAAAATCCAAGTCTAGAACCTCAGTAATTTAACAAATTTCTCTTGTAAACTTTAAGGCAGAGGTTGATAAAGCGATCACTTGATTCGATATAGCGAATTCAACAACTTTTTCATAGTGGTTTTGAAAAATCCGTGGTTGTGGGCTAATTTACAAAAATTTTTAAAATTGCTTGTCATGAATTCCATGTCACGCACTGTTACAGCTTGCGAATAATTGCAACTGATTTACTTAAGAAGAAATTTTTGCGAAAACTGGTTTGCAATTTTTATTAATTAATTTTACGGTCTATTTAAAATGTGTAAAAGTTTTATGAATCCACTTATGAATTTCGGTGATATTAAGCAAAATGTAGCGTACTCACGTGCTCCAAAATGTTCCCTTTAAAAATTTGATGTCAGCTTCTATCTGAAATTTCTGCGAATTGACTTCAGATAGAATTTTCATATTTTTTTACAGCAATAAGAGGTTATCCTAGATTATATTAGTAGTTAAGTTATTTGAGAAAAAAAAATGATAAAACAATTTTTTCAACTTTAAACACTGTCACGCACATGTTACATTCGTCACGCACAATTACACCGTACGTTCATATTACTGTTACCTTCGACCATATTTACTAAAAACTGAAATACAGAACAAAAGGATTAAAAATTTCTTATTTTCTTTTTTTTAATTTCTTTTATGTCATGACTAGATACATTTAAGAAAAAAATTTGAAAATCAATTATTTTAATCGATAAAAACTATTCCATTCTATTCGATCCAAAAGTCGATGCTCTCAATCACTGGAATTGAAGAAGCTGGAACTTTGGGGACTCTTCAAATTCTTCAACAGATTCCATGTGGACCTATTCAGGTGTATTCTCATTTCTTATGCAAAAAAATTCGCCTGGCCTTTGAGAGAGTACCCGTAAAGGCTGCACCCGTGCATCACCAAGTTCAGTGTTTTTGTGAATATGATTCCTTAAAATAGATTTATTTGAATAATAATTTATGTTCCGATTTATTTTTACCCTTAAATGCCCAACAACACCGATATCATTAAAATTATGTTGTGCTTAATGATCCCCTGAACACGACCCCGTTTTTATTTTGTTTGGAAAAAATTTTTGTTTAAAGAAAACATGGTTGTATCCAAAAAGATACAGTGGGCATTCTGACGTATACCATCAATCAGCTTGGTTGTAGGAGTTCAAGGCAAAAACGTGGAAAACGATTCTTTTTATGATAAATTATGATATGATAAATTATGATAATTTAAATGATACTCTAAAATTGTTAATAGTTTAAAAGGTATTTCATGTTAAAAACCGAACTTTCCGTAAAAATTAAAAAACTTTTTAATTTGACGGTCAATATTTCCCAAACCAACAAAGTTATGCCAATAATTAAATTTTTGTTTTATATTTGAAATTTTCTGAGTGAAACTACATATCCAGCATTTCAATTTTTGCAATATTTTAAAATAAATAGCTTATTTTCTCGGTTGTATCCAAAAAGATACACTGGGCATTTAAGGGTTAAATTAAATAAAACTCACTTATGAGAATTCATATTGACACTTGTCAATAGTTAACCGTCAATTTAGACGTTTGACCGTCTAATGCAGATGTAAGGATGGAAATTTTTTTAAATGAAGGGTGTATTCATTTCAATTTTTTCGAGTTGTTTTATTTTTGGTCACTTTGCTATATATGTGACCCCCCATATCATTACTAATCAAAAATACATTTTAAAGCCCCTCCTCCCCTATAAATTGGTAACGTAATTTATGAACGACCCCATAGTGTATAAAAACTACATTGTTTTATGGAAAAAAGTGTAACATGTGCGAAACGCGTGGAATTTTTTTCAATGGAAATAGTAAAAACGCCGATTCGGCCCCTGGTTTGCCATCTCAATATCCACACATAACAGCATTTTCCGCAAAAAATTTCATATATTAGAGTCTGCATTGAAACATATATCAATTTTGTCACGCACATGCTACATATTTTGTTAATTTATTTAACTGCTCTTACCACGGTATGTCGTTGATAATTATTTATTCATATATATGTATGATTATTAGGAAAATATTAAAAAATTTGAAGCAAATATTTTTTTTTTTAAATTGTTGTAATAAACAGCGCACGCCCTCACGGCAAATACCAAAATAAAACTGCAAAATTTTCGCTCAACTTATTCACCACGCGAAAGTAAAAAAACACAGAAAAACTACCGTTATCTTGAAAAATTCAACTTAATACGTGTTGTCCGAATTCGATAGAATATATTCTATATAGTTTCTCTTCTCTCCTTACAATTTGATTTTTGACCTATGAGGTTGACTTTTTCGTGGAATTCGTGTTGTAATTAAAAACAGGCTGTTCAATTATACAACTAGCTTAACAAATTGCTATCTATTGAAGATTTTTGTAGTGGGCTAATGGGGGGAAATAGGTTTAGATGACTTAACCCTGCATCACTAACCTAAAGGTGGAATCCAACCAGTCACTGTTTCTTTGCAAGATTTCAAATGCAATACTAATTCTTAATGTTTTTTTTTTACATTTAACAAATCAATTCTTTTAATAAAAAACATTTTAAAATAGTAAAAATAATCTTGAATTAATTTAAACCCACACTTTTCTTAGGCTTAAACAATTATATCCTTATAGCTGAGAGTTTATTATATGGGTGGAAAACACCCAAAGTTAGTTGTGGCGCAACTCAGCAATAAGTTAGTGATCCAGGGTTAAAAAATTAATTTTTTTATTCCATAATTGTCAGTAAATCAATAAAAATTATGTTCACAAAGTTTCAAATAAAAATTTCAATTCTATCTAATGTTATATATATAGGTACGATTAAGCAAATCTCAAGAACCTCGTTAAATGCCATAGAGTGTAGCAGGCAAATCAGCGGTTTGTGGGTAGCCATGTATGTATTAGGAAGGCAGTCATTAATATACTTGGAAGGCAGTTATTAATGTATTTGGAAGGCAAGGGATGTTAAGGCGGTCACACATAAAATGCAAATGAAAGTTTAAACTCGACTGTTTGGCAGTTAGTTTCGAAACATGGCTGTGTTCGAAAATGCAGCAAAAATGCGCAACATGCTTTTACAGTGGAAGTATTACGTTTTGAAATGCAAATCTAGCAGCACTGCAAAACACTCATGTGTTTTGTAATGTCAATTATACATCAGCAGTTGCGCATTTATTACATCATGTTTGATTACACTACCTACGCTTGCGTTTTTGCGCGTTGCATTGTTGCAGGCTGCGCATTTCTTTGCATTTCCGAACACAGTCCATCTGTAGTCTAGTTTGAAAACAATTGGTGTTGCAGCATATTTGGCTGCTTGCTTATTTAAGGTACGGTAAGGTTTAGCATTTTGAAAAATCCATTTTTTTTCTTTTCTTATAGTTGAACATTAGAATAAAGACTATATCAAGAATATAGTCCCAAAATTTGAAGTCAATCAGACCAAGACCAACTCTCGAAGTTATTAGCTAGTTAGTCCACTCTCCTCGAAGACTGTAGCTCCGACTTCTAAAATTCTAAACGCGTTTTTCTCAAAATCAATTTTTAAAAGTTCACTGCCATTTAAAAACTACTTCTACATATATAATACCTACCCCCAACGATAATTTTTAGAATTTATACATAAACTCTTTGAGGTACGGAAATTTCTTTATACAAAATACCCTTGAGGTACAAGAAAAAAAAATGTCAAAAATATTTTTCTTTTTTTTATTATTATTTTTATTATTAATGTTATAATTATTAGCATCTGAGTGGATTGAAATTATCTGAGTAGGTTGAATTTGGTCCCAACTTACCACAAAGATTTATTTTTCAATGGTTCAAATTTTGTCCCATGGTACTTCAAAGCGTTAAGCGGTTTTTCCATTAAAATCAATTCAATTGAATTGACTTTTCGTTTCTGTCCGTTCGCTTGGATGAATTGGATAATTTGTTCTTGTCTTTGCCAGTGTTGCTTTTAAAGCATTAGAGTTAACATTAAGGATACTACTAAAAAATGTCCAGATTTCTTTTTTTGTTTTTCTCCAAACGCGTTTTTCTTGAAACCATTCTTTTAACTTGTGTGCATTCTAGCTTAAAAAGTTGTTAACCAATCATTTAAAAAATTGACAATTAGTTTCTTGTGCGCTCTTAATAATTAACTAAAATTAATAAAAAAGTGGTAAAAAATCAATTTTCTTTTTTTAATAACCAAAAATATAAACATTCAGATTTCCATTCAAGGTTCATATAGAGGAAAGACATGTCTTAAAAGTAAATTTGAAACATTGATTTCCGATGAAAACTGTGATCTCCAGAATTTACACAAACTGCTAACGCTGCGGCCACACGAGATAGTATTGCCATGACAATTGAGAATACGTATAATCTGTCAAATCATTGTCGGCAGCCAAGCAATTGTCGATTGTGACGTAGGTGGCCTGACAAAAGCATGGCAATAGCATGACAATGAATGTTATTTCATTATATATATAATTTTTCTGTGTCGCTGTAACCATCTCTAGCCTTAAATTTTTGGCATAATTGAAGATGAATGAAAACTCAACATTTTCCCTTTTTTTTGTACACCACCACGATTATTTACGTCAATATCAATACAAACGTCAAATTATTGCCAATGTAATTGCCAGCCTATTGTCATGCTGACAACTGCCTGGCAATAGATTGGCAATTGCCAGAGCTTGCTTGTATTGGTGAAAAAGTGTGAGTGTATTGTTATTGTCATGGCAAAACTGTCACGTGTGGCCGCCGGGTAAGGCTGATGGTGAACTACGATGCGTGGCAGCCGATATCTTCTGTATTTTTTCGAGGAAATACTTACAAAAATTATATTACTTACTTTAATATATGTATAAAATGTCCTCACAGTTACAATAAATTATACACATTCCTTATTTGCAAAACAAAAAAAAAAAATCATGAAGGTGTGACAAATAAAATAAATTTTTCTATATTTCATTAATTTATTATTTTATTAATATCCATATAAATTTTTTTCTTGCTATCTTTCGACGCAATGGTAGAACACTTATTTTTTCCAATAATATTTTTTGTTTTTTTATTGTTTTGATTAAATACAAATTTTAACTTATTTATTTATGTGTGTTTATTTATAATGTATTTTTGTTTCTTATCTTTTTCTAAACGATCCAAAGCATTTTATTTCGTTATATTTTAATGCCATAAGAAAAGTTTGTTAATATTAGAGAAAAAGAATTACAAAGATAGGATTAAAGAGATAAGTTTTTGAGACAGGTGATGGATAATTTTTTTTTTTAAATTAAATTTATTTAAATTAAATATCTAAAAATATAATTACGCGACAGTTAACTTTAAAATACATCAAGTTTATTGATGAGCCGTGAAGAACGATAATGATGATGACGATGAAGTGATGAGAGGAATCTGGTAACAAATGCGCTTATAACTGCTGATCTTGCTGATGTTGATATTGTGATTGTTATCTTCAATCACTTTCTGACTCATCAGCAAACTTTTTTCGATAATTACGGCGCACACGTGCCACCTTTTGGTGGAATAAATTGAGGCTAACCTTGTTACTTGAGGCATTTTCGTTGCATGGCGAGCGTAATTGTTGCTGATTTGTTGTGGAGGCAACTACAATTTCGTCATTGCCATTGTAGCTGTAGGTGCCGATAACGGAGGAGGAGTCATCAGTATCGCGACTATAACTTGGCGTTATGGTGGCTACGCTGATGCCACTGTCGGGTGTTTGTAATAAATTATCAGCCGATGTGCTGGCAAGCTCATTGTTGTGATTGGAATAGTTGGATTCGCTCAAGAGCTGATGACAGTTGTGATTGTTAGATGGTGTATTGTTGCTTCTAATGAGTTGTTCTGCTTCGTTATTATTCCCAATAGTTGGTTCAGATAAGTGATTGTTGTTGTTGTTATTGTTATAAAGAGCACGATGTTGATAATTGTTTGGACTGCTACTTGTGGCGGGGAATATATTGTTAATTTGCTCAATGCTATTAACTTCACTGGAAGCTGTTGAGCTCATGTTGTTAATATACTCTGCTACAGCAAGTTTTCGACGCTTAAATGGTGTGGTATGTTGCACTGGCGTAGCTGAGGCCGATGATGATGCGGATGAAGATGTAGCGTCGTCTAAAGCTTCGTCTTGATAACTACTATTCGAAAGTCTTGAATTTGAGGGGCTAGAATATTGTTCCAGCAAATCGACATGTGGACGTCGCCGATTTGTTGTTGTATTAACAATATTACTATTATTATTATTATTATTACTTGATTGAGGTAGCGGTGTTGTTCTTGTTGTGTTGATAGTGTTGGTGGTTTCTCTAGCAGTTGTTGTGCTGTTTGGGAAGGGCGAGTTTGATGAGAATCCATTCGCTTCTATGAAGCGATCGTTTGCTTCGGCCTCTGTTGCAATCGATGTTGCGCGTATTTCTTGCAGCATATAAATTGGCTGTGATTGTTGTTGCTGTTGTTGTGCTTGTGCAGCGCGTTGTAAAAGCGCATTACTTCCACTTCGTGTTAATGGCGTATTCACAGACGGTGCACCACTACTGCTGCGTCCCATCACGGCTGCGTCGTTGGCCCGTCTAACGCCATTTAGTTTTTTGGTGGGCTGCACCGTGGGATCGACGACAATCTCGGTTGGCTGTTGTTGTTGCTGTTGAGATCGCCCATTTAGCGTTGCGCTTCTGGGTTGATAGTCATCGTCATCCTCATCGGAATCATCAATATTTTGTTGTTGTTGCTGTTGACGCAGTCGAATTATATCATCTGAAATTTAAGAATAAAAATTTGTTAGAGAAACTTTAACAAAAAAAAAAAAAAAATAAAGTTTGGTTAAAAAGTAGTTTTTCCTACTTATATGAATCGAAAAATCATCTCTTGTTTTCTTTGCAATCTCGTAATGATTCAAAAAGAGTTATTACCTATTCAAAAATTAATCACAAACGGATTTTAGATTTTTGAATTGGATTTTTTCTAAAATCTTTTCTTTTTGATACAAAGCAATTTTATTTGAAAATAAGATCGAAAATTAAAATTTGTAAAAGGATAAATTTCAACCCGAAATCATCTTCGAAAATTTCTCAATTTCGTCAAACCACTTTTTGAAAGTGAAATTTTTTCATTCACTGTTTCAATTCACATTTCTCAAATATTTATTTAGTCTTTATTTTTTCCCAGACTAAAATCAAAGCACTTGTATATTTTGTTCATACCTCTGAATATACTCCTATGTTTATTTTAACTATGAACCCACCACATGACACCTTCGACCGCTCTAAATGACGTTAAACAAATAATGTAAGCAATAAGGTAAACATTTGCATTTTTATGACTTAGACGTTGTGTAATAAAAGGTGCCAAACCAACAAGTTTGAATAAGTTTGCTATTTAAACAGTAATTAGGATTGAAGAAAAGTGACAATAATTGGGGGTCTGCTTCAAAAGATTAATTGAAATTATTTGGCAAAAAATCGAAGGGCACCTCTACAGTTGGTCATATAAATTAATTTCCAAAGGATATGTTTTAGAGTTTGAGGAATATTGTTAATAAAATGAGTTCTTAATAATTTTTGGCTAAAATAACGAGCTAAAATAAAGTGCTTTTGAAATGAAGTAACAAAGTTTTTAAGGAGAAGTTGGCTGTCATTAGCATACCCGTTTTTACGTGATAGCGTTTCTTTATCCCTTGTTCTTATTGTTATGCCCATTCTTTATCTAGTTCCTGAAGTTGTTTTTATCCTTATCCTTATTCCTATTCTTTATTCAAATTCATGTTTCAATCTATGTCCAAATGCCTAACTTATCCTTGTTCGAATTCGTTTCTTAATCCTTGTCCCAATCTTTGCCCTAAGTGTGTATAAAAATCTTTGTCCTAATCCTTATCCAAATCCATGTTCAAATCTTATTTCTGGTCTTTGCCTTTGTCCAAATCCTTATTTGCATTCTTTTTTCAACCCTTGTCCAATTTTTAATCCTCTAATATTTGTCCTAATACTTCTCCTAATTTTATTTTTTTTATTATTTGGTATTTCTATTTCTTTATTTTTTATTTATTTTTTCTTATTTTAGTTTTTTAATTTTACTTCTAATGCTACTTTTTCATTTTACTTTTGCTTTTGCGTTAGCTTTTGCTTAAGCATTTTCTTTTGCTTTTGCAAGCATTAACATCAAACTTAACAATAAGAAAGCCATGCAACGTTGATGCATTTACGTACTAATTTAAGCTGATCCCCGAAGGGTCTCATGGCGCTATTAATTTTTTGTTTTTTTATCATAGTGACAGTAGTCGAGGGGTTATAATTCAATGTAACGCTTTTTTATTGTTGTTGCATTTTCAAAGCATAAAGTTGTTGCCTCCGTGGTTTCATGGCCTCAATCATTCCTTTTTTTTTCGTTATGTAATCCAATATGATCACCGCCCTCGCCGAAACCAGTGGCACGACCAAGAGTGTCGCGACGCCACTGCAGAAAAAGACGCCGCCTACAAAGCCACTCTGCAGTCGGTTGTAACGCGTGCTGCTAAAGAGCGATACAAAGAGAAGAGGAGGGAAGAGAGACGCATTTTCAGGCGAAAGAAAAGGGAAGCAGAAATGCGTGAGTGCGAGAAAATTGAGATGCATGGTGACAGGAATGAGGTCCGAAAATTTTTCGAAAAAATAAGACGCCTGGCCGATGGTTTCAAGACCGGGGCCTCTTCCTGCAAGGATGAAAATGGGAATCTAGTGACAGATATCCAGAGTACACTGATGATGTGGAGGGAACACTTCTCTAGGCTTCTGAATGGTGACGACGACAACAATCCCGCCAATAGAGATGATATCCCGGAAATCCCAATTGTGGACGACAGCGTTGAAGTTCCGCTGCCCGACCATAGTGAAGTCTTGAAAGCTATAGCTCGGCTTAAAACCAACAAAGCCGCAGGAGCCGATGGCTTACCGGCTGAGCTCTTCAAGAATGGAGGCGAAGCTCTATTTAAATGCATACATGAGCTTCTATGCAGAATATGGTCGGAAGAATGCATTCCAAACGATTGGAACCTCAGTGTGCTCTGCCCAATCCACAAGAAAGGCGATCCCACAATTTGCGCCAACTACCGTGGGATAAGCCTTCTGAATATCGCATATAAGGTCCTGTCGAGCGTACTATGTGAAAGACTAAAGCCCATCGTAAACCAGCTGATTGGACCTTATCAGTGTGGCTTCAGACCTGGTAAATCCACCATAGACCAGATATTTATGCTACGACAAATCTTGGAGAAGACCCTAGAAAAACAGATCGACACACACCATCTTTTTGTCGATTATAAAGCCGCCTTCGACAGTCCTATAAGGAATTATCTATACTCCACCATGTCTGAATTTGGTATTCCTGCAAAGCTCATCCGTCTTTGCAGAATGACACTGAGCAACACCAGTAGCACAGTTAAGATCGGGAAGGATCTCACTCCTCCATTCGATACCAAACGAGGTTTCAGACAAGGTGATTCCTTATCGTGCGACTTTTTCAACCTGATGATGGAGAAGATCATCCGAGCTGCTGATTTGAGACGCAGCGGCACGATATTCTACAAAAGTATTATGCTGCTGGCGTATGCTGATGATATCGATATCATTGGCCATAATACGCGCGAAGTCAGTGCAGCATTCTCCAGATTAGCGAAAGAGTCGAGTCGAATGGGTCTTGCAGTGAACGTAGATAAGACGAAATACCTAGTGTCAACAAATAAACAGTCCCAGCGTCTTGGAAACCACGTCACTGTTGACAACATCTCCTTCGAGGTTGTTAAGGACTTCGTCTACCTGGGATCCAGCATTAACTCTTTCAACGATGTTAGTATTGAGATAAAACGAAGGATAACTCTTGCCAACAGGTGTTACTTTGGGCTGAGTAGGCAATTGAGAAGCAGAGCCCTCTCTCGACGAACAAAACTCACGCTCTATAAGTCACTAATCATGCCCGTCCTATTATATGCAGCACAAACCTGGACGTTGAGCAGTTCTGATGAAAAGACTCTGGGAGCCTTCGAGAGAAAGATCCTTCGTAAAATCTTCGGTCCAATCTGCGTCAATGGCGAGTACCGAATTCGATGGAACCACGAGCTGTATGAGCTGTACGCTGACATCGACATAGTTAAGCGCATTAAAATCGAGCGGCTCCGCTGGCTAGGTCATGTTGAGCGAATGGAAAACGACGCTCCAGCGAAAAAAATATTCGATTCGGTGCCCGGTGGTGGTCAACGCAGAAGAGGACGCCCACATCTTCGTTGAAAGGATCAGGTGTTGGATAACCTGACCACGCTTGGTGTTTCCAACTGGCGCCAGCAAGCGCAGAACAGAAATGGCTGGCGCAATTTCTTATACGAGGCCAAAACCGACTTACGGTTGTAAGCGCCAGATAAGTAAGTAAGTAGTAATCCAATATGAGTACCATTATAGTCCGTTATGAGTACCATTATATACTGCTGCTTAAGAAAATTTTCCGTAGACCCTATACAGAGTGAGTAATAATTCCATGCAATAATATTGCATTTGTTTGGCATAACCTACTACCTCATAATAAATTTTTTTAAATTATGTCGTAAGGCAAATTACAAATTCTTCATTTTGGTTTTACGGAGTTATAATTCCATGAAAAGCCGTTGCTTGATAGTCACATTTTTCATCTTGGAGCGGTTCTCTCCGCGGCCTAAATATGTCATAAATTTTTCGTCTATTTTTTTTTAGTGCAAAAAACCAGCCTTTACTGACGTATAATATTTTTATCGTAGCACCTATACATAGCATCTTATAATTCCATGTAACATATTTGCAGTTTCGTTGCTTAAGCAGCTCCCTACGCATCCCGATGACGTCATTTTTTTATATTATTCATAAATTCGAAGAATTTAATATCGTACCGTAATGTTTCTCTTAGCACCCATACTTTAGAAACCTGTCAGGAAAACGTAACGTTGTTACGTCAAATACATTTTCTACACAAAATTTTTTCTTAATTTTTAAAGCTTTCACTTGATGTTAAAAAACTTCGACAGTTTTTGGGATCTTGTACGAAAACCAATTCAAAATAAGTAAAAACATTAGAGGTGACCTCGGCGAACATTGACATCTGACAATATAAAATTCCACTCTTTGAGATCTTTAAAACGATGTATTGCACTAGAAAATATGTCTCCTAATAATAAAATAATGGCACAAAGACCGTTTCGCCGGTTTTCGATGTGGTCAAAAAATGTTCATAGTGCCAAAAAGCTTTCAAAGCAAGTTTTAAGTAATATGAAAAACTACCATTGCTTTTCTATGGAGACTGGCTTATGTACAATTTGTAAAATTTTTATTTTTTGGCTTCGACAGCGAACTGTCTCATGTGCTAGGAAGAAGCACCACAAAATGTACAGCTCTTGGATAAAGAAAACATAAAAACCAATCTTTACTTATGATATGACACTAATACGAGTTTCCATAAATATAATTCAATTTGCAATTAAAACTTAGTCCTCGTTTGATTTTTCGGCCGTGTACTTGTCTATCAATCCACATCATGTTTAATATTCTACAGATTTTTCTAACACCAATTATGATAATTTTCTCATTCGGCTGGAATTTGCAAAATTTGAATTCATCCTTTGCTGTTTCATTGAATGATATTGGAAAATATCTTACCATTCCCATCAAGGATATACCGCATCTAACTCTTTTAATGCGAGCAGAATATCTGCAGGAGGATACAGAGAACCTTTATACGCGTTGGTTTCTACAAAACACTAACTGTCCACACACCATAGCAACCTATGCTGAAAGTGATTTCTTAGATGAGTTCCAAACTAAATTGAACAATAGTCGCGACAGCTTTGTTATTGTCACAAATATGCTTAAGTTACACGTGATAATAGAGCGTTATGCACAAAAAGCAGGCACATTCTTCTATATTATTACAGATATTGTTGTCGATTATCAAAAATTATTCATCGTACTCCAAGAATTGTGGATAAGAAAAAGTATTTTCAAAAATTTTGTACTGACCGCTGATGGTGTACACATCTATGACCCGTTCGAATATGATACGCGCCGGCAGTCTTATGGACAAATTGTTTATTACTCTGGTAAAAGAAATTTGGAACGCATGCTTTTCAGCAATATGCGTGGCTATCCGCTAAGGATACAATTTTTTAAATCAGTTTATGCGCGACCTGTGGTCGACCAGAAAACGGGCAAGCTAAGACGAGTTGGTGGAGTTGATGGTCAGGTGGCAAAAATGTTGCAGGCACGTATGAATTTTACAATGCATTTTCAAGATCCAGATCCGGATTATTTTGGGTTGGTAAAAACTTTTAACCTTAACTTTGGTAGGTATTATATCAAGAAATGTCAGGTTCCATATAAAAGATCAACAAGATGGCATGTTTTATGTAATGGAATTTGGAATATTTTCTTACATCATCATGGTTGGGATGACCCACGAATATAAAATAAAAGTGAAAATTAATCAAAAAAAGTGCTAACTCAATTCTACAAGAATAAGCTTAAGGATAAAATGAGACACAAGTGCAGAAATAAACTAAATAAGTTTATATCCAGGCAAAGAATTCGTTTCTTTCTCAAATAGTCAGGTTTCGCTTCCTAGACAATAAATAAAATAAAAAAATAAAAGTAGATTTATTCAAGCTTTGAACCAAGGATTTTAGGTGTAATACCTATTCAGTCAAGTCTGCCCTGTTTCGAAATCGGGTGATAGATAGAATAGTGGGAAGAAAGACGCAATCAAGTGAAACATGTGTAGGATGTTCTAAGCGTAGTGGAAAGCGGTAGGTACGTGTGAATTTGAATCGAAAGCAAGTTTTATGCCTTTACCTTAGTCAATGCAAGTTATAAGGTAATCTCATCCATAAACTTCTCAGCCACCAACTAACTTCAACTTCAAGTCGTACTGATACTGATGATTTTTCAATTTTACTTGATTAGAAATGAGCATATAAAATGCAGAAGGGTTAGAATTGGTTTGACCCCTGGGATGGCCGTCGAGCCCGCTACTTACTCGACTACCGAGGACGCTTTGAAATGAAATTTTATTTAAAAAATGTCTCAAAATAATTGACATTGAAATGGAAATTATTTTTCCTCAATTTTTGAATGATAGCTATCTTTGCAATCAGTGCTACGAACGAAAATATGTAACGAAAAAAAGGACGCCGCACACCATCTAATCTGAAGCATTTTTTAAATAAAATTTTAAAAATCAATCAAAATCAATCAAAGCGGAATCGGTATGACAACATAACCTAAAAAATTAACAAAAAAATAATTTGTTTTGACGACCCGTTTTTTATATTAAGATATTCTTGGGACCTGTTCATTAGGGCGTATCGAAAAATTTAGAGCGTATTCTAAGAGTTCTCAAAAGTTGCATGGGGTTGTCAAGATCACCCAAAAAAAATTTTAAGGAAAAAAAATGATGTCATCCTGCCCCGCAAGGACAAAGTTGTTTTTTGAGGAAAACAGTAAAAAATAACGATCTTAAAATGCTTTGACTTTTATAAAAAAAACTGCGTATGTTTTAAAGCAAAAGTAAGTATAGGCTTAAACTAACAATATATTGGTAAACACGATGCCACTATCGATTTTTATGCACAGTGTCCTGTGTGAAGGATATTCGAAGCTAAAGTTGAAATCGAGATAGCACAGAACTTTTGATTGTTACCTAATAGTCTAAATTTTGGTGGTATTGATTATACTGCTAACGTATTCCCTAAAGTTGCCGAATTAATAATTAGCATAATTTTTGCATATGCATTTTCCTATTTTTGAGAAATGTTTACTTGAATGCAATTTTTTAACTTTTTCAAAAAAATGAATATAAGATTTTATATCTCGGGTACCAGAAATGGTACCGAAGAAACTTTGCTCAATTTGGATTCTTCAAATATTTCTTAACAACACCCTGTCTAAAAGTATTATTTTAAAATACCAGTTTAAGGCCGTCCGTGGCGTAGTTGGTTAAAGTGCGTGGCCGCTATGTCAAAGAACTTTGGAAACCCAGGTTCGAACCCCAGCAGCGACAGAAAATTATTTGAATTAAAATAATTTTTCTGTACGGTCGCCACCTCTCTGCAGACAATGGCAAACCTCAGAGAGTAATCAAAATGCCATGTAAAGCTTCTTGAGAACGAGAACATTCTGTTCATCGCCGTTCGGAGTCGGCGTTAAGCATGTAGGTCCGGTTCTCGGTCAATTGTGTACAAACTTAATAACACGCACAACACAATTGATCATAAGAAGCTAGGTCAAAGTCCTTTCAAGGGCTGAAATGGCCAGTTATTTATTTTTTTTTTAGTTTAAGGCCACAATTTTATTTTCTACTTTTTTCCTTAGAATTTTTTTTGGGTGATATTGACAACCCCATGCAACTTTTGAGACCTCTTAGAATGTGAAATTCGAAAAAAAATTGTAATTCGATACGCCCTACTGTTCATGCAATGGCGATATATTTTGTAATAAAATATTACGTTTCAAAAACAAAATACTTAAAACTTGAGTTTTTGGCACGTTTGATAATAAAAAATTTAGTTTTTTTAGTTTTTTGCCAAATAAATTTACAAAATTTATAATCAGCCCTATCGTGAACAAAATTTCGCCCGTTATTAATAAAGGGAATTTTCGTATTTTTAGCAATGTTTACTGAATTTTTGAAAAATTTGAACACAAAAATTTGCATTCATCGCCAATTTTTAAGATCACCAGAAAAAAAATCTTTAAAAGCATACCCTGTCTAAAAAATTAAGTCCTTTTTTCAATTCCGGGCGAAATTTTACTCATAATAGGGCTGAATAATAAGAAGAAGAAGAAGAAGAGGGCTGAATAATTTTCCTTCCTTTTGCAATATCGTTAACAAGCAAAAGAGGTTCGTTTTTGAGAATTGGGGTTAGTTTGCCTTCTGAAACAAAACTTTAACATAACCTATAACAATAAAGAATCTGCCATGCTTGGCATATTAAAAATCCTACATAATTTTTAAGAGTTCAATAGCCATGGGCAAGATCAACTCAACTATTTTTCTTTGTTTCAGATTTTTAATATTTTTTAAAAATTTCATTTTAGAGAACGCCAACCGAACGGTTCTTACAATGGTGCCATTGGATCTATAATCAAAAATCAAATCGATATGTGCCTAACAGGTTTCTTCGTTAAGGACTATATGGTCCCGGAAATGATGTTTACGGTAGCCATGTACGACGACCAACTGTGCATTTATGTGCCAAAGGCAAAACGTATACCGCAATCAATCCTGCCAATATTTTCAGTGGGCTATGATTTGTGGCTGGGTTTTATATTGACTGCTTTTGTTTGTGGGACCATCTGGTGGCTAATACGTTACATCAACCTTCGATTGACTAAAAATAAGATGCCAGATGAACTTGCTCACGTCAGCTTCAGGTGGCAGATGGTGCGCATATACATTGACACGTGGGTCGTTTGGGTACGCGTAAACATCTTACGTTATCCACCCTTTGATTCGGAGCGCATCTTCTTGGCATCTCTCTGTTTGGTCAGCGTCATATTTGGAGCCATTTTTGAGTCTAGCTTGGCCACAGTTTTCATTCATCCTTTGTACTACAAGGACATCAATTCAATGAAGGAGCTGGATGATAGCGGACTTAAAATAATCTACAAATATACAGCTATGGCAGATGATTTATTTTTTAGTGAAACATCACCATTATTTGCTAGTTTGAATAAAAAACTGACATATGTGAGTGACTTAAATGCCGATGTAACACTTGAAATAGCACTGTATGGTGGCAAGGCCAGCGTAACGAGGCAGATAACCTTTATGCTTGAGACTTTACCTTTTGTTCTTTCAAAACAAATTTGGATGGTGCCCGAATGTCCAAAATACTATACAATATCTTATATTCTGCCAAAAGATTCTCCCATTGAGGAGGCGGTAAATCGATTATTACTGAGCGCTCTTAACGCTGGTCTGATGAAAAAATGGATCAATGAGTTGCATGCAAAAGTAGTTTCTAGAATAATGAATGAACATCACTTCGAAACGAACGAAATTTTCAAAGTGTTGAAAATAACTGATCTACAGATGGCATTCTATGTGGTGGTATTTGGAAGCATATTAAGCTGTATATCGCTACTCGCGGAGATATATTCAAAACGAGCGGAACGTAAAAATAAAAATCCATGTTAATGATGTAAAATTCCATCACAGGAACATAACTAAAGGATTATTGTTCACATGAAATACTAAAAAAAAACCAAAATATGATAAATAACAATTAGTTAGTAAAAACTGCTCATTAAAAGTGAAAAAAATTTTAAAAAAGTTTCTCGATTATTCATTTAAAAGATTTTTCTTTAAACGTCAAAGTTTTTTTTTTTTATAAACATGTAAACAAATAGCTTTATGGTTAGCATAAAACTAGTGACGTTCTGTTAAGATATATTTGGTACACTCAATTCTTTTTTTTTTCTTTTTTTTTCTTTTTTCCCCCTCAATACAAATGTCTATAAGTACATAAACCTTTTTCTACTTTGCATAAATATAAGACATTACTTTTTTTAATAAGTACATAGAGTTTACTTTTTGTGTGAAGGGAAGAGTGAAGTTGCAATCGTTTTTTTTTTTTTCTTTTTTTATTAGAAGTGTGTAGAAGAGGTAAGTACTAAAGAGTTGCATATAATCTTCAATACAGGGTGTTTCAGGAAGTTCTGGACAAATTTTTACAGCGTATTCCTTGGCTCATTTCTTGACGAAAAGTCCACTAGGACCATGTTCGAAAATGCACGGGTGCGAAATGGCAGCGGGTTCAAAATTTTCGGATTGGTGGTGGAGGGTAGTAGGGTAAAGTTGCTAACTTCTGAGCCAGTGGTCGGATTTGTTTGTTTTTGCGCATGTTGGAAAGGTCTTTAAAAGACCTTTCCGTATAAAATAAAACAATAATTAGAAAAAGATGAAATAGCTGAGATACAGAGCTTAGTCATGCCGTCTCTGGTGAATTGCGCTTCGTCGGTCCACACAATCGAACGTAAAAACATAGATGCGGGAACACCACGTACACCATGTACATCACGTTGCAACATCACAATTTTCAGCAATCCACGAGAGACGGCATAACTAATTTCCATAATTTGCACGAATGGGCCAACGAAAATCCTCACAACAAGAAAGAAAACGCATTTGAACGCAGATTTGACGTCTCCGTTTGGGCTGGAATCATCGACAATACCTTGGTTGGGCCAAAAGTACTTCCGCCCAGGTTAAATTCGCAAAATTATTTGGAGTTTTTGCAACAAGTCATGCCAGAAATCCTCGAGGAAGTACCCCTTGCGGTACGAAATCATTTTTTCTACCAACAAGATGGTGCTCCAGCGCATTACGGGCTTATTGTGGGGTTATTTTGCTTCCAAAAAAAATGTTTGCATTTCAGTCAAATGGTTATAACTTTGGAACGGTAAGACCTTCGGGCTTCGTTTTGGTATTAGAAAGGTAAGAGGTATTACTATCTTTTTAAAGAAAAAAAAAATATAAGTTACCTGCCATCTGGCTGAGCAAATTGAGGTTATGTTAATTTTTTTTCCATTTTTTTTTTCGGAAAGCTGTGTATCTCGGCTATTTCATCTTTTTCTAATTATTGTTTTATTTTATACGGAAAGGTCTTTTAAAGACCTTTCCAACAAGCCCAAAAACAAACAGATCCGACCACTGGCTCAGAAGTTAGCAACTTTACCCTACTACCCCCCGACCACCAATCCGAAAATTTTGAACCCGCTGCCATTTCGCACCCGTGCATTTTCGGACATGGTCCTAGTGGACTTTGCTTCAAGAAGTGAGCCAAGGAATACGCTGGAAAAATTTGTCCAGAACTTCCTGAAACACCCTGAATATCACACATCACAACTGTACAGTAGGGAATATCAAATTACACGATGTATTTAAGAAGGTGGAAGAAGTTGGTTGATGTCAATTAAATCGACACCGTTGTGCTGTCAAATTTCGTTGTAGTGATTAAACTTTTTTTTATTTTTCTTTTGTGTGGGACAAATACTATGAGAGGGAGTTTTGCAGTCGGAAAAGGGGATTATACTAAGAAATTTCACGAGCAGCCAAATTTAAGAGTTATTTTTTAGAGTTCTATAGTTGAGCAATGTTAATTGGTGGCGTTTTCCTTTATTTAATATAAATACAAAAATTTTTTACTCGAAAAACTTTAAGCTTTAAAACTTTAATTTTGTACTTGAAAAACTTTGTCTTATGGTGAAAAATATCCTTAAT
Organism: Pherbina coryleti; assembly: GCA_943735915.1. Classification (NCBI taxonomy): domain Eukaryota; kingdom Metazoa; phylum Arthropoda; class Insecta; order Diptera; family Sciomyzidae; genus Pherbina; species Pherbina coryleti. The sequence goes on from OX030949.1 coordinate 18,712,437, forward strand.
ATCTATGTTGTTTCTTCGTATCATCTTTATATCATTAATTTTTAATATTAACCTGTACAAATTGGCGAAATAAAATACAATTTTGTTTGTTTTTAAAGTAAAATTTTTATTAATTTTCTGTTGCCCATGATTTTTTGTTTGTTTTTTTTTTTTTTTTTTTTTGTATTGTTAATTGTTCATTTAAATATTTAATTCGAAAATGCATTCGATATTTAAACAAAACGATTTAGTTATATTTGACACATGAATATTTGTGCTCAATTCAAGCCAATTGTTTTTAAAATTTGGAACTGAATAGATAGTTCGCCCATTAAATTTATTGAAAATAGCCTCAAGGCATTTAATATTTTCTAAAAATTCCAAGGTTTTTTTAGGCCTCCCTTCGAAATTTGGTCGACAAGTCCAGGTGCTGCCTTCGAACTCGTAGCCCTCCAACTTCAATTTTTTTATAATATATCCAGACACATATTCTAACGCATCTTCATGCAGGATGTCAAATTAATTCTAAAGAAAAATCACTCTAGACGCGTCTTGTTTACTCGAACCAATAAGAACAAGTAACAAAACATTGGATTTTTCATTGGATTATCGCTTAAAATATGGCATCACTTCATTTTGTTTGATTTTGACAGCACAAAGGTGTTAATTTTAAAGACGTCACCTACTTCTTTCACCTTCTTTAATACATCATGTCAAATTATAATTTTTTTTTTCGAATTTGACATTCTTAAATGACAACATAAAAAAGATTAATGGCCATATTTTGTAAAACGCAAGCAATCACGTCACTTCGGGTTTTCTTATCTGGCAATATATTTTAGTAGAAAATTTCTGAGTAAGAAAGAGACTTTGTTTTACTTCATATGAAAAAGGCATTGCCAGACTGAAAATCTTAATGCAAGTGACTGCGTTCGTTTTACAAAATATGGCTATAAAAAAAGAGTTGGCCGTGTCGTGGACATACTCGTAAGTTTTAACGTGACAGTGTTTCTTTATCCTTGTCCTTATTCTTGTCCCTATCCTTTCTTTTGTTCCGAAACTTATCCTCATTTCTCATTCCTCATTCTTCATTCCTCTTGTTTTAAGCCATTACCAAGTTCTAGACCTAATCAAGGATTCCCGAATCCCTTTCCTAGTTTGAAAAGGTGTGCCTTAATTTTTGTTCTAATCCATATCCTAGTTCTTGTCATAGTACTTTTCCGGTTTCACAGTCCGGTTTTATTGTGTTGTTTTGTTATTTGTGAGCAGTGTTGGTTGCCACGATAAAACTGTTGAAATCATTATTTGTTTTCAGCTTCTCGGAACTTCGCTAGATTTTTGTTGTTGAAACCTCTAAAATCCCACACAAAATTGTAAAATCTTGAAAAATTCCACCTAGAAATTCAGCGTTTTAGCTAAATTCCAAATACGCACTTTACTTTTGAAATTTTACAAAATTAAATAAAAACTATGCATATCCCAATACAAAATGACGTGAAAAATTAATACAAATAAAACCTTCATAACTTCGGATATTCTATAACAAACCCAAGTGTAGGGGTATCTCAACATCGGCCAAACCGAATATAATACATTCCTTATAGTTTCGCGATGAACCAGGAGAGAGAAAATATCAAATATTTCAAATAGTCTTTAAACAACGAACTTTGTATAGTCTTTAAAGACGGATTGAAATTCAACCCGAAATATTGGCAAATAAAATTAACAAAGAACAAAAACAACTCTTATTTATTCTTTATCAGATTTCCCAGATTTTGCTGCTTTGTGTTCTTTAAAGCACTGATTTATGTCAAAGATATTTGCAAATTGATTGAAGAAACGGTTCTGAGTTGAACTAAGAAAGACTCTATTTCCATTCATTCACAGTTGCACATGTCGAAATTCAATAAATTTACAAACAATGTTGACAGGAACGAAAATAAGTTTGATAACTTGCAAGAATGATTAGAATCTTTTGGTGCGACTTATTTATTAACAATATAGGCTGTAACCAAATAAAAGAAATGTCATAAATTGACATGGTTTTGTTGACCTAGGCTTCACACAAAGAATTTGGTGTAGGTCGCCGTTAAGAGTTAATGATAAAAAGGACTCGAAAGAACAACTGCTGAATTACAACGCGATAGCCGGTCTTGAGGACATGCCGAGTTCAAAGTACAAACTAATAACGATTCTACTATTTTTAATTGTTTTAAATTCAAATTGTTTTTGTGAATTGCTCGTCGATGAAGTTTCTACAGAAGCGCCCGTTTATCAAATTAATACAACTACTTTTTTAAATATTTTGAAGCAAACTGATTTTCTAAGTCTACATTTGGGACATGCCAACGAAACAAATCCTTTTGTGGATTTTTTATTGGGGCAAAATATGCGTCCTATTCAACTCACACTAGGCGGAAAAGCTAATTTCACCAAATCACATCGTCATCGTGCTTTAACCGTAGCCAATGTAGAGGATTTGCCAACATTGGTCAGCAGTTATGGCAATCGAGCTGGACTACTTATATGCATACTTTTGCAGGATATGCTTATAGAAAACAGTGTGATGCATATAGCTTCTGAGATGTGGAATCAACAGGGAATTTACAAAGTTTACTATATTGATAAGGGGCGTGCCATTTTCTATAACCCCTTTGCACTCCAATCGGGAGGTAAATACGGTGTCCTCATCGATGCTAATGTCATGTCAATGGAGGATATAGTGGAAAATTTAAACGGCTATCCAGTGCGTGTTTATATTTTTGATTCCGTTTTTTCAAATGTTCTTGGTAATCCTGAGTTGAAACGTGTAACAGATGTTCAAGGTGCAGATAGTGATGTTGCAAAGCTACTCAGCAAACATCTAAACTTTACAATGCAATTACAATGGCCGGATGATGACTTTTTTGGGTAAATATGCTTAAATTTGGTTTCGAGTAAATATATTTTGTTTTCGAATTGTTTCAAATATTTAGAACAGCTTTAAGATTTTCTTTTAAAAAAGGCTTTGCAAAAATAAACTCGCCTTCAAATATTTCCCTTAATTATTTCTTATTTAAGGGGCAAACCAATCTGTATTGATATCATATCGTCTATTTTATAATCTTTAACTAGCTGACCCGGCAAACGTTGTTTTGCCCAAACTTAATATTCGATGTTTTTACTTTTTTAATAGATGACGGTGTAGTTTTGAAAGACAAACACACTTACCAAATTTTAGTCTATTATGACCAAAACCGTTTGAAATATAGCATTTTCATATATTTGTGGGTGGTAAAACATATTTTTTCCGACAGCAAGCAAACAAAATAAATTAGTATAAATATTTAAAAATTTATTTATAATACCAAATTTTAGTATAATACCAGCAAAATCTTCTGATATATAGTTTTTATTGATTTGTTGGTGGTAAAAGGGGGGTGTGGTAACCCAGTTTTAGTACAGTTGCCGACAGTGAGCATAAAAACTAAAGTCCAAAATTGTAGCCTAATACGGCGAAACCATCGGAAATATAGCATTTTTATTGATTTATGGGCGGTAAAAGGAGGTGTGGCAACCCATTTTTTGTACAGTTGCCGACAGTGAGCATACAAACTAAATTAAATAAAATAAATAAATAAATAACTGGCCATTTCAGCCCTTGAAAGGACTTTGACCTAGCTTCTTATGATCAATTGTGCGTGTTATTAAGTTTGTACACAATTGACCGAGAAAGGGACCTACATGTTTAACGCCGACTCCGAACGGCGATGAACGTAATGTTCTTATTCTCAAGAGGCTTTACATGGCATTTATTTACTCTCGGAGGTTTGCCATTGTCTGCAGAGAGGTGGCGGCCGTACAGAAAAATTATTTTAATTCAAATAATTTTCTGTCGCTGCTGGGGTTCAAACCTGGGTCTCCAGGTTCTTTAACATAGCGGACACGCACTTTTTTTAACCAACTACGCCACGGACGCCACTTACACAAACTTAATGACCAAATTTTATTCTAATACCACCATAACCTTCCGATATATAGTTTTTATTAATTTGTGGGCGGTGAAAGGGGGTGTGGCAACCTATTTTTAGTACAGTTTCCGACAGCAATCAAACAAAATTAATTACCAAATTTAAGTATAATACCCCCAAAATCTTCCGATATATAGAATTTTTATCGATTTGTGGGCGGTAAAAGGGAGGTGTGGCAACCCATTTTTAGTAAAGTTTCCGAGAGTGAGCATACAAACTAAATTACTAAATTGTAGTCTAATACGACCAAAACCTTCGGAAATATAGCATTTTTATTGATTTGTGGGCGGTAAAAGAGGGTGTGGCAAATTTTTTTTCTACATAGTGTCCTTCCTTGGGCCAATACGAATCCATCAAGCTGAAAATTGTAAAAATTTAACGACCCCTTCTTGAGTTATGCGCGTACACACGGACGTCAGTCATTTTTATAAATTCAAAACTTTTATTAGTGCCTTAGTCTGACACCACGCTCATGTTCCACTGCCCGTTACAGATTCTCAGTAGCAGAACATCACTCCCAGGTGACAATTCCATTATGAGTTTCAATGTCCTGTGATCTTAGCTTCCATAGCTATTCTGTGTAGAGAATCGGGCCACACCCCCTTTTCCAATGCACATATCAGTTTTCCAGTAAAAAGACTTTGGCAATTAGTAACTCTATACTGAGTTTTATTGTCATGCGACGTTTAGTTCCAAAGCTATTCAATATCACAAATTTGACTTGTGTGGTCGAAGCCATAACACCTTTTCCTATGCCCGTCCCAGTTATCTTGTTTATTTATAAAAAAACTTATTGAATCACACAATGTCAATTCTATAAAGTAAAAAGTCACCCGTTCCTTTTGTTCATTTATAAATTACAGGAAAACCACCGTCAAAACATGTGTAGAAAAGTTGCATGCAGCGAAACAAATAAACATACGTACATACAAACATACATACATACATCAAGTCGGATTGAATCTCATTCTCATCAAAAAAAATCCTCAACATGCTAATCCAAACATACGTCCATACAAACATACATACATACATCAAATCGGATTGAATCTCATTCTCATCAAAAAAATCCTCAACGTGAATCCCCTTTTAACAAAACTGTGTTAGATTAATTCTCCACATCAAAACTACTTTGAACATATTAGAATGTACTTCGATCCAATTAGCTTTAAGCGCAGCAAAGTATGTATGTATATGTATTTGTTTGTTTGTTTTGTTGTTTTGTGCTTGCTGAGAACAAAAAGAGTATACTAGAGATGCAGTTTATTGAGGCTCTCGCAGCACAAACGCATGAAAAGCTAACGATCAAGCAATGCATGGCATTGTGGATGATTTTTTAAAAAACTTAACACTTTAATTAAAGATACTTATTTTTGAAATTTCGAAAAGAAAATAACCAATGAACCTTTTGTAGCACAAATGTGATATTTTAAAACTTATTTCAAAAAAATCGGACCAGTACTTTTGGAGTTTTGCGGACACAAAAAATGTTCACTTTAATTTTATATAATAGTATAGATAGATATAGATATAGATATAGATAGATAGATAGATATAGATATAGAAGTATAGATATATATATAGATAGAATATAGATAGATACAGATAGATAGATATAGATATAGATATAGAAGATATAGATATAGATATAGATATAGATATAGATATAGATATAGATATAGATATAGATATAGATATAGAAGATATAGATATAGATATAGATATAGATATAGATATAGATATAGATATAGATATAGATATAGATATAGATATAGATATAGATATAGATATAGATATAGATATAGATATAAGTATAGATATATATAGATAGATATAGATATAGATATAGATAGATAGATATAGAAGTATACATATAGAAAGATAATAGTATAGATATAGATATAGATATAGATTGAATATCACGAGAATGTTGTCCTAGATGACAAAGGACGACATATTTTAGAAAATGTAACGTACAAGTGAACGTATTAAAAACTTTAACGCTGTTTTCTCGAAACCACAACTTACGGGCGGGTGGTATTGTTAAAAAAAAATCGAAAAATTCTTATAGAAAATCTGATAGTTTAAAATATATTATCATTCTACTCTTTTTGATTTCTAGAGCACATTTGGGAAATGGTTCATATAATGGTGCTATTGGAAGAATTTTACGTAGCGAAACTGATATATCGATGACGGGGTTTTTTATTAAAGACTACCTAACAAAAAATCTGGAGTTTACAGTCCCAGTGTATATGGATGAGCTATGCTGTTACGTGATGAAAGCCAAAAAAGTACCACCGTCGATTGTGCCATTATTGGCTGTGGAAAACGACATGTGGTGTGGGTTTTTATTAGCTGGGATGCTTTGCGCTTTTATCTGGATTGGCATAAGGCGTCTTAATTTAAAGCTGCATGCAAATCACTTAGTTCCGCGGGGATATAAATTGAGATCGAATTTTCAATATGTACGTATTTTCATCGACACCTGGGTGGTGTGGGTGCGTGTGAATATTTTACACTTTCCACCATTCGATTCAGAGCGCATTTTTGTCATCTCTCTGTGCTTGACAAGCGTTATTTTTGGCGCTTTATTTGAATCTAGTTTGGCCACCGTTTACATACATCCGCTCTACTATAAGGACATCAACACTTTACAAGAATTAAATGATGCAAAGTTTAGAATCTACATCAAACATGCTGCTATGAAGGATGATTTATTTACAGGACAAAACTCGAAAATATTCAAAAACTTGAATAGAAAGCTTCTTTTGGTGACCGAAACTGAAGATCGTTTGATAAATATTATGTCAAAAAGAGGCGGATTTGCAGCCGTGACCAGAGCATCTTCACTGCAATTGAATGACATTCGTTATTTTATAACAAAACAAATACATAAAATACCAGAATGTCCCAAGAATTACCACATCGCTTACGTAATGTCAAAACAATCTCCGTATGGTAAAAGGATTAATGAATTATTACTGCGCTACGTACAGGCAGGTTTAATTGAACACTCTATTGATGAAGCTAAGCATAGAGCTAAATTGTCGATCTATAATTTTCCAAGCTATATGGAAGAAATGGGCGAGTTACGGAAGGTGCTGACATTAAATGATATACAGCTGGCATTTTATATTTTTACAATGGGCTATATACTGGCAACATTAACTTGGCTTCTAGAAATACTATTAAATACCACGTTCAGGAAGCGCATTCGTAAGTTAGTAAACTTGAATAAATTGTAAGGCTTTAAGTTAATTTAATAAATAAATAACTATAAAATAAGAGTTTTAAAAATAAACAAACTGGCAATTTCAGCCCTTGAAAGGACTTTGACCGAACTACTTATGATCAAATTGTGTTGTGCGTGTTATTAAATGTTTGTACAAAACTGAGAGAGGTGACGGCCGATCAGGAAAATGACTTTCAATTAACCTTCATCCGGATTTGTCATCAAATTGATGACATTTTTGATTTAAAATGCTTATATTCTTTGTGTTTTTTATAGAATCGATCTGAGATTTTGGCTCAATGGTTAAATCGTATATAAATATTTTATTTTTGGTATCAGATTTGTGCTCACATGTCACATATGTGCTGTATAAAAAATTTCCTTAGTAAGTATTTGTCATCAAATTGATGACGCTATATTCTAACAGGTGTCTTTATTTTTGTTGCATCATTTCCTTTCTTTTTTGTCATTATTTTGTTCTACGGACAGTCTTTTTTTGCTTCCCAACAGTTATTTGCATTGTTTACGCAGTTTTTTTTTTAAGAAATATTGGCGGTATTCACGATCTGGAGTTTTTTGAGTATTTTTATTTTTTTAGAATTTTTTTTGGAGTATTTAAATTAAAAAGAATTTGCTACAGAAATTACTTACAGCGCAACCAAATTTTGCCATATTTTTTTAGAACAAATTAAATTCGCAGTGCTGCCTTGTACACATGCAGTGCTGCCATAGAACGTCAAGTCAGCTGGTTTTATACTTTTATACAAATACACAAATTTTCTATCATTGAAAATTTAGTATATATAGTATTTGGAAAACGTTCATATTTTGTTTTTGTTAAACCGTCAATTTTACTACAAATACCAAACTTATCAAAAATACAGAATACAATACCATTAACTCCAGGTCGTGAATACCGCTAATGTAAAATTTGCAAAAATGGATTCTAATTCATGGTTCGATAATTATCCTACTGATGATAGTGATCTATTCGAAAGTGATGAAGATGCAGATTATATACCAAGTGAAAATGAATTTAATTGTGATAACTATAATAGTGATAATTCAGATAGTGATTTTTTCAATCAACAAAACATGAAAACATTTTATTGATATCAAAAGACAAAATAATACAATATTCAACTTAACCATTCCAACTTTCTTGTTCTAAGAATTCTTATACTCTTATCTTTTACTGCCAGGCAGGGTATTGTATTATTTTTTTCATATTTATTCTTGAAAACTATTTTTCAAAATGCATTGTGTAGGTCCAACAACATATGCTGCTGCTCAATGTTCCGATGCCGTTTCTACATTTTTATTGACCATAGAGCCGATTGAAAAAATTGTTGATATGACTAATATGTATTCGTCACTATAAAAAAAATTGGGATAATATTGATATAATAACCATGCGTGCATACTATGGTATTTTGATATTAGCTGGTGTTTATCGATCAAATGGGGAGTGTTTGAGTGCACTATGGGAATACAAGCATTAATTTTAATTTTCTTTGTTTTACTATTATCGGGTTATAATATATATTCAATATATATTTATACCGTAATACATATATATCAATGGATGTAATATAATTAAAATAATATTTATTTTTGGATTAAAATCATAAATAGAGATGGATTCAATCAAAATATTAAAAAAAAATAGTTTTCTATCATCAAAAAAATAGCTATCATCAATTTGATGACAGTAATATTTTTATGTATTAAAAAAAGGAATGCGGATGAGAGTTAAATAAATTTACTGTGTCTGTCGGAGGATTTCAAAATAGATTAATTTATTTTTATATTCATATAACATTATAATGCGTTAGAGTAAAGAACTGAAACTTGGATTGAAATTTTCGTTATCATCGACAGTGGCGGATCTACATACGGGCTGAAAGGGCTTTAGACCGCCCCTTGGAGAATTTTTTGTATGGAAAAAAAATTAAAAAAGTCAAAAAAGACGTTTAACCCCCCCCCCCACCCCTTTGGCATACAAAAGTATAGTTTCAGCCCCCCATTGGCGAATCCTAGATCCGCCACTGATCATCGATGCTGGCCGGGTCAGACTATTATGGCTATCCATAATAGTTACGGTTTCTTTGGTAACTTGTTTCTTTTTATTTTGGTTGTTATAAAAAAGAAATTTAAAATCTTGTTATAGAAAAGAAATATTAATTGTTTTATTTTCTAGGAATATACAAATAAAATTTGTTCATTATTAAAAGAAAATTAAGGTTCTACAGTCGATGTGTTTTCTTATAGAAAAAATTATTGACTGGCATTAAAATTCTATTCTACAATATGAACAATAATATTATTATAAAAATATTAAAAATAATAAAATGCACTCATCACAAACATTTGAATATGTTTGCACGGCAGCAGAGCGGTATTAGCGGCATCAAACTCAAGAATGATGCAAATAAGAAGAGACACAAAAGAAGAACTGCTTTTACTTTAAATACCGTTATCTTTAAGAACTGATTGACGTTTTTTGTCAAATATTGAAAACGAAAGATCACAAAAAAAAAAAACGAAAAATCACCCAAAAACAAAAAGTTTAATTCGCCCAAAAGCAAAAAACGAAATTTTACCCAACAAAAATACAAAATCGCCCAATTTTTTTTGGGTGATTTTTCATATGAAAAATCAAATTCGTATGGAAAAATTGGGTGACTTTTAATTTTTTTTTTTGCCGATTTTGCGGAGAGCCAAGACTTATTGGTATCAACTCAATGCTTAGAATGCATACTTTACATTACCGTAAAAACCGATTGTCTCGTTTCGCCAGTTGTAATAAATTTTTTTCTTTCATCCACAAAAATGCTGCAAATCAAGCTTTTCTGACTATATCAAAATAACATTGCATAGTTTTGGGAAATTTTTTACAAAATGTTAAGTTATTAAAAAACGACTTATCATATTTGAGAATAAATTTAAAGAAAATTCAGAAATTTTGGCTTATGAAGAAATCGAAATTTAAAAAAAAAAATGTATACTTATATATTGTTATTAACAAATGATGCAACGATTACGACTAAAATGTCATCTGTTTATAATCTTTCAGTTCTTTTAAAAAAAAGCATTTCTCATAAACATCAATTGAGAATAACAATGAAAAATGTCTGTTCAGCATTGCATATGAAATGAAAAGTTCAGCATTGCATATTTTTATTGGGATAAGATATCTTAGCAGTCAAAGGCTCGTTTAAAAGAATTCACTGAGAGATGACATTTCCAAACATTTTTTTTCATAGATTAATAGATAATCATAGATTAATATACTCGTGCGAACAAAATCCTAGAGTCTAACGCTGTATGCTTATTTTTGTTAAAATAATTCTTAAAAATCACTTTTATGATATTCCTGAAAATACAAACTTTGCCCACTTAAACTAATACTTTTTATATCCAAAAACCGCCCAAAAAAGGACATTTTTTCTACTGTCAATATTTCAAATTTTAAAAATTACTCATTTTTACCACGTTGTGATTTTTATAATTTATAAATAAATATTAGATATTGATTTTTTTTCAAGCAAATATAAATTAAATTTTAAAACAAATATTTTTCTTCATTTTAATTTTCTTAAATAAGGCACTATAGAAAATTTCTATTTGAATCAAATTACCTTTCAGACTTGAAGTGATGCCTGTACTTGTGCTTGGTACAGGCACGTTGCTAGGATATGTAACGCTATTGTAACGACTAGACCCACTTGCAACTGGATTTCCAACCTCTTTTTCATCATCTGAGGAAGATTCTAAACATGCAAATTTACTCAAATTGTTATGAAATTTATGTTGTTTCTTGAACAGACCATAAACACGCTGCTTTTTATGTTTTCTTCGTTGACTGCGGTTCCCACTACACGAGGCTGCACCCGCTGAAGTGCTTGCCGTTGCATTGCTACGCATTGTACGTTGCCGACAGGTGGCACTACGTTTATTCACAAAATTACGAACCGTCTTCCCCCTCGCAGTTTTAGCATTATTGCCACCAACTTTTACAATTTTGTGTGGACCACGATTAGAAAGCGATGCACCTTTAATTGCCAAGCGTCGCAATGTATTACGTTTTGTTGCAATAAGATATGCTATTCTATTAGCGTACTTGTTGCGCTGAATTTTAAGTTTGCTCATCACTGACTTCAGATGCTTGCGTTCTAAAATAAAAACATCACATTTTGATTTATTGAAGTTGCTTAAGTAATAGTTTTAGAAGACAAACCTTTTTTGCGCACTAAATTTCGTTTATTATGACGCTCTACACGTGCGCCCGTCTCATCGCCAGCATCATCATCATCATCGTCGTCGTCATCTAAGCTGCTATCTGAAGAGCTATCATTGGAACTTGAATTGGTACAACTACCCTCAGTGCCGATTGGTGAATCGGTGGAGCTATTTGTATCCCAGCCTTCAATCTCTTGTTGTATTAGTGAATCGAAAAATGCCATCATGCGTGGATCTTCGTTCGTATTTCGACTACTGTAATCGTGTGACATATGCGACCAACTGTGCGGTGGTGTTGACATAGATGGGAAGTTATATGGTGAGTAAAGCTCACGTGGATTATCTGCAGTGTTTGCTTCATCAAGCAGAGAACCAGTCCAACCTTTTTGTGCAAAGGGGCTCCATAGCTGCAAACAAATTGATTTTCGTAAGATGGAATTTTATGAAGAACGAGTATAAATGTTTACACACCTTTATAATTTTCTCTACACCAGAAGAAGCCAATAGACATTTTTCACGATTGTATCGCACTTGATTGACTATTGAACGATGTCCATAGAGTACCATTTGTGTTGTTTCAACCCATTGGTCTGTGCGCTCCACTGAAAAAATATAAAGTGTTTATTAGCAAAGTGTTAAGCGTCATCACTAAGCTTTTTTATAAATTGAAGTCGGAAGATGTGGTTCAAGCAAATAATGCGCAATGAAATAAGTCAAAAAATATTTTTAATGAATGGATATTAAATATCGCCTAAAATTGCTCAGAAGTGAAAAAAGGATATGATGCCAAAAATTCTATGTCATATTTTATAATAAAAAAAAACACTCAAACTTGTTTGCAAAATTTTTGGACTTGATTTAATTTTTTTGGAAGTTATTTGAAGAACCGAAAGAGTTTTTCAACTTTAACTAGTTTTGAAGATATTGCTTATTTATTCGATTTTAAAAAAATTGCGAAATTATGGACCTCAATGAAAATGTGATAGGCAGAACGGTTCTTTCACTTACAATCCACATCGGATACACGCCAAACATACAAGTTAAAGTCATCTGAACCGGACAGTACAAATTCATCATCTTCTCCAGCGAAAGTGCAACTTTTCATCGTGCAGGAATTGTAGTAATTTCCATGGTAAAATGTACACACAGGCTCGGCCGACTGTGTATTATACAAAATAGGTGGCAAGCGGCGACGTAGTGCCAATATAAGGCTGCCTGTTGAATTGAAACGCACACTCATACAGCTAGGTGGGTCCTCCAGATAACCATATTGTATGACAGGACTAAAATTTAAAAAGTATATAAAAAAAAATAATGGCACGGTTTGAGAAATGCACTCACTGGTGGGGTTTGCGAATATCCCAAAATGCTGCACCACGTTTTGAATTCGCTGTAACCAAATAGTTACCGCCCGATGGATGAAATTCAACTGCATGAAAAGATGTACGCAATTGAGCTACAACCATTGGATCAGCTGGATCTGAGCGTTGATCAAAAACTAATATTTGTCCATCTTCGCAGGCTGTGGCAAAAATACTATCACATTGTGGATCGATGGATAGACCATACACGGGATTATCATGCTTGTAAACATTGTCTAATTTACCGCTGAAAAATAAAAATAAAAAAAAAAAAATTAATTAGTGAGTATAAGCTTTCCGAAACAATCCAGAAGCACATACGTTGCAAAATCGTGCACAATCACAAGATCATCATTGCCACCAGAGAAAACTTTGCGGTTGAGACGGTCAAATCCTAAGCAAAAAATGTTGCTGGTGTGTTCAGTGTCCAGTACACGAGGTCGATTCAATCCAGCGATGGACATTTCAATATCCCAAATAAGCACGCGTTTATCATCACCTCCTGAGATTAAAGATTTTTCATTAGGATTTTTTTTGTGATATAATAATTCGCAAATAAAAACATTAAATTAATCAACTGAAATTGACGGCAGTTTAAGGGACTAGTACAGGAACTATAGGGAGCTAGGGAGTATTCACTGGAGTGGTACAAATTGTAATTATTATAAAATTAAGTTGTTGAATTAAAAAATTTTAAGAAGAAATCAATATTAAACTTAAACTCAGTCTTCATACAAGTTATTTTTTAAAAATATTTTTGTGGCGTCCGTGGCGTAGTTGGTTAAAGTGCGTGGGCGCTATGTCAACGAACCTGGAGACCCAGGTTCGAACACCAGCACCGACAGAAAATTATTTGAATTAAAATAATTTTTCTGTACGGCCGCCACCTCTCTGCAGACAATGGCAAACCTCAGAGAGTAATCAAAATGCCATGTAAAGCTTCTTGAGAATAAGAACATTTCGTTCATCGCCGTTCGGAGTGGGCGTAAAGCCTGTAGGTCCATTTCTCGGTCAATTGTGTACAAACTTAATAACACGCACAACACAATTGATCCTAAGAAGCTAGGTCAAAGTCATTTCAAGGGCTGAAATGGCCAGTTATTTATTTTTTTTTTTTTTTTTATTTTTGGAAAGGAGCAGAAAAGTGAAGGAAAGCTTAATTTAGCTATTAAGTTATACCCAGCCCATGAGAGTTGTTATTCCTTCAATACTTAAAACGTATGTCTGAAAAGGGTGGATATATTCTGTTCTAATAACTTTGTTAAATGTGAGCGAGGAACTGAAATAAAACTACAATATTTCATGAGCATTGATACGAAAGAAATAAAATTTGGCAAAGGTTTTTCGAATTTAATGACAATACGATTTGATACTGATGTCGAACATAAATTGCAAGTTTCGGTAAAAGTATCTTGAAACTACAAAATCAGGCTGTTACAACTACTAATAGTAGTTCTCGCAAAGTCTGCCCTGGGGTATGAAATAAATCCAGTTAACTAAAAAAAAATTTGTTGTTTTTTTAAAATCATCCACCAGCAGTCCCAGCTGACAAACTTTATTTAAGCCTAACCCTTTTTAGTGGTGTCATATGACATTTTTTAATTATTTTTTAAATCTAACTGGCCATTAACTGTGGCTAATTCTTACAAAAGTTTGTTAATAAAATATTTATTTTTTCCCCCAGAAAATCTAGTAATCAAACATTTTTTATTACTTACCTGATGCCAAATATTTTCCTCCATTCGAAAATTCAATGGCATTAACACACCCGTAGTGAGCACGCAAATCATGCTTATATAGATTTTTGGCCACACGGAATCTTTCCCGATACAGGTGCGCGGAAAAGGCACGAGGTGTGCGCTGCTCCTGGGCATCTATTTCTCTCTGTTTTAATTGATGATGTAAGTTCGAACTGACTTCGATTGGGTCAAACATCTTGTGATGGTGGTGGACCTTTTGTTGTTGTACTCTTAGGGAACTTCTTGAATTACCGGTTTGCCCAATCACTGGAAGCCCACAATGATTTTTGATCTTATCACAGTTTTTTCTGAAGTGTTGCCCTCAGCAGATTTATTTTATAAATCGGATTTTTTTTAATTTCTAATCTTAGCGATTGATTGCCTTCCTGTATGCTTACATTTTAGAATTGAAGCAAACGATTTTCTTGTCATTGCGTTGTCGTTGTTTTAATGTTGCTTGTTGGCGTATTTCTTTGACTTTCGTAACTGCAAGTTTTTTTTTATTTTACCATACGTTCCCTTATTGTTTAATGGTTGCTGAGCTTTTAAATTTTCCGCAAGATGTTCATGTCCCACGGATGTTTTTAACCAGCTTCAAAAGGAAAATATTTTCAAGTCACATATACAAGACCTAGACCAGATACTGCTTAGTGTCGAAGTCGGAGCTGGACGCAGTCAAAAGTGTTCTATATAACAAGTATATTTATTGTGCCTACAACAACAACAAGAGAAACGAAAACATTATGTACATATTGATTATGGCATAGTAGTTAGAGTTGCGGCTACAGTGATGGTGCACAAAGAATACCTTTCGCATATTGAGTTAGTCTGAGAAAGACTAAAGGCCTAACCAAAATAGACGATTTGCTCCGTAACGAATGAAGACGAAGATGTTCGCTTAAATGCATTTCAATGTTGTAACCCAAAATGAACAAACGTAAACTTATCGAAACTAAACGAAACGGTTTGACGAGACGTTCTGTTCCGTAACAACCGAACTTTTAGCGTCTCAACTCGTCAACAACAGCTGTGCAGGTAGTCTTCTTCTTATTTCAGACGGTTGGAGGAACTCGTTTCATTTTGGGTTAAATGTCAAAACAGACGTAACGAATGCAAACGGTCGGCAAGTTGCAATCGTCTCGTTTCGTCTATTTTGGTTAGGGCTTAACAATGTGTTCAGATTCCTCAAATATGCAGTGTTAAAAACAATGCTAATTATAAACTAAAATGTATCTACATAAATATTTTAATTGACATTTCTTCTAGAACCAGTGCACAAAATGTGGTCACTATCCTATACTCTCTTCGAAAATACAAAATTAAGTATTTTGTAGAACAAATTATTTCCTCGCTCTAAGCTGCTGAAAGGAAACATGACGATTTGTAAAGCGGAGAACGGCAATAGATAGGACATAGGAATTGATAATGAAAATTTTATTTTATAAAATATAAATATATTATAAATTGATAATAGCCAAATTGTGCACTTTGGCACGCATACAATTTCCGAGGTGCCAATATTTGAAAGTGTTATTTTGTAAAAAACAAAAAAGGAATTATTTTTCTATAAACAAAAAACCATATCGTATTTTTAACACGTTTTTATTAGCTTCACTTTATTTTTCTGTCCTGTAAAAATCTTGGAATCCATTTTTAACCAACTTCCCGATGAGCTAGAGTTTGAAACTTAAAATGTGCCTTAGAACCGGATGGCAACATAATATTAACGTATTTTCTTGTTTGTACGTTTGTTTGGTTGGCAAAACTACGAAGTTATTTGACACATATTAATAATCAGCCAAAAAAACTGAAAAGCTCATTGACATTTTTTAGAAAACATTTTAATGTAAGTTATGAAGCTCAGTGCGTAAACAGTTGCTTTATAACACGAAGGTAGTGAGTTCGAGACTCGACAATGTGAACTGATTTTTTGTTTTTTATGAACCAATTTCAAAATTCACCACTAAGGATGAAAAAAAATATAAAAAGTATTTTTTTTGTTTATTGCTATTTAGAAAGCATTTAGATAAGCATACTGTAGCTAAGTGAGTAGAGCGATTGCTTTATGGTCGTTAGGTTTCGAGTTCGAGTCCCAATAGAGGCAATAAATTTGTTCGGTTCTTTTTTTTTTGTCTAATTTTTAATATAAATGGAAATATTTCGATTTTTTAAACAAATTCGTTTGTCACCTTCAGTGGTGAATTTTGAAAATTTGAATTTTTAAAGTTTTTGTAAAGAATTGAAAAAAAAATGTTTTACATGGAACGAATTTAATTTTATTAATTAATTTAATCTAGCTCAGAACAAGATTTAAATAGAATATTATAGAAAAATTATCTTAAAGTTATCGAAAAATTATCTATTCATTTTTTTTTTTTTTTTTAGATTTGAACCAAGGATTTCAGGTGGAATACCTATTCAGTCAAGTCTGCCTTGGTTCGAAATGAGGTGATAGATTAGTGGGAAAGATAGATCAATCAGGTGAAACACGTGTAGAATGTTCTAAGCGTGGTGGAAAGCCAAAGAAACATGTGAATTTGAATCAGAGGCAAGTGTTATGCCTTTACCTCAGTCAATTCAAGTTATAAGGCAATCTCATCCACAAACTTCTCTACCATCAACAACTACAACTTCAAGTCGTGAATATTGATGAATTTTCAATTTCAGTTGATTAGAAAAGAGGATAGAAAATTACAAATGCGAAAGGTTTTAAAGCGTAGGACCATGGCCTGGCCGGGAATCGAACCCGGGACCCCTGGGGTAGCAGTCGAGCACGCTACCTACTCGACTACCGAGGCCGCCGAAAAATTATCAAAAAGCAATCGATAATTTTCGAAGAATTTCCTATAAGTAAGCCACAAATTATCGATAAGTTATCTATTATTGATTATTTGTTCTCAGTATCACTGCAATTGTATTGATAAAAACATAAAACCTTCAAAATCTATTGCACAAGTTTACACAAGACAGAAAAAGCAGAAAATAATTATTATAAAAAAAATTTTTAGAAAACCACGTTTTTAAACGAACTAAAAAGTATAAAATAATTTCTTCTAGAGTGGGGCTTTTAGTCAAATTATGGCACCTCAGAAATCATAATCTCTCCTGTACCTCGATAAGAACGTTTTCGATCGTTAAACAATAAGACGAATTATAATATTATTAAAAAAAACACAGTTAGGCTAAAATACGTAAATGGCTTTGAGTCGTATTTAACACATTACACATAAAAACACAAGCGAAAAGCGAATAAGTGCTCTCCTCAATAAATAACAAAATTAAGATACGTCAATCCGTCATACGAGCGACGATATAAGGTACTTTTCTATATATGCACTTATTTCTTTACTTGTGTCTGGTAACGTACTAAAAATAAGATTTGAGCACTTTATTCCCCTTAACAGTCCTCTTAACTAAGAATGAGAAAAGAAATTAATATGAAATAGAAATGAGAAGCAATGCTTCTGGTATTTCTTACCCTTAAAAATCTCTTTTCTACTGATAAACTACCCCTTTAGATTTTTTTGCGTCTCAAGCTGAGCATTTTCAAAATTTCTTTATGAGTTTTCGCGAGTAGTTAATGTCTGCTGTTTTAACTACTTCTGTCTTTTACTTAACGATTAACAAAATCACACCTCGACACTTCCATATTTGACAATTAGTAGTATCGACCTAAGGTAGCGGCTTTTATTTTCCGGCACTCTACAGATAAATCCATACAAAACATCAGTCAATAAGTTCGTAGGATGAGATATAGTTGGAGCCAATATTGACGAATTAATGATTTTGAGAAAGTACCCTTAGAAACTGCGAAAGGATATTTGACAACAAGTGTCGCACCTTCGATAAAGCGACCAAAATTTACATAGGTCCAGATTAACCATCGGTAATACAAATATTATCATTTTAATAAAGTATTCTTGAACTCAATCTTTCTTTTAGCATCCCCAGGGAACATCGAGCAAATCTATACATAAAGATAATATAACGTTCGTCTTTTTTAATCGTATGAACAAATTGAATTTGAGTTTTCAGTTACTTTGAAATAAAAGCGAAAATTTGAATCTTCCATGGTACGACCTCTTTTACATTGATCAATAGTTTAAATATATTTTAAATTCAATTTTAAATTTTAATTTTTAATTTCACATTCAATGTAAATGTGGTCTTACGAGAGACTTATTTTGATCAAGTATTTCCATACAGGAAAATCGATAAACCTTGTTACGATGTATTAAGTTCGTAACAAGGAATGTAACATAAGACCCCGTTATTAAGGTGGAATGTATAAAACTTTTTAATAAATTTGTTATCTCTGCAATCCCATTCTGCAACAAGACAAAATTTGTTTCTATATCAGTGGCCACCACTGTTATCATATGAACTGCATCCCAAACGATGAATAACAATCAAATAAAAGAAAAAATAGTACAGAAAGCTGAGAAAATGGTTGATAGTATTGTAGCTATGTTACTGTCAATATATATACATATGTATATAATTCATGTATATACTTTAAACATATATAGATATATACATTAATCTTCAACTTAAAATGATTTTCTTAATGCATTAATTTTAATCTAATCATGTTTATCTATGTAACATCAGCTTCAATAACATAAAAACTGCTCATACCTACAACAGCAAGGATTCTCTTACAACTTGAGCTAAATTTCTATATATATTAGGTACTTACAGAACTTCCAACAATTTGTATGGATATATTTTGATCTTATTTTTATGTAATGGCCCCAACGTTAATCATCTGCTTAAACATTCAGCAAAATCGAAACCCTGCTTGTTCCACTCGACAGACTCGATATTGTTGCTCGCTTGGAATCAGGGCTTGTATTGCAGATCAGTTCTGCTTCGCTCGGCTCCACCTTTTTGTCGATTTTTTTCGACGTCGAAAAATTCCAAAATACTTCCAAAGTAATTGTACTGAGTTTCCAAAATTCTTAACACAATTCAAGATAACCAATTGCTTTCACACTATTTAATGTTTCATTAGGTATTGCAATGTTTCTGAAATTTGTTTAATTTTTTTCTTATTATCGGGTAGATAGATTTTTCAGAGTTATGTCTAAAAGGTCAGGTTCTTTTTATTCTCTATGCTCTGAACTGTTGCAGCTTGAATATATTTTTATTCGCAGAATAATGCGAACGCGAACGCCTCGGCATCACCTACTTCAATGACTGTCTGCAATGGTCGCACAGTGGGCCAATTGCGTTAATTCGAATCACTCAGTCACTTTTTCACTTTCACATTTTGCTAAATTTTTCGTTAGGCTATTTGGCATTTTGTGGTTGTTTCTTTCTTTATTAATGCTAGTCCTCCACTGAAATTCTCTCATTACACTGAATTTCTCAAGTATATGGAATGGAATCAAGTGGAATTGCACATTTCAAATAGATACTTAAATTGTGAGTTTTATTTATTGGGACACATTTCTTATTGAGTTTGAAACAAGTTTATATACACTTCAACATAATAGTTAAGTAACAATGGTAATGAGAATAAACATCATTCTTGCTTAAACATAAAAAGAGAACTCTATTCAATTAATACCACGGATATTTAATGTTATCAAAAAGAAATAAATGTATTCTCATTGTCAATTCCAATTAAACATCACTCCAGAAATAACTAGAGTGAAAATATATTGCGCAATTCAGTAAGTATTATTTTCCTAAAAGTTATTTATGCACAAACAATGCCAAGAAGACGTCAATACTTCTCAAGCAATATATTTCTTATTGATTTGAGATATAGGAAGACGAAATTCTTTATCGAACTTCTTGGTGGTTTTGGGTGTTCCTTTTTCCCGCTTGCCAAGTTGATGGATGACTAGATCTAATAAAGAAATGCTCAAGAATGTTTCGGACCAAATTAAATAATAATGAGTAACAATTGTGGTCTTTATATGAAAGTGTTATAAGAGATTAAAAACTATAGTTTTATGAAACCTATAATTTTCACATGATAATGATCACCGATGTAAGAAAGTAAACAGAACAATTAAATAACACTTGCAAAACTCATGTCTTTCAAATTTATTGAAAATATTAAAATCTGTCTATATCATTTGATCATTTTGTATCACTGTTTGAACTAAGGGCATCAAGCAACTTCTAGATGGTGTAAATAATGGTAAATAGTAAAATGTAAATGTTAGCATAAGAAAGTAAGAACGGTAAGAACATTAAACTTGTTCTTATGAAATTTTTGGTGTTTTAAAACTTTCTATTATTCATGATAGTTGATGTCGTCAGTTGATTTTTGAATCGAATATATAACTCAGTCGACTTAAGTCAGAACTTAGTTATACCTAGAACCTATATGGCGATTATAAACTTTGAAGTAAGATTTGTCACTGAAATCAGACTTAAGCTTTTATTGTTTATTGACACAGAATTAATTTTAAATATTTAATAATATATCTGGACGTGTGATGAGGCGTCCAGATATTTGGCAAGACAATCGCGAAAATATTTGAAGCAATCAGGAGAAATTTTCCGATATTTCAAAGGTTCGAATCCATGTTGACACAGAAAATTTTTTCATTTGAAATTAATTTGTTGTTATTTCAAGAGGATATTGATCAGCGCTTTTTGCCCGACGTTTCGTTGACCCTGAAGACGTTTGCTGGCTTCTTCAGGTTTTTTTTTAATTAAGTGTTAATTTTATTAATACATTATATTTGTAAACAAATTTTATGGGTATATATTAGTATAATTTTTCGAATGTATTTCAACTGTCTTATTACCACTGTTTGAAAATCCACACTAGATAATTCTTCTTTTTCCTTATTCTTTTAACTCATCGTTATAAGTAGACCAAATTACGAAAAATTTCTTTTATTCTAACTTTTTTCAATGTAGGCTCTAATCGTACAACAAATTGATCATAGCTACATTGATGCAAAAAAAAAAATTCTAATTCGTTTACAGAAGACAAATCCCAAAAAATATATTTACTTATGTCAGAAGTTTCTGAATAGTAAGTTATGGAACAAAGGATAATAATGGAAAAGTTAGTTATGGGACAAAGAAATTTAAAATTTGATAATAATCTGAGAAAGAACTCTTAAACTAAACTCAATCCACCTTCTAAAAGTAAATTTGATATCTATACATATCTATATCTAGATACTCTAATATCTATGCATAGAGAGCTACCTGTAAATCAGTGGGTGAGGTGAAATTGACTGTTTTTTTTAATACTATAAATTTAAATAAGTTTTGATTTAATTTAATAAGTTTTTAGTTTTAAAAACATATCTATGATGCAGTCTGTGATGGAATTATAATGTTTAAAAATAGTAAATTTAAGTGTTCGAGTAGTGAAACAGGGACTTAAATGGGTTAAGATACATAAAAAATAATCTAGATTAGTACCAGCATTCACAGTATGTGGACCACAATGCCTTTTTGTAACATCAACAATAGAAATATAAGCTGGAATAAACATATACACATATCTAAATATTTTGAAGTGACAGAATTTGTTTTATTGTCTTGATTCGAAAAAAAAGACTTTGTAAGGATTATTCTGCAAAAAAATCGTGAAAGTAGTTTAATAATTACATATCTTGGCTTTAAACCCTTGTGTAGTGTTGTATTGTCACAAAAATCACACCATTGTCAATATTTCCTCAGACTTGTGAACATAATTTGAGCGGCTAAAGGGTTAATTAATTTTGTTCTATCCTACTTATAGCTGAAAACTCAACTTTAAAATTTCATTCGAATTGTGAATTATTCAAAATATATTGGTCACCGTAATCATGTCAATAAAACAAGCAATGAATATAAGCAGTTTCTTTCATTACTATACCTTGTTTGCAACATAGATCATGTGTTCCAAAGAATCTACAAGAGAAGTTTCTAAAAGTGTGCTAATGGAATATGCCCCAAGTCCGTTTAAATTGCCAACTTATAGTTATCACTTTTGCTATGTATTCCATTCTTTCGTTTCGTCGGCCATGTCAGCTGTTATCTTTTGTTTTGTATTTACTGATTTCTAATCAATCCGTAAAATTATTATTAAAATACCATGTCAGTATGAAAACGATTGGTGGAAAAGCAATGGTCATATTGCTACCTTAACGATGAAGCGAGCAAACACGAGTCAACAAAGCACAGCTGATTTTTGTTTACGTTTTCTTGCCTGCGCTAGAAAATGGAAACAAAGCAGCAAGCTCGTAAATTTGAAAGTAGAGAAAAAGTGGAGAAAAAGCGGAGAAAAATCATTTTCCCTTAAGTATTAACGTAGTAGATAGAACAGTGGGACGAATGTGACGAGCGGCTGTTAAAATATTTTTAACAGAAATTAATTTCACTGTAATAAACTGAACAGATTTATGCATGGTTAAATAAATAAGGTTGTCGCATGGGTGAGAGCGAGTTCCCATAAATGTCAAATCGAAGTTGATAACTCATACAAAATCTGAAAGCGGAAATTGATAACATGTAAAGCCGATGAAGTTGCTGTTGTAGCTTTTCATTGATTTTGACAATTATGGGTACTGAGAAGAGAGTAGGATCAGCCCCGAGACAACCTTATTTATTCAACTATGGATTTATGTATATATTTCGAAAAGAATATTAAAAGGAAACCATTGAGGTAATAAAATTTATTTTCAGCTTGGAAATAGATGCGAAAAAATTGCAAAAAACAAAATCAAAAATATTTTAAAATTTATTTTCATTTCATTAGATTAAATTTTCAACCAAAAAATCATTTGTAGACATAATTGATTATATACAAAAATCAATGAATTTGAACATTGCATAGTTAAAACATGCATTCTGATTTTGAAATCTATTTTGGGTAAAAATAATGATATAATAAATATTTAAAATGATTATTTTTAAAGATTAATTATTTTATTACCAAATACTTTTGACGTGACAACGTTACGTTTTAACGCTAAAAGTAAAGATATGACAGTTACTAGGTTAAAGGTTAATTTTTTGATTTTATCATAAAAAAAAAAAAAAAAAAAAAAAATAAAAACGTCATGGGGACGGTGGGGACTATTATGCATCAGTAAAGACTTGTTCTTAGCCCTTATCACAAAATTAAACAAAAAAAAACCATTGTCATAAGGCCGCGGAGAGAGGCTGCCACTATAAGATCGAAAATGCATAAATCATGCAATTGCCTTATTAATTGGTGAGTAGTAGTGGTACGGAAACATTTTATTTACGACAGCAAAAAATTGTGGGTTAAAAATGCAATAACGAAAAACCGTTGCATGAAATTAAAACTCCATGACTAATGGCACTACGTTAAATTTTATGGAACTACAGTTAAGCTGAGGTTTTCAGTCACATGATAAAAAAAAAATGGCGTCATGAAGTCTCTCAGTGAATTCTTAAAACTTGCCCAAATTCATCAAATTCAAAAGCTAAGTAAAAATAAAACATTTAATTAAAATTGAAAGAAGGGCAAGTATTAGAACAAGCATTTGGATAAGGATTAGGGCAAGGATTAGAACAAATACTCAGGGCAGGGTTTTGGATAAAGTTTAGGATCAATATTAAGATAAGGAGTAGGACAAAAATTTGGGCAAAAATCAGAGCATGGAATTGAACAAGGACTAAGACAAGAATTCAGATAAAGATTTGGAAAAACTCTATGACAAGGATTGATATAAAGATTTAAACTCTCCTTAAACAATATTTAAGACAAGATTGAAAAGAGCACAAGGACAAGAAATGGAACAAAGAATACAACAAAGATTTGAACACATTAATGGCAAGATTTAGGACAAAGAGTGGTCAAAGGAGTGGGACAAGGATTAGGAAAGGGATGCGAACAGGGATATGATCAGAAATAAGGACAAATATAATAATTGGAGCAAGTAGAAGGTCAAGGATAAAGAACCGCTGTCACGTTAAAACCTACAGGTGTGTCCACGATACAGTCAACTTTTTTATATTAATTTTTCGATCAGATAAAAATGCAGTCACTAATAAAATTTATTGAAACCAATTACTGATATAGCTACATTAAAAAAAAATAAGTATTTCGAAAGACGTATTACATAACTTCTGGCACTAAGATTCCTAAAAACTTTATCTTTAATTATTCACAATAAGCTTTACTTTTTTTTTAATAAAATAAACTGGATTAAAAGAATCAAAGATATTCAGTGTTAGCTTTGGAAATCCATTAAAAATGCGTTTCAAGAATATTAACTTGAAGTTATTTTAAATTCTTCTTTGAATATCAAGTCAATTTTTTATTTATTTTTAAATCAAATTCAAAATTTTTGTAATACAAACACAAAATTTCTAAAATACAAATACAAAATTCAAAATTTTAGTTGCACTTTTTGGCCATGGAAAATATTAAAATGCCATTTCGTAAGCCTAATGTCTTTTTGTTAATTTTAACATGTTTCTGTAAAGATCTTCCCGTAGTACCCGAAGAAACTCTGCGTACACAGCGTGTTGAAATTTATTTAAATGATCTCAAGACACGGCTGAAAGAGCTGCGCCATCAACATGACGAAGTAATTCAACACTCCGTTGATATCATCAAAGAAATTGATGAAGTTTCGTCGTCGCTGCTCTTGACCCAAACCAATGACGATCAAAATACACAAATAACAAAAATCAAGAAACTTATACAGGAGTTTGAAGTAAGCAAAGATAGCAGTTGTGCAAGGACTTCTTCATCCCCGGTGGGAATTGAGAGCAAAGTCGATATACGTAAGATTTTAGACAACTTTGAAAAACTCAACGAAAGTCATGTACTTAAGGAGAGTCTTGTGCTCTTTAAGCGTGCCAAGGAATCTTTCGAGAAAATCGATACGTTCTTCGATAAGATGGCCAATACTGATGGAGGCAACGGTATCAATAATTTCAACGGTGGTGTTGGTGTGAGCTCAAGTCTTAAGCATAAAATCAACATATTCAATGGTAAGAACAATATCGCCGTTGACAACCCGTCACGTTATGCGTCGTGTTGTAGTAGTGTGATGAGCCTTGAAGACTTTCGTTCTACTGAGGAATTTCCGTCGTCAGTTCCCCCCAATCTAGACAGGAATATGGAAAACGTCAACAGCCCTTCGGAGAAAGGTTACGAAGGAGATAATGATGATAGTGAATACGATCTGTTCGCTTCGAAAAAAAAGAAGAATAAATCATCACAAAATATGCCCTGAAAAAATAATGAAATATTGAATACATACTAAAAAAATAAAAAAAAAAACAGGAATGAACATTAATTCAACATTTATGAATAAACAAACTTTCGAGCTCTTGAAAACTTTAACTAAGGTTTATTTATTTATTTGCGAAATGCGAATCACTTTTTGTTTATTCTGTGGAAATTGGCTAAGTCGGTATATCACACTACTTTTGTATAAAAACTTGTAACTTACAATTAAACTAATGACTGTATCTTAATTAAGTACTTGTACGGACCTAACAAGCTTCATCATAAGAAGCTTGAAAGCTATTTGTGAAATTAATCAGGACAAAGATGATAATTGAACCAAATGTTGAGCCTAGCTGTGTTAAACCTCCAGTCCAGACAAGCGATTTTCCACCCTGAGAGCGCATCACAGTTGTTATGCTGAGCTTGATATAGCTGACGAGACCAATTAGAAGCGTCCATGTGGCTACCTGGTAGAAGAAAGAATTTGGAAAAAAAAATGGTTAATTGTTATATTGGTAAATAGGATTTAGAGATTTGCCTTATTTTGAAAATAAAATGTTTTTGAGAACATATAGTTAGCTTCGCCATTTAAGATTAAGTTTGAGACGTGTGCTATTAGGTGCCGCCTTGGAAGCAAAGTTATTTTAATGGTATGTTTTTTCAGAAATATTTTCAAAAATTAGACATTTCTGCTGTGATGGAAGCGAGTTGAGCTGCTGTTTCGTCGTGAGATTTAAAGAATACATATTTGTGAATTTTAAAAGCTTAAATACATGTTTTCAAAATGTTAGCCTTGATTATTTTTGACTCAAAAATGTGAGTTATGTAGCAAAATCTTTAGTATTGATCAAGTTAACAGCGCGATAGTGTGAAAATCAAAAACTTTGCTCAAAAGACAGTAAATCAAATTGCAAAAAACAAAAAGGGCTATTTGGGCGAGTTTCTCAAACAGTATATGGCCAAGGCATTTCGTCACTAAATAGTGAATATGAGTGTAAAAATAAAAAAAAAAAAAAAATAAATAAATAACTGGTCATTTCAGCTCTTGAAAGAACTTTGACCTAGCTTCTTATGATCAATTGCGTTGTGCGTGTTATTAAGTTTGTACACAATTGACCGAGAACCGGACCTACAGGTTTAACGCCGACTCCGAACGGCGATGAACGGAATGGTCTTGTTCCTTTTCATGGTATTTTGATTACTCGCTGAGGTTTGCCATTGTCTGCAGAGAGGTGGCGGCCGTACAAAAAAATCATTTTAATTCAAATAATTTTCTGTCGCTGCTGAGATTCGAAGCCGGGTCTGCAGGTTCGTTGACATAGAGGCTACGCACTTTAACCAACTACGCCACAAAAGGGTTAAAGGGTTAATTTCGTACTTATTCAGAATTGATGATAAAATGTCGCACAAAACTTGATTTTAGGGGGTTACTTTGTATAAAAAAAGTGTTTTACTCAAAAATTGTAAAATTGTTTACTCAAAATTGATTTTTTTGTTCAGTGTTATTGATAGAGTATCTACAATGTATAGCATAGAACACAGGTACACAGAATTATATGTGTCGTCCACATACTTAACAATTCGACCCATTTATATGCGTCCCACGTTAAAAAAGAAAGTTACAATGAGTTTGGGTAAAAATCGTACCAACAATTGTGGGTCGAAATATCATTGAAAAATTGTATGGCCTTTTGTAAAAACCGTATTTTAATAATTTTCAGTTTATTCCTACGGTACTATGCAACACAATTCGAGCACACAATAGCCCAACTTCCAAATTACTGAAGCAACTTCACTTCAGTAAGAAATGATCTTCGACTGGCCGAAGTTAAAATACCCCCACGGCGAAGGTATATTCAAAGTCTTGAGCAGCCAATAAAATGTTTATTTGTAAAAATTTTCATTATAATTCCAACAGAAAATATTCGCTTTTGTTTTTTGATAAAGTGACTTTGTATGGGAGGTAGGCGTGGTTTTCATCCGATTTGGCTCATTTTCGAACTTGATATTTATATGATTTTAAATACAAGCTTAAATATCGAATTTCGTGATGATATCTTGAAAATTCGGCTGTACTCGTGATCATAGACAGACGAACATGGCTAAATCGACTCGGGTGGTGATGCTGAATATATATACTTTTCTATACCTACCATGCCTATTTATGGGCGTTACAAATACAGTGAAAAAACGGTTTACGTTTTTTAAAGGTGGGGGTATAAAAAATGCCATAAGCATAAATTTGTTTGCTAATATGGTACATGATAAATACATCGGACACATCACAGAAAAAATTTTTTTCAACAGTAAATTATAAAAATGACGTCGCTATCTTTATGCACATACAATTTTCCACTTAAGAACTAACTACTTTAAGGAACTTACCACTAATACTGATCCGATAGTTGTGCCATGAAGAGGTGAGAATGGGCTCATTGTAGCTGTCACAAAAACATAAGTCATCAAAGCGCACGCTAAACCACTCAATATTGCAATAGAACGCAAGGATGTATGTGGCAAGAAAACTGCCAAAAAGCAGGCAACAGGATTGGCTATAACACTAAATGTAGCTGAGAAGTGGTATGCTTGACTGCCATACGGCAAGCATGAGTATGATTGAATACTATTTAACATGCCGTTGCTGAAGAATGACACAACACCGATCAGTAGCAATAGCGCCCAATACTGACATGTTGTAACTTCGGGACGTAGATCAATATTTTTATGATAAGCTTCCTTACTTTCGACGACCGTGGAAGCATGCTGAGGATCCACTGTGTTATCCCTTTTATAGACGTAACTATTGCCATTCGTTACCTGAACGGCTGCAAATTGCTTTTTTGAGAGCTTCAGACGATCCAGTAGAGTAAAACCAATACAACTGCAAAGCATCATGGCAAAGACGAATATAAAGAATTCCATGGTACCAAACCTTGGTGGCGGTGTGTATTTTTCATATATTTTTTCACCCGTTTCGGTAATGTTTATCAATATACATTCGGCAGAGCCACCGATTCCCTGTATTAGTGCAACAACACTGGGCAGCAGGCCGCTTAGACCTTCCCCAATGAAATAGGTCACCAAGTAGATCTCTTTAAAGCGGCCCATGTAGGGCATAAATAGCACCGAACTGGTACAGGCATTAAAAGCTGTGAAAACGGTGAGTGCGAAGAGCGCCACGCTATGTGTCTTACCGAACACAATGGCAGTTTTGTTGTAGAAGAATGCAGTAAGTAATGCGGTGACAGTGCCAATAGCTAACAGGGCGTATATCATGTTGGCATCCTTTTTCTTATTCTGCGAGAAGCGCTGTATGAGTGTGTATGCAATGGGGCCGAGATTGCCAATTTGTACCATGACACTGAGATAGGAGGGCAGACTCCAACCCTCGGGTGCTTCTTCTACCAACAGGGGCAGCTGGATGAAGGTTCCATTTATACCAACCCACGTGCCAATGCCGAAGAATATTGCCAAAATATCCACTATGATGCAACGATTTTTAAGCACATGGCTATATTTTTCGCTCAGCTTTTCACTCATGGTGCGTTGGGCGGTAACTGTTGGAGCAGTGAGTAAGGCGCTGTTTTCGTATTGTTCAGTGCTGAGCCTAAAAATTAAAGAATATCAGTAAAAAGAGTAGAATGACTATTTTTGTGCTTAATAAGTTTACATTTAGTTGAATTGAAAATCAGTACTATGCTGTGATACAGATCCCTGCAGACGCAACAGTGACTCGAGAGGTAGAGCATTGAAGCGGATCCTTATATTTTCAAACATATAGTTTTGAGCAACCATTTTTAGAAGTTTTTTTTTTGTTTTTTGGAGTCACAATGAAAAAACTTTCGATTGTGATCAATAAATAAAATAAGACAACAAAATTCATAATTCATCCCAGTTGGAATCTTTAACCTCAGAAATCAAGAAATATGTGATGATATTAAATGTCATTAACTCAAAAATAAGGCTCTCATCCTAAATAAAAACTAATCAACCAAATACTTAAGTATACTCAGATTCTGCCAAATATTATTACCATATCATAAATGATGACGACTTTGCTATTATATTTAATTTAAGATTATCTATTGCCGGCTCATTATTGTAAATAAAAATTTGCAATGTTTAATGCTTTTTTTTTTAAATAAATCAAAACAAATATATTTTGAGAATACATATATAGATTTTATCTCTTTAATTGTAAAAACCAAATAAAAGATTTAATGGTTTAAAAATTCATGAATAATAAAATCATGAAAGCACACAAATTTATCAACGATACAATATAGCAACTTTTAAACTACTTAATTAGTTAAATTATTAAAGTAAGCAAATAATTTTGTTAAAAGTAAACAGTACAGACATAAATTAATAACTTGTCGCTGTGCTCACACTAAAACTTATCCGCGGGCTGATTAGAAAGTAAATTTTCTAATTTATCTTCAAATATTATTGCATTTGCTTGAGCCTTAGTCCAACGAAACAAATTATAAATGTCACTTTTAACTCAAACGAAGGCTTTTGAAGCTAAGAACTAATTACAGATGATAAAAATATTATAAGAAACTTTATGTTTTTCTTCTTTTTAATATTTTTTATGTTTTTACTGGATCGGCGTTTACGAGGGTAATCCCAGAAGTACCTGACCTAACGAAGAAAATAAAGATTCCTTAAAATAGCCATTAACCGCAGACACCACTCTTCATTTTTTGAAAACCTTTTACCACCGAGCCATTTTTTTTAAGTTTTGAAGCAGAAAATAATCCGAAGTAGCTAAATCTAGCGAAAAGCGTGCGTAAGGAAGCAATTTGAACTTTAACTCATTGAATTTGGCCGTCGCGAAAACGGATGTGTGAACTGATGCATTGTCTTGAAGAAGCAAACATTTTTTTTTCGACGAATGCGACCATTTTTTCTTGACTTCATCATGAACTAATAAATTCATTGAATTTATCAAATTCACAAACTAATATATACACACTTTTCTCACTTTTTCTCGTAAGTGTTCCTATTTTAACTACAAAGCAGCTAAAACATGTTTATGTATAAAAAATTTTAAACTAACTTTTTAAAATAAAAAAGTTTTTAACTATTGAATGTTTTAAAGCTAATATAAAATATTTTTATAAAAAAGGCTGTAATAAACTTTATTGCGGAAAACATGATCAAGTCACGCTGAAAAATATTTTTAAGAAATTCCTGCAAAAGAAACTACACATATAAAACCATAAAAAAAGGAGATAAAAATTGAAATTTTATATTTTTATTTATTTTTGTTATTATGCTCTTGAGAATTTAGGAGGAGTCTATAGGCAGCAAAAATACTTGTTTTTTTTCTCAACGAAAAGTCAATGCGCAGCACAATACATTTGAAAGTGATGATTCAGGTGCATGTGTAAATACCGTGTGCTCTGCCGGACTAACTTTAAACCAAAAGGAATCGTATTTCGAAGTAGTTTATTCATAGAACCATCCTTAGATACTGACAGTCAAAGCGATTTTAACATTTTTTCTGTTTTATTTGTAACTAGCTGTACCCGGCTACGCGTAGCTGTGGCTCGCAATTGCAAAAAGAAAAAAAAAAGAAAAATACACAATTCTCACGAAATGAACACATGAATGAATAAATGAATAACTGAATGAATATCTACTTCAATATGCTCGAACAAAACACAAAACACACCTGTATTTATCTCTTGTTTGTAAAAATTTTGTGCGGTAAGACATCTAGTGCTCGAAAATTTCAGCCCAACCGACCAGCTTTAGAGTCTATAGCCATCAGACACACGTTTCTTTGCTTTATATATGCATATATATAGATAGGCGGTAACCGCCACTTGAACCCATAGCACCTACATACCAGGTTTCACTATCAAAACATGTACAATTAGGAATTATAATGATTTCTGAGAAGTATTCGTAGATATAGTTTTACCACGCCTATTTTTAGTACAGTTTCCGACAGAAACCATACGAATTAAATTATCAAATTTTAGTCTAATATGATAAAACCGTCTGAAATATAACATTTTTATTAATTTGTGGGCGGGAAAAGAGGGAATGACAACATTTTTTTTATATAAAAACACGACTATTCGAATCAACTGTTGTGCCAAAATTTCAATCGGTGAAGAGTTTTCGGAGATTTGAGATTTTGTACAAATATATATTTATATTTTTATTTATATATATAGGGTGCTCACAGTTTTGTTTTATCTGGTGTGTTAACTTTGCCGTCTGTTAACTCTAAAACATTTTGCCATGTGGTAACTATTTTTTTACTGTTTTGCATGTAAAATAAAGTTCATAAATTACGTGACCGATTTTCAATTTTTTTTTTAATATAATTGAAAAACAGAAACTTTCAAAACTTTCAAAATTTTAAAACATGAATTTTCGACGTGATAATAAGCTGATAAAAAACCGAGTACACCATCTTATTTATCATCAGTGACTTATAGATGATAAATTTATTGAACTTTAAGAGATTTTTCTTAAAAAATCAATTTGCAACATTCAATTTAACATGTCAATTTAAAATAAAATTTGTTAAGAGCTGATCGTAACAAATTTATCTCACTCTGGCTTGGAATAAATTTTAGTACGAAAGTAATGAGACATTCAAGCTCAAAATTTTTTTAACATTCCTTGCATCGCACGTGGTTTTTAACTTTTTTTTTCTTCATATCTAAAAGCCGGAATATGACACTGTCTTCATGGAAATTAAGCAATTTCTTCAGCTTATATTTTATAATTAATAAATTTATGTTGTCGGCAATTTAATATATATGCTTGCATAATGGCCAAAGTTTGGTGTCATTATTGTTCCGGTGCAAAACTTTATAAACATTAATAATACAATGACCTTAATTTTGTGTTGAATTCAATAAAATTAAAACAAAACAAACAAGCAAGTGAAAGTATTCAACTGAGACAATGTGCCAGACTTTTTCTTCTTGGTGACAAAATGTTCTTCGTTTAAACTTGTTCATAAACAATGTGATATAATCAAAACTCTTTAATTGCATACGTGTTCACTTGATTGACATTTACTAGTATTCGTGTAGATATTTTTATTCTTTTAGTATATTTTCTGCTCGCACAACGATTGTATCGATCAAGTAAGTCGAGTATGTTAACGAAAATGTTGCCTGCCAACTCTGTTGCTTACATTGTAACTCATGAAAGACTAAAAATCTAACGTTGTTTTTTTTTTGTACTCAAATCATTCGCTTAATTCGGTATATGAGGGCATATTTAAGTGTACCCACTTTTATGATTGTGTCTCACATTAATAAATAAATATTTACACAAATTGTATAAATTAAGTTCACCTGATGAAATATTCGTCACCACGATCTGCATCAAATTCTCTGTTTGTTGATTGTTGCAGGAACGTTCCCTCTAATGGCACGGAGTAAACTGTTTTTTGATCACGGTGCTTAGCATTCCCAGCCTGCGTATCTGCTTGTTGTCCATCATTATTTAAACTAATATTATAGCTGTTTCTGTTATTCTGGGCTTTAATTGGATTCATGGATTGATTCGTTATTGTTTTGTTTTAGTCTCTTTGTATCAAGTTTATTTATTCGAGATAAGATACATCAAGTTATAACAGAGATAATATTTTCTTATGTTTTTGTTTTTTTTTTTTTTTTTTTGGCTTGTAGTTGTATAGTATGTTCATGAGGTAATTATCGGTGAGAAGATTTTATGAGTACCTGCAAAGAGAAGTTATTAATAAGGTGGAACAATACATATACATATATAGCTGAATGTATGTAAGTTTTTTTAGATCTTGCGAAAAAAATGCTCAACAACTTCTTTCACATTTCTTAAATTTAAGCAAAAATATTAATTTAATTCAGAGTATTAATTCTGTAAACGAGGAACAACTCCTTAAGATTACAATTCTTAGTAATTAAATGTACTTTTTTATACCAAGACCTACAAAGGAGAGAATATTATGCATATCTTAAAAATTATGAGAGTACCGTGTAGAGCCGTGTGTCAAATATGATAAGATTTGAAATTTTGAGATTATAATAAGGTACTTCATGTCACTTCGTAATTTCGTATTTCGTATCAAATTAAGAAACGTCAAATCTATTTCATATGAACATTGAGATACGAAAATGTTTAAGCTATCCCTCTGGGAAATGGAAACATTCCCGCATATAAGCAGGAAATATTCCATAGAATGTAGGAGGCATTCACTTTCGTTAGACACTCCATTTTTTTTTATACACACTATGTCATTAGAGGGAAAGATTCCTCTCCACTTTCTTAAAAATGAATGTGGGAACAACATCAAAAAATGACAACTAAAAGGGGTTAGCCTTGCCGGGATTCGAACCCGGGACCTCTGAGGTAGTAGTCAAGCACGACTACCAAAGTGCCTTATTTTTTGCAATTTTATTATTCTAAATAAATTGAAATTGAAAAAGCCCCACAACAAAAAAAAAAGGCCTCCAAATGCACTCTTTAAGAAGCGGTTTGGAAGCAATATCAATTTAAAACTTTCCATAAATTTCCAAAAGATACGATGAGGAATGTTTCAAAATCACTTCCATATGAAGGCCTTCCAATTTTTCCCAGAGGGAAATGAAACATTTTTGATGCTAATGTTGTAAATAATTTTGCGTAAACTTGTTTTATTTGTCAAAATAATAAAAAAAAAAAACAAAAATAATAACATAATTTGATTTAAAAAATTTTGTCAATTAGTGAATTCATTCAGCAGAAGATCAAAGCATTTCAAACAATATATCTCTAATTAACGGTCCTTTTCGATTTCAGGAATACTTGGCTGTAAAGCTCACTAAGCTTTTAGTCAATGAAAATTGGTACCAAAAGAGTAGCTGCATAGATGCTTCAGCCTTTTGAGCATAGCGACTGCTCTTCAAAAGAAATCAGGACTCTGTCTTCGGACTCACTTTAAAAAGAAAGAGGTTATTTCCGAGAATATAGGCCTTCATATTTTTGCCTATAAATGCATCAGAAAGCAATTCAATTCAGAAAACTCGCCGCGTCGCAACGGATTATGTGAACTGTTTAGTTAACAAATCATCATGGGAAAAAAATTTACTATGTCAGCTGAGGTTCGAACCTGGTCTCGAATTGGCATCGAGTACTGTTTAACGCACTCGGCCACGGTCGCAACATTATTTGTATAATCATCATTAAAATCATGAAACTGATTTAATTTAAAGTGAGCAATAACACAGGTTTATAAAAAATTGGGTCATGGTTGTTGTTTGGCAGCTGGACGTCATTACCGAAAAAATTTGCTTCGTAAATCAGAGTCCGTGGTCAGAATTATTAAAGTTATAAAAATTTGAAGATTACATGATATATTTCAGGCTCTTCGTTATAGGCCAACAAAAATTTAGAGCATGCTGTATATAATTTAAAAAGTAATACAAAATCCATTTAACGAGTTTATAAACATAAATATCTCAAAACCCTGGCGATATGGCCTTATTCTGACCTCGGATTCGGTATCTACGCAGCAAATTACTTCGGAAATGACCATGTTATGAAGCAATTCAAAAAGTCTATGATGGTGAACTAAAACGTAATGTTTTTGGAAATATTAGTTTGAACAGTTATTTTTTACAATAAAACGAGTAAAATTTTACAAAATAACTTTTTCATATCTCAAAGTTATACTTTTTGCACAGCAAATATTGGTTTGACAACAACGATATGCTCACAGAGTAATAATGCCATGCAACGCCGTTGCGTGATTGATGCATTTTCAATCTTGTGGCGGCTCTCTCCGCGGCCTTATGACGTCATAGATTTTTTGTTTATTTTTGGAAAAACTTGTGCGTTTAAATGCAACCTTGTTACGTGAAAAACAAGATCAATTTATTTTAGTTATCTTTTTCTTAATCTTACTTTTTAATTGACAAAATTTTGCAAATAAAAAATTTTAACATGGATCATGGAGGGGGAAATGGTTTGAAGTGTCCATTACTCTCCCATTACTGCTCTCTTTAACAACTTTTTCGAGTACGGGAACACGTGCTTTCAAAAACTTTTGTGTACGGAAACAGACCTATTAGGATCATACAATTGGGCTAAAAAGGGAAGTATCTATGATAAAATTGTAATATGTGAATTTAACATCTATAACAAGTTTTTTAGATTTATATTCTTTTATGAATTTATTATAATTTTTTTACATTTTCCACTGTTAGTATTAGTTTACAGATTTTTGGAAAGAAATCTACACGCCACCTAGAATTTGCAAAATTGAATCTTGTCCATTACATATTTGGTTGAGAAAAAGATTTAGAATTTCTTATACGTGTATGAGAGGAAAATTTTATTTGATTTTAAATAAATCAAAAAATCTTTTAAAATATGTTTCGAGCACTTTAAATTTATTTTGGAACCATAGTTGAATAAATAAGGTTGTCTCGTGGCTGATCGTACTCTCTTCTCAGTATCCATAATTGTCAAAATCAATGAAAAGCAACAACAACTTCAACGGCTTTTCATGTTATCATGGTATAATAATACATGGTAGCATTGACAGTTCCTTGGGAAATCATATACTGTCAAAAAATATACTCAAAAAGAGAGCGCTCACAATCCGCCATTGAAAACACGTTGAAAACGTTGAAGTGAAAAAAAACAACAACCACAGCAGCTGCTGATGTATTTCCACAAAAAGCTGTTTTTGACAATTTATGTTTTCCTGTTGAAGAGAAAATAAGCAGTTGTCAATGCTACCATGTATTATTATACCATGCATGTTATTAATTTTCGTTTTCAGATTTTGTATGAGCTGTCAACTTCGGTTTGAAATTTATGGGAACTCGCTCTCACCCATGCGACAACCTTATTTATTCAACCATGTTTTGGAACAATAACGATAATAAAGGCATATAATTATACATAGTCTTCATACAAAAAACAAAAATGTTTATTAATCTTTCATGTGAAGACGTTAAATGCAGTTGTAAGAATCTACATATTACTCCATGCTTCATATATCGGTTATTTTAAAGCAGATAATATTTTGTTACAAAAATAGGTATTTTTGCATGGCTGCAATATGCAGGCAATGAAAACAATTGATAAAATAGGAGAACCATATTAAAAAATTAATATTCTACCAACAAGACAGGTTACGTCATTAGTTTTAAAAATTTTGTAAACTTGTTCAAGCTTAGAATCATAAAAAAAGAATGAAGTTGTCCTGCTCAATGAACTTTTTAAAAAAGTATGCACGGAAATTTAACTAATTAATATTTGCAACTTAGTGGCAAATATTAGATTGTACTTAAGAATTTTTATAAAAATTATATTTAATTCCAAATATGATTGCATTCAACAAAACCCAAATTGAAGAAATTCATTAACTACTCTTTAAACACTGCGCTATATCGGCGTTACCACCAATGATTTGGAAACACATTCTTAAATGACCAAACATATGCATGAATGAGAATTATTCTTGTTAAGATTCAAACGAATATTTGATGTTATAAGCAGTGTTGCCAGTCTAGCCTTTTTGAGGCTAGATCTAGCCTTTTTTTCTGTCGTCTAGCCTCGAAAAATACCATCTAGCCTCTAGCCTTTTTTTAGCCTTTTTTTGTTTCGTTCTAGCCTTTTCTAGCCTTTTTTGATATATTGCTTAAGATGTATGGACCAGAGATCTGCATGAATGGATCCATTTGTTGTTTCAAGCTCCTTTAGTTTTTCAACTCCCTGCAAGTCGAGGCAGGGAAACAACAAGTTTCCGCGAATCATAGGCAGCAAGAATTAAGTCGCCAAATGTAGAAAACTGGAAATGTAGAAACTTGAAATGTAGGGAAAAAAATAATTATTTATTACGGAACTTCGTGTCGTCAGTGCAAACTTCGTTTCTCGAGTTAAGAATACAGTTTGACTTTAAAGCATTGGATTGAAGTATGCTTGTGGTCTTTTTGTGGTTTTTTTATTTCCTGCCTATGAACAGGGGAGCTTTAAGTAGGACCGGAGAGGGTTAATATGTATGACCGACCCCCATTACTTTTGCAAAATGAAAATTTTTCCTTAAGGGACCTATTCCCTTCGACCACTCCGTAGGGGTTAATTAATTTCGCCACTTTGTATAGAAAAGTTTAAGTAGACGCTCGTCAGTGGCTTTCTACGGCAGGGCAGTCGCTGAGACTTGAAAGCAGAAAGCTTGATTTTTTCTATCAATTAAGGTAAAGTAGAAACAAAATAGAATCAAGTCTGACTTATAATTCGTTTTTCAGAAGCTAGTCGTGGCTTGTAGGTTAGAAACATATCAAGTTTCTACAAGTCAAGTCAAAACATGATTTTTTTCAAGTTACTTGATTTTTAATTGACTTGTTGTAGATCTCTGTTATGAACCCAGTGCAACCCTGTACTCTAAAAATAATATATTTGTCAGCACTTCTTAAATGAAACGTTATTTCAGCTGGAAATGGAAAAAACAAATATTCTTTGCAATTCTAGTTTCCATTTACTACATATTTCAATAAAGTTTCTACATTCATACAAGAAATGAGTAAGAAAATAGGTGATTCTAATCTGAAAGTACTGTGATGGTGATGGATACTGAAAGTACTTTCAGTTCCAGCAATGGGGCTTCGTCTGGTTAATGAAATTTGAGGAGCCGAGTGCAAGCAAGAAATCCGAAAAACTCAAAAAAATACGGTTTTTATACTTATTATATATTTGAGCTTGAAAGACCGAATTCAATTTTAATCAATTTCAAAAATGTGTTGTTCTTGGTATTGTTTTATATCATATTCATATAGTATGTAAATATATAAATACGTACGTATATTCACAGAGTAAAAAATAATGTAAACAAATCTAGCCTTTTTTAGCCCTTTTTTTAAAGCCATCTAGCCTTTTCTAGCCCTTTTTTAAAGCCCATCTAGCCTTTCTCCCCAAAAATTTCTGGCAACACTGGTTATAAGTGTTTCCACTTTATTTTACTCTCTCTGCACTTCGTCAGTTTTAAATCTTCAAAAGAATTATTTTTCGTTTCTTAATAATACAAATAGAATTTTTCTTAATTTTAAGATTTTTATCAATTCACAAATCTTCATAAAAACATTAATCCACTCATTTATTTCGCAGTTTGCTCCTTACATTGCATCGAGTTTAATATCTCACAAAAATTGCACATGCCACGCATCTGTCCCAAATCAAAGATGAACCATCAATAACATCGCAATGTACTGAACTATCTTCATTATGTGAGGTTGTGTTGTTTACTTACCTAATGCAGTTACAACATATTTGAGTTAGTATATTTATTTTTATTTATCATTAATTAAAATAATTGTACTTAGTTATAGTAGAGTCCGAGTAAGTCCAAGTAAAATAAGAGAGTTGCTGCGAAATTGCTGCGTCCGAAGTGCGTAAATTTTCTTTGAAGTTTATTGAAGACTACGATAAGATCGCTGGCACTCGTTTAATGTATAACGTAAAAGTAATAAATCGATCAATCAGCAACAATTCTAATTAAGATAAAATAAGGAAGTTAACTTGAACCAGAGGTAATCAGAAACAGCTGTTATTTGACACAATCAAAGTGTTGACATATTTTCTGTACAGTACATGTCAAAAGCTTGAAATAGGGCTACTTAAATTAACCCCTTTACACATCATTCGACAAGTTCAGAAATATTTCGTATAAAAATTCGAATGTAATTAATTACTAGTATTTTCATAACTAAATTCTTTTTGTTAAATCAACTTGACATGCAAGAACTTTATGAAAGTAACGTAATTTTTTTTTTGCAAGCAAAATTTGTAGAAAGTTTTTTGACATGAACATATTGGTTGCATGTTAATCGATTGAGCGCCCTGTTAGTAATGAAGCACAAAGCAAACATAGACATAGACATCTAATTGAAGCGTTAAGATTTAAAATTCATTGATGTTTCTCGGTGTATATAATGGAATGGAATAGAATGTACGCTGCATCCATAATAAGTGATGATGCGCTAATATATCTGCATTCATATTTTTCTTTTCGAATTTAACACATTAAAAAGTTTTGCATGTCTGGACTGAGCATTAAAATGCTTTAAATCGATAAAAGTTTCACATAAGCAACTTGTCATCATACTTTGTGTGAAGTTGGCAAAACTGTATGTACCATAACTGTCACACCACTATCCAAAATGCTTTCGAAACTCATTAATTACAATATTTTCGTTTTGTAAACAGTAGTGTCATCAGTGATCTCAGGCCAACGTAAGCTACTTCCTGTACTTCTGTCGGCGACATCGCCAATGTCAATGTCAATTGCTATTATCAACATAATATTGTTCATTATTCAAAATTAAAGTCGAAGTTTCACTACTGTTATACTATCAACTAATTTTCCAACATTCCCGACCAATGCTGTCATTGTTGACAAATGTGAGGGTACTGCCGACATAATCTACATTATTGCTTACATTGTCGAGTTATAGCAGCTGATTTATACGTGTAGAAAGAGTTATAGCAGCTGATTTTGACATTCCTCTTTCTACACTTTCGTTGAGACCTATAGCGCTCTCACTCGAGCAAACGCTCTGAAATTAACGATTATAGTGTTTTTTGCTTATCCATATTTCTCGTTATTTTTATAAACTAGTAAACAAAAATATTGAGTGTGTCATCCCCAATGGTTATATTTTAAACTACAAAAGATAATCAAGGTTTCCTATGCCAATGTGTCGCAGGTATAACACTCCTATAATTAACATAATCATTTTAATTAATTTATTTAATAATTTTTAGTTTTTCGGTCTTATGGATAGTCATTATTAGATATAGATAATGAGATAGATAATAAGAAGTTATATATAGTTCAATATATTCTCCTAGCACATGTATAATTTCAAATTAAAGAGTCGGACGGGAACTTCAAATTAGATTCTTAACTAAAATTTTATCTTTATAATGTATAGAAGAATAAAAATCAATTCCATTTAAAGTTTTATAGTAAAACAAAAGCGCAAAAGCGTTTTATTATTAAATTAAATTAAGTGCTTTAACAATTAAAAAAAAATCTATTCCGTGTACTAACTACTATAACCTCATTGCCATTAATGTCTGAAAAACTTGAATTTGTTTTCTGTTAATTTGCACAAATCTTCCGATACCAGCTCTTGCTATCCCCGCAACGTGGATTCACACACATTGGACAGCGGATTAAGAATTTTGGATTCACTGGAGCATCATCGCGCAAGTGATCCGAAACAATTGTACTCAAGGCTTTAATAAACAATGGATGATCATTAGGGGCAGCTGCGCGACGCATTTCCTCAGCGCCGACCTATGTAGAAATCGGATATAAAGTAATTTACATTTAATATTTAACTTCAATTCAAACCAAGCTACCTCTTTAGCCAACTCATCGCAATACTCTATATCCAATTCATGAAGAGTTTCAATATGTTCATTAACAAATGCAATAGGCACTAGAATGAAATTTTTGCGTCCTTGTCTAACATAGCCCTGCATGAAAATTTTAGAGTTGAGTTTAAATTGACTATTGAAAACATGCGCTTACCTTAATGGCATCATCTGTGGCTGGTGCTAACCAGGGAAGTGGACCTACTTTAGATTGCCAGGCCAAGCTGTAGGGATTTGTTTTGCCCAGTTCTTGCATAACCATATGAACGCTTGCACCGATTTCGGAAGGATAAGGGTCTCCACGATTGACGGCTTTCAATGGCAGTGAGTGTGCGGTGAAAAGAATGACCACATCGTTTCGTTTGCTGGCATCAAATTTACTAAGTTCATCACGAATGCGATCGGCAAAAGTCTTTATTAGCAATGGATGCGTGCCCCAGCGATCGATGATGCTCCACTTCATGTTTTTTGGCAATGCGCTAATATGACGTAAAAATATTTTTATACGGATAAGTAGTTATACAAGAAATATTTGTTTTTTTTTTTTTTTTGCTTTTACTAAACGTACTTTTTGCGGTAATGATAGAAGATCGAGTTAAAACTGGAACCAGATGTGGCACAGCTGTATTGTGGATACTGCGAAAATAGGACAACGCGTTCGGGTGCATCCCTGCAAAAGAATATGAATGCAAACAATAGTAACATGGATGCGGAAAAAGTGCCATCTCATGCATACTTTTCGATCTGAGCTAACGTGTCTTCTGTCAACGGATTCACATAGCGAAATCCGACGTAGTGCTTGTGCGGCGCAGTTTGAGGCGAAATTAAGTCCAGTTCCTTGCACATCAGCTCACCCTGTAGCTCTGTCCATTTTAAAATCGGCGAACCGCCACCAATTTCTGAGTACTTCTTTTGCACTTCAGGTGTACGACGTTGTGCTATCCATGGTCCAAGCTTGCTTTGTACCGGCAATTGAATCATATCACGATCAGTCATTATACGCAGCAGATAGTCGTGCACTTGATCTGTTGATTGTGGTCCACCCATATTAAGCATAAGAATTGCTGTTTTAGGCGTAGCTCGGCAGCCGGAAGATGTGGAGAAATTGAAAGCATTGATGAAAGTCTTGGAAAGTTTACCTAAATGCGGTCATAGGTTATGCACAAGTTCTTTTTGAAGTTGATAAATGAAATAATTTCAATCACCAGCAACTTGCATGTTCCTTAACAACATCATTTTGGAAATAAGTGTTTTATTGAATTAACTTGATTTTATCTTAAATTATGCACTATTTTGCTTTGTCACAACCTGGTTTTATTTCACCCATAGAAATAAGAAATAAGGAAGTGGTGTTATGCACACATACACTGTATGTGTACTGCGGCATTTTTTCAGCGGAAATTTTGACATTTGCGCTAGAAAATCAAAACAAAGAAAATTGACTCGAGAAATTCTTTTAAAATAATTATTAAAAGCAATTGTCATTGCTTAAAGTAACTGAAATGATAAAGTGATTTTTATAACTAACTTTATAATAATGAATTGTATAGTGCACAGTTGTGGAAGCAGTCAGAAATTGATAAACAAAATGATTTCATTCCACACGTAAGTATATTCAAATTCTGTTCACATCGGTTTAATTATTTAAATAAGAGAGTGTTATTTATATTATATTTATTCTTTAAAAGTGTACTTCAATAAGAAATTAATATATTTCTAATCAGAAATAAGTGAAAAAGCAACAATTAGTGCCAGTTAATTTTGCGCCATTTCTATTCCAGCGCTTATGTCAAAGCACAAACACGACTACAAGGGCGCATTCATTTTGCATGGTGTCATTATTTTCAGGGCGCCTTCAGTTAATCACTGTAGTAAATTAATATGATTCCTTATTTGTTTATTTTCAGATTTCCGCAAATTATTGATACTAATTATTGATATAAATGGATTTGCGGCCTAGGATTGTAACCAAGCTTCGTAAACAAGCTATCAGTTTTTTCTAATCATATTTATGAATCTGATTTTGTCGGCTGTTCAAAAACAAAAAATAAATAAATAACTGGCCATTTCAGCCCTTGAAAGGACTTTGACCTAGCTTCTTATGATCAATTGTGTTGTGCGTGTTATTTAGTTTGTACACAATTGACTGAGAACCGGACCTACTTGTTTAACGCCGACTCCGAACGGTGATGAACGGAATGTTCTCGTTCTCAAGAAGCTTTACATGGCAGTTTGATTACTTTCTGAGGTTTGCCATTGTCTGCAGAGAGGTGGCGGCCGTACAGAAAAATTATTTTAATTCAAATAATTTTCTGTCGCTGCTGGGGTTCGAACCTGGGTCTCCAAAGCTCGTTGACATAGTGGCCACGCACTTTAACCAACTACGCCACAGACGCCACAAGCCGAAGTTCAAAAACAAGCCGAAGATTATTTCCGTCACCGGTACCTCATCATGAAAAAAATATATTTGAAGGTCATTATAACGTAGTAGTTAAAACTATAATTGAATTATTTTTAAGGACAAGATATTTTTAAAATTACAAGAATTACATAAAACTATTTATTTTAAGACCATTACGGATAATCGAGGCCTCACTGTATATACATATATACGTATATATACTAATATTTCTGTGTTTATGGGTGAAATAGGCCTACAGGGGAACCGAACACCCAAAAAAAATCGGTAACGCACCAAATTGTATACCTCAAGGGTGGTGTGGAAATACAATAATTTTACAATAAAATAAATCATTGAATTAACTTTTTAACTACGCAAATATGTTAAAAAGAAACTTCTTTAATACACAATTCCAATTAGATAAACTGCG
Organism: Pherbina coryleti; assembly: GCA_943735915.1. Classification (NCBI taxonomy): domain Eukaryota; kingdom Metazoa; phylum Arthropoda; class Insecta; order Diptera; family Sciomyzidae; genus Pherbina; species Pherbina coryleti. The sequence continues at coordinate 18,756,394 of OX030949.1, forward strand.
CCTAGCTGTACGCTACAATCGAATGCGGCCCTGAGGGAATGTTAATGGATTAGTGTGAACATACACCAGTAAGAAAAATGCCGCACTTTTATTCCAGAACACCACTTCCTTATCTCTTATTTCTATGATTTCACCATTGAATTCCACTTGAATGCAAAAAAAATTAAAAACGAATGACAGCTTAAAAGAAAATTAAGAAAGAACAGAGCAAGTATCGGAATGTCACTTTGCCGGTCGAATCGATAACAGTGCTGCCAAATTTGATGTTTTACAAATTTATCAAAACTACCACTGAACGTCATGGCAGCGAAGAGGTTTTTTGAGCTATGACACATTTACCAAATATGATCGGCTTAAGCTGGCTTCTATAAGTAAGGCCCCTATTAGGTACGACAACTCAACTTAAGTTGAGTGTGTAATTTGTAAATTTGTATTGTCTATTACACATTTGAGGTACATACGTGTTTGTTGTCTGACAATTATGTATCTCAGAGATGTGTATGTATTTTTTGTGGTATTATGTTTAACAATAGCTGCATTCCTATGGGATTGGATCAGATCAAATCTCAGTGGAACAACTTTAGTTCAACTTTATAACAATTTGGCAACACTGTCTTGAAACAGCTGTTTGATAACAATAGAAATAAAAAAAAAATACATTAAACTTGGCAGCATTTTCAGATCAGAAATAGAGCCAGGAAAAGAGCTGGTTCTAAATTTTGTTTTTGGTTTGTGAATAAAACAGAGCCGCGCTCTAGATCAACGACCACGGGAATGCAGCTAATGCAACTCTGTGTCGAGTGTAAAGACTGTCAAAAACTTACATCTGCTTTGATCTAGTTGTATAACGTCTTTTTCATACGAACTTTTTATTTGTTTATTATTTTTTGTTAATTGAGTGAAAATGGATAAAAATACGTAAGTAAAATAAAGTATAAATACATTATGTATATGCGTATATAATTATCCATATCAGGTATATATTATGTTATTACCCAGCGGGAAAATAAAAAGCGCTCCTAGAAATAGCACATTTTATGCGCTTATTTTGAGGATGCGCTTTTCAGAGTTCAGAGTTGTGGATTTTTTAGCTGCACTTAAGAAGCGCTTCCATCCTAGGACATCCAATGTAAATTTTAATATGAATTTGGTTTACTTAAAAAGCGCTCCAGATGTGTGAAACGCTATGACAAGCGATTGCTAGGATGGAAGCGCTTCCTTAGTGCAGCTAAAAAATCGTTTAAAAAACACTTCAAGAAATATTTAAAAAAGCTCTTTTATGTGTTTTACATATATACATAAAAACATAAAAACAAAGCAAACAATTTTATTCTCTGTCACATGCGAGGATTTAATTCGGACTGCTGCCATTACAGTCAAATGTCTTACCGCTCTGCTATTTCCTTGCTTGATTACTTGTGAACAAAATACATATACACAAAACTTGAAATTAATGCGAACAGCTGATTCATTTTAATGAAAGTGTCAAAATTTCGTTGTAATCGTGTTTCAATAGAAAAAGCAATTTTACACCACAGCTCAACTGAAAATGTATGTTATATGTAATATGGCAAAAAAGTTCAGTTGAGGTGTCTTAAGTCACGTCAACTTAAGTTGAGTTGTCGTACCTAATAGGGGCCTAAAACAGGGATACAAATTTTATTCAAGCGATGAGAAGCATTTCAGAGAGCCATTTTAACCATTTTTTAACACAAACTATTACATGTTGCAATACAATTTATTTTGACATTTTTTATTCGTTTTGACAATTCTAAATAGCTGTTTGTAACCATAAAAATTAACCATTTAGACCTGTAAGTTAGTATGATTATTTTTATATAAAGCCGTTTATTTTTAAGTCGTTTTTTTATGTGAGAGGCCATAAAGTTACAAAATACCCAAAAATCATTTATTTTACTATAAGGGTTTTCACAAGCTCACGTATTGCCATATATCGTATTGCGTTCTCATAAAAAAAATACAACAGTTGAGAACATACGGTCAGGGTATTTTTTGTTGAATGTTGTATTTATACAGCTTACTGAAGAAACTGACAGGTGCCTGAAGAAAAAATTTGCTAAAAAATATTTTATTAATGAAAGTCAACATCTGAGAGCAGTTCCACGACATAACTATCAAGAGTTTAAATTTCTTTGAATCAAAAATTAAAACAAAATCTGTCAAAGAAGTGATGTTACTTATGAAATGTACGCGTAAAAAAAACGGCACTAAAAGAATACGACAAGAAATAAACATATAAAATGCGATTGTATTGGCGAAATTAGCTTTATATGGAAGGCACCAACAAAAATTTTACAACTGTTGGTAAAAAATAGCACTATACGAAAATACGGCCAAATACGACAGCCTGTGAAACCCCGATATGTTTTCAAATCTTATTTCAGTAATGAGCAGTATATATTATGATCTACCAAAACATTTATATCTCATAAAAAATTAAACAAGAGATTTAAGTCCAAGATCATAGAAAATTATATGTTTTTAGTTGTAATTTGTAAATATATGACTATGTTAAGAAGTAGAGCCTATATAATTTATTGATGTTTAAGTCAAGCTTCTTGTTGATCTACCTATTATAAGTCAACCCATAATCTACCTTCGATTACGTTAGTAACGGCTGTATTCATAAAAAACTATAAACCTCTTATAAAGCTATCATCAGAAAAAAAATCGAAAAAATTTAAAAACATTGTTCATAAACGTGCAATAGCGTTAAAAATCTCTTATAAAGAATTTTAAAAATGGACATAACCTTCAATAAACCCTCGATAAAGCGTGCAATAATTTTTGTTTCTTCTCATCTGAGCAAAAATTTTGTGAAAAATATATCAATTTATTTAAAAATATGTCAAAAACAAACAAAATGTCAAAAAATGTTTGAAAATATTTGTTTATAAATGAGAGGATTTTTAAAAATGGCTAAAACGTGATATAAGCCCCTTAATAAGCATTTTTTAAATTATTTGCTCTCATTTGAGCATAAATATCTTCAAAAATAATTAAAATAATTCCAAATATTTCAAACATTTGGAAAATGTGTCAAAAAAAGTCAATATATATATAAAAAAAAATGAAAAAAAAAAATATGAAACTTTGTCAAAACATTTTAAAATATTTACCAAAAAGGTGATAAAATTACATTTATTTCAGTGCAGGGGGTAGCTTCGAAAAACTTTTGATGTTTAAATTAAATAAAAATTCATTGAATTTATCTAATACACAAACCACTATTTACACTCTTCCAACTTCAAATAGAAATTGTTCCAATTTTAACTATATAGCAGCTACAATATTTTTATAAATAACAAAAGTTTTAAAGACTTTTGACGTAGAATACGTCATTCTCGGAGGTAAGTAGGGTGGTTGATAGTGATCAGGTGTCGGTATTTATAAAACTTTTTGAGCCTTTGGTGGGCCTAAAGTACTGATCGTACAATGTTGATGATAGCACTTGTTGGTCTGCTTGATCCTCAATGCGACAAAAATTAATGTTAGAACTCTCTAACCTATATAAATTTTACACAATTACATGAAATATAAAGCCAACATTTGACGTTTTTGTTTGCTTAAACTTGCTACCTATTTATCGACAGTTTCCGGTTTTATCGACAAAACCATAAAATTTGTATGGGAGCCCCCCTAAGGAGTGGTCGGGGGGAATAGGTGTCAAAGGCAAAAATATTCCTTTTGCAAAAATAATGGGGGTCGGTGATACATATTAACCCTCTCCGGCACTCTTTTAAAGGTCATATGCTCAGGTGTATGGAATAAATAAACAAAAACCATAAAATTTGTGTGGAAGCCCCTCTAAGGAGTGGTCGGAGGGAATAGGTGTCAAAGGAAAAAATGCTCCTTTTGCAAAAGTAATGAGGGTCAGTCATACATATTAACCCTTTCCGGCACAAAAACCATCAAATTTATATGGGAGTCCCCCTAAGGAGTGGTTGGAGGGAATAGGTGTCAAACGCAAAAATGTTCCTTTTGCAAAAGTAATGGGGGTCAGTCATATGTATTAACCCTCTCCGGCACTCCCTTGAAGGTCATATGCTCAGGTGTATGGAATAAATATACAAAAACCATAAAATTTTTATGGGCGCCCCCCTAAGGAGTGGTCGGAGGGAATAGGTGTCAAAGGAAAAAATGCTCCTTTTGCAAAAGTAATTGGGGTCAGTGATACATATTAAGCCTTTCCGGCACAAAAACCATAAAATTTGTATGGGAGCCCCCCTAAGGAGTGGTCGGAGGGAATAGGTGTCAAAGGCAAAAATATTCCTTTTGCAAAAGTAATGGGGGTCAGTCATATCTATAAACCCTTTCCGGCACTCTCTTAAAGGTCATATGCTCAGGTGTATGGAATAAATATACAAAAACCATAATATTTGTAAGGGAGCCCCCCTAAGGAGTGGTCGGAGGGAATAGGTGTCAAAGGCAAAAATGTTCCTTTTGCAAAAGTAATGGGGGTCGGTCATACATATTAACCCTCTCCGGCACTCTTTTAAAGGTCATATGCTCAGGTGTATGGAATAAATATTTTGCTAAATAGTTTTTAAAAAAGATGTCATCAAAAGCGAATTGAATAATTCTACGTCTTGTGTTACGACATAGTCGAAACTACTGTATCTTTTTTATATTAAAAGGCTTTTTAACTATTGAACGTTTAAAAGCTATTTTAAAATATTTTTATGAATACGACTCTTAAAATTTAAAGATTATTTTAGTATTTTTCTATTTAAACTAAATTAGCCATTTGAAAAGTCTCTACATAAATGCTTCTTAGATTGATAAAAGCTTCTTTCATTTGACAAGCCTTAACTCAAATCAAAGTTCTTATTAAAAGCAGATAAGAAACGTTCATATTGTCATAATCAATTTAATTGTTTCTGATATTCATAGCTACACACTTGAATGCGACTTAATTCCACTGAGCTTAAGACCTAATTACACTAAATGCCTTCGAACCCTTGGTTCCATTAAAAAATCGTATGATGGCTTTCAAATAAATAAATATACATCAATTAAGATGAGTTCTTTAACTGATGAGACTCTTCAAAGATGATTTAAAATTTTTTTTTCAGTTTTTGTTGTATAGATTTGATCATTTTGTATTCAAGCAAATAAATTTTAATTGACAGACTCTGGGTTAGATTGCATCAAACGTGCATCAAACTTTGTTGACAAATTTAAGTGTTGAAATTGTAGGCACGAGTGTAAAAACACAATCATTGAAGATTGTCTATTTAAGTGAAAGTTATTTCATACAGAATTAATTGGCTGTAATTGGGAGTCTGAAAAATCTTTTATGAAGATAATTTAAAAATAAAATATACAAATTTACATTCCACATCACAGAATAACAAAAAAAAAACAAAAATTAAATTAATTAAGAAATGTCATAAATAAACTTTATGACTGCCAGTTTTAAAAAAAATAAAACTGTGTTGTAAGTTTCACCCATTTAGTTAATTAAGTAACAAAGGGAAATTGCTTGTATTGGATACTGAAGACCGTTTGTGTCACTTTTTTTTTTCAAAGATGTTATAAAAAGAGCTATCTCTTGTTCTCTTGCAGCAAAAACTTGTAACTTGAAAATTTTGAGAGTTATAAATAAATATCTCTTTAAAATTTTCCAAAACTACTGGAACTCGTGTTGTAAAAATTTGCAACTTTTGATAAAGCGTCAAGAATATATGATGTGTATTGATTATTTGTTGTCGATTTTACAGAGAATGTTTGAAAATCATTGCTTATAAAAGCTTTAAATATTTTTCAGATTCAAAATAATTTTTTTTGACGTCATAATGTGACGTTTACCCGCTTAGGTTCCAAAAAGTTAAAAAGAAGTTGGCTGTATCGTGGTCACACCCGTTGGTTTTGACGTGACAGCGTATCTTCATTCTTGTCCTTATTCTTGTTCCTTTCCTTTACTTTGATCCCAAAGTTATCCTTATCCTTATCCTTATTCTTATTCTTATCCTTATCCTTATCCTCATCCTTATCCTTATCCTTATCCTTATCCTTATCCTTATCCTTATCCTTATCCTTATCCTTATCCTTATCCTTATCCTTATCCTTATCCTTATCCTTATCCCTATCCTTATCCTTATCCTTATGCTTATGCTTATGCGTATCCTTATCCTTATCCTTATCCTTATCCTTATCCTTATACTTATTCAAACTCTTAATTTAATTCTTTCCCTGTCCTTGTCCCACTTCTTTTCCCAACCTTTATCTTAAATCTTGTCCTTTGTGTGTCCAAATCCTTATTTTATTCCTTATTCTTTCTTTTAATCTTATCTTGAATATTATTTTATATGTGTCTAGATCTTTGTTCTTTTCCTTGTCCCTAATCCTTGTCCAAATTCTTATCCAATCCTTGTTCAATTCCATGGTCTAATCTTTGTCCAAGTCTTTGTCCTACTCCTTGTCTTATTCTTGGTCCTAATATTGTTTAAATACCTACCCACATCCACATCCTTTTTTATTCCTTATTCTAATCCTTGTGCAAACTCTTGTCCTAATACTTGACTTTGTTTTAATTTAATTTTTTTTTTAAAAATTTTTGAAGCGGCTCTCTCCACGGTCGTATGACGTCAATAATATTTGTCTATTTTTGTTGTTAGCTCTAAGAAACAGCCTTAACTGGCGTATAATAATTTTTGCCATACCAACTATACATAGCCATGGTAGAATTATAAGGTAGGGCCGACTTGGAGAAGAATGAAGTAGAAAGCAGAGAAAAGCGGGCTAGTTGTCAAAATCAGCTGTTCATCTCGAGTTTCTTTATGTTCATGTTTCGCAGTTGATTTTAGGTTAAACTTTTTACAAGTTTTTTTCAAATTTAACACTTCCGCGGCATTTTATAGATTTATTTACAATGTTATTACAATATTTCCACTCAAATTAACACAAACTTAACACACGTGTCCGCACTACATATTTACAAATTGAAAACATAATATTTTCATTCTATTTGAGGTTTCTACGAACTTTGCCATTTTGACAATTAGCCTCCTTTTTTATTCTCCACTCTTCTTTGACGCGTGAGGGCACTGAGCGACTCTGCCCTACCTTATAATTCTACCATGTACATAGCGTGTTATAATTCCAATTTTGCAGTAAATTTTAGTTGCAATGCTTATGAAGCTCCATCCGTGTCCCGAAGACGTCATTAATTTCGTTTTTATTTTTGTCATAAAGTGATAGAATTACCCACCCTCATTGAGTGTGTAACAATTCCATGAAATGCCGATGTATTTTTAAAAATGCCTTTTTCAACTTTTTTGGAAACCTGCGCATTAAAACGTAACGGTGTCACGTCAAAAAAGCATTTTCCGAAATGCTTTGGCGTTGCATAGAATTGTAAAATTTTAACGAAGTAAAAATACTTCTAAGTAATACTTTTAAAGAATTGATGCTGAATCTCCGCTGTTTATCTCTGAAGGTTACTAAAAATTTCGTAAAGTTATTCAATGTTTTTTAAAGTGTTATCTATGAATATATATTTATTTACTTACTTATAAAAGATTTCAACTGTTTATTATTTTAGTTTGTTGGTGTGTGCACAATAAACTAGTCGACTACTGGATAGATTTTAATGAAATTAAAATATTCGGCATCTTATTCTTTCTGTTTAGCAATAATGGAAATAAGAAAATAGGCAACAACATAGCAGAGTATATTCTGAAATGATAGTGGAATAAGTAAATAGTAATAAAAATATGTTCCGAGTGGAGCTTATAGAGTATGGCAATGGCGTTCAGATAATTAGTGAAAAACACTGATTTGAGAAATTTGTGGGTTAATTTTGAGATTTGATGACTTAGTAATACAATAAAATATAGAAAAACAAGTATTAAAAAAATCTTACTAATAATCTTACTATATGTAATTATTTTTCGGATTATTTTAAATCGGTTTACTCGGTAACACCATCCCCTTCCACTTTGTCTGCTATTACTGATCCTAATTCGCTTTTTAATTTAGGTAATTCCATATTTTTTTTTTTTTTAATCTCTCCATAAGGGAATCTGAGGTTGTAAAGTCACTTTTGAATATCAAATCAACTTCTATGGCCGGTCCTGATGGTATTGCTCCGATTTTGCTAAAAAGGTGTGCGGCTGCAATTTCTTAACTAACTATTATATTCAATAAATCGCTATCTAGTGGTTCTTTTCTGGACGAATGGAAAATTTTTTACACTATGTTCCAATCCACAAAACAGGTCCGAAGCAAGATGTCTGCAATTATAGACCAATAAGTAAAATTTTGTGTGTGCCTAAAGTCTTCGAAAAAATTGTTTACAATAAATTATCGTTTTACGTAAAGAATACTAATCTATGAGTTAACAGTGCTCTATACATATCTGGAACATCAACAGCCACAAATATAAATATTTTTTGTTTTTTTATAAATCTGAAGTTTCTCAAAGAGTTTACAGAGTGATGTCATCATCACGGATTTCGCAGAAGCGTTTGATAAAGTCAATCACGAATATCTTCTCTTTAAACTTTCTGCTCTCGGATTTCATTCAAGTCGTTTATAATAGTTAAAATCTTATCACCTTAATCGATGGCAATACATTAAAATTAAAAATTCTACTGATTGCTTGTTTTTCGCCTTACATGTTACATCAGATGTACCTCAAGGCAGTCATTTTGGACCACTTTTATTTCGTCTCTCTTCATTAATGATCTCCCTCTGGTGATTAAGCACTCTAGATGCCTTTTTTTGCCGATGACTTAAAACTTTTTCGGTCAATTAAATCTGACAATGATTTTAGACTTCTTCAACATGACCTTAAATATGACCTTAGCTATAAACAATCTTCCTCTTAATATTCTCTCTTCCACCCCTATCTGTTGGAAGTATTCCATTAATTCCAATTCTCTTTAAAGAGTGTACTGCAAAAAGGACCTGATAGTTTTATTGGATTCTAAACTATCTTTAAGAAATCATATCGAACTAATAATTGCTAAGACTAACTCAATGTTAGGGTTTTAAAAATAAATTCTACTGATTTTTCTGATTCTTATACTCTTAAGACACTATATTTCTCTTTAGTTAGTCCGGAATATTGCTTAATTATTTGGAACCCTTGGAACCAACTATACTCCAATAGATTAGAATCGGTCCAGCGTAACTTCACTTCTTGTGGTTTAAATTAAATTGGAACCTACCCTCAATGCCCCAATATAGTACCCGGTGTGCCCTAGTTTGTCTTATTCATCATAACATCCAGTGTCCTGAACTGCTTTTTCAGATTCACTTCTATACGCCATCTCGGTATCTCCGCAGCCAACTTAATTTCCGTGAGTCGTTCCATAGTTCAAAATATTCTCTCAATATGCCTATGGCACGCAGTATTCGGGAAACCAATGAATTGCTTAGCGTAGCTGACCTATTTAGTAATATTTCTGAAAATACTTTTAAAGAAAACTTTGTACTAAGCATTATGGCTCGTGAGGCTTGATCTTTTCCAGTTGTATTTTTTAAAATTTTTTTCTTTATAATAATTTTTTTTATGTTTAAGATTATTTCCATTTTATGAGTTCACAATTTCATTATTTTGCTTTCTTATCATTAATATTTATCCTCATGCTGTAAATTTTTGTAAACACTCTGTTGATGAAATGAATTAAATAAATAAATATTTACTCGTTACACCTTCATTCATTCAATTTTGTACTATGTTTTAGGTTTTCCGAATAGAAAACTTGTTAAATTTAAAAATAATCGAATAGAAACTTGGTTGTACGTATCAATACTTTTACTATTCTCATCACTACTATCTATTTATACCATCTGCTAAAGTGTGCACTATACAGAAATATCTAAGGTTGCTCACAATCTGACTGATAAAAAGTTTCTTTGAGGCCAACTTTTATCTTTGAAAAATTTATTTATTTTGCGAATTTTTTTTTTTTTTTTGCTTATACGAACTTGCATAGTATTGGAAATATATTCTGAAAATTTCTTTGTGTAGGCAAGTCAGTTGGCGGCCTCGGTAGTTTAGTAGGTAGCGTGCTCGACTGTTACCCCAGAGGTCCCGGCTTCGATTCCCGGCCAGGCCATGGTCCCTCGATTTAAACCTTTTGCATTTGCAATTTTCTATCCTAATTTCTAATCAACTGAAATTGAAAATTCATCAATATTTACGACTTGAAGTTGTGGTTAATGGTAGAGAAGTTTGTGGATGAGATTGCCTTATAACTTGAATTGACTGAGGTAAAGGCATAACACATGCCTCAGATTCAAATTCACATGTTTCTACGGCTTTCCACCACGCTTAGAACATTCTACACGTGTTTCACTTGATTGACCTTTCCGTCCCACTTGTCTATCACCCCATTTCGTACCAAGGCAGACTTGACTGAATTAGTTCCACCTAAAATCCTTGCTCAAAGTAAAAAAAAAAAGTAGAGTAACTTCGGGTATTATGGTATAGGCGTCTAATATGGTACACTTGTCTTTCTCCTAAGCTATATGCTATGCGGCAACGCTGATTGCCCAAACAGCTGTTAAATTGGAAAAGAGAAAAGAAAAAAAGTCGGCAGTTGTAATTGTTATCAAGTTCTCTTTCAATTGGTGAAAACATGTGTTTGTGTATACTGAAGTTTTCAAGACGGTTTAACAGAAACGGTTTGGCACGGAGCAGGAAGAAAAAATTAACGAAAAGTATTATTGCAATAAAAAACCAAGGAATTATATTTTATTTAAAAAAGGTGAGTTTTCAACAGCGTGTTCTTTTGAACATAATAATAAATTAAAAAACAGAAGGCTACATTGTTAATTTCATTTTATGTTCTTAATAAAATATGTTTCATTTAAAAATAAAAATATCGTTTTTCACTTTTACATTGCTTACAACTTTTTTAAAAACCTTAATACTGTGTTGGTAATATGGTATAGTATACCATTTATAACGAACCATCTATACCACATTACCCGAGTGTTTTTCATGATGCCCCTTTTCGACTTTTTTCAGATTTTTTAGAATAACTTGTGTATTATATATTATAATGAATTTTCTGTCAGGCACTCTATTAGCCAATATTTTAATGATGAATAGTATCAATTTTTGAAAGCTTCGAACTCGTACTTTCGTAGTTATGATCCGAAAAGAAATAGGTATTCCATATTACCCGAAGTTACTCTACTTGCTTAATAAGCTTGCTTGAACTTGATAATTTTCAATCAAGACTTATACTTGCAATTACGCTAGCTTACAAGCGAATGACAGGAAGTCCAAAGTAAAGGAAGAAATTGATGTGTTCGGCAAAAAGCTTGAAAAGCTTGAAATTACAAGGAAGTCTCCAAATAATTCAATGAGCTTGTATGGGAAACGCTTAATCGTATTAGAACTTTTTGGGATTCTGTGGACTACTTAGACTAAAATTGGTAATTTTTTATTTTAAAATTGAAGATGGCGGACAGGGATGTCACCTAATTTTTGTATTTTTACGAATTCGATGCTGGGGCGAACACAATGTAAATATTGGTTGCTGAATCCGAACCCGTTGTCAGAATTTTAAAATTATGAAATTTTTCACAATAGTGTTGCCACCTAATAATATGTTTTTTTAAGAGTTTTTAACATTATTGAACAGTTTTAGGGGGTCGCTGATTTCGAATCTGATGTCAGATTATTAAAATTTAAGGTAGCTGTTAGTGTTGCCATCTAATTTTTTCTATTTTTACGAATTCGGTGCTGGGGCAAACACTAGGTAAAAATTGGTCGCTGAATCCGAATCCGTTGTCAGAATTTCCAAATTACGAATTTTTTTTATTTTTACGAATTCGGTGCTGGGGTGAACACATTGGGGGGAATACATTGAATACGACAAGCGACGAGCGCCAAATGTCACTTTAAATTTATATGTATTTCTTATGGGACGAATTCTTGAAGACTTTTGCTACGATATTGTCGCGCTACAGTGAATGTCGTTGTCGTCGGCTTCAATGCAATTCTAATTTGACATGCGACAAATGGAAATTTCTTTCATTGTTCGTATTTGTCATTGTTTTTTAATTCGTGCCGGCAATTTAAGAGCTCGTTTTGTTTTTCTTATGTTAAATTTATTTCATTTAAAAATTGAAAGGTGAGTTGTATTAAATTATAACACAAAGAAAAGGTGACTTATATTAAATTATAAAACAAAGAATTTAATATGTTTTTTCTATTTTAGTCATTGATTAAGACAAAGTCCTTATTGAGGAGGTTCTGATGCATAAGCTCTTCTACGACCTCAGTAAGAAGGAATACAAAAATTTAAGGTTTAGGGATCGTGTATGGGGGGAATCTTTCACACTCCAGCAGAAAGAGCACACGCAGTTCAGCTAAATTTTAGACATGGCAGCGGCAAGCAGCAGAGAAACTTACAACTGCGTTTACTGAAAGAAACGCTTAGAAGGATGAAGAACGGAAATGTAAGTTTCAGTATTGGTTTATAATGAAATTTGCTGCTGTCGCGTTTATTAAAATCAAGTCGCTCAACATTTCGCTACAACGATACAATGGAGATATGCCGTTCGTCACATGTTGCGGTGAATGTGTTCAGATTATAAGTTTGAACACAACAGTTGTTTCTAATTAAATTAAATAAAAATTTAATTTGCTGGTTGGTTTGTTTAAAAGAAAGGAAAATTCAAGGAAGTTGCAAGAGAACTTCCATGTTCTCCATGAACCTCTTGCTTCCATTTGCGTTAATTTTGCTTATTTCAACTTTATTTTTATTAACTTTTTAACCAATTTCATACAATTTTTTTCACAATCAGCTGTTTGAAGCTCGAGATTCGTGCTCGAAGAAATTTTTAAGTAAAGTTCATGTAAAGTTCTGCTCTTTTTCGCTCTCGTGCTGGGAAATGTGTACGGAAATGCTTTCAAGTTACTTGAAATGAGTACGGAAACAGACCTAGTAAGAACAATATTTTTTTAATTAAGTTTAATATTTTATCTGTTCAACAAAAAAAACCGTTTGTCGATATCTTTATTAATTTTTGTGTAATTTAATTTTTAGCGAGACATTAAATTTTGGGTAGCCAAGGTAAAGGGTGCCCTTAATTTAAAATTGAACCTCGTACATGACAATTCATGCGACCCAATGAGAAATTTGCTCTTAAATATTTTAGTATGTAATGTCTAGAGACACAAGAGATGGTCAAAATTTATAATCCTGGAAAAAACTTGACAAATACATAAGAATAAAATTGAAGCACGTTTTAAATGGAGTCTTGAGGAAAACTTTGTGTTGATTCCACATAATTTGACAATCGGTTAAAAAAGGCTTGTTTCGATTAGTGCAAAGAACCATTCAAGAAATAAAACCACGGTGCTTCAAAAGACGTACGTAAAATCGTGACTGGAAAGGAATCATGGATCTATGCGTATGAGCCTGAAAGTAAACAGCAGTCTTTAGCCTGTATGTATCTTTCAAAATGAACCAAGTCCAACGAAAGTTGTTTAAGCTCGAAACACTGCGCAGAAATGGTCAACTGTTTCTTCCAAAAACTAGTCATGTGGCCACGATACCACTTGGGACACGTAGAGGGGTCAATTCGAAATGGTACACAATCATTTGTTTGCCAGAAGTGTTCCGTGAAATAAGGAAAACAAACATGTGCCGAACAATTATTCTTCACAGGCGTTTTTGAGCACTCAAAATATCGATTAATGGGTCATCCGCCCTACAGTCCTAATTTGGCACCCAATGACTTCTTTTTATTTGCGCACATCAAGGACAAACTGCGTGGACAACGATTTTACACGCCAAAAGCAGCCGTTGATGCGTTCAAAAACTATGTTTTGGAGGTATCACAAGCGGAATGTGATAAATGTTATAACAAATGGGTTGAATGCATGCAAAACTGTATTAATCACAAAGGAGAGTATTTCGAAAAACTATAAAGCTATTTTGAATAAAAAAAAATCGGGCCTTTTATTTATTCCCGAAAATTATGTAGGTTACCCTACATAAAACTAGTTCTAGGCAACAAATATATTGAAATATAACTCAAGATTTTCTTAGTTTAATGAAAAATACTGCAACTAATAGTTATTAAATTGTCATCAAGCAAGCAGACCGATGTCACTAATAAAATTCAATATCCCTTTGTGTCCTGCAACCTTTCCAAATAACCGAAGAATTAATAATCGAACTACTTCCGGTGAAATAAATCAATAATCTACTACTTAACAAAATGGCGAAAATAATTTCAGATGTTTTTTAAAGTTGTCCGTTGGAGTTGTTGGCTATTTATGAAGATTTGTTTGCTATGTGTAATTATGGAAACTTATACACACTGGTGACTCCTCTGGCATCGCGCACGAGTAGTGATTCTATAAGGCATGTTTAGCTCTTGCAGAGAGCGTGCAATTTTCTAGTTCCTCAAATTCCTCCTGGCTGTAGGAACAACTTGTTTTTGAGTCGCTTCTCACTACCGGAATCTCTTAACTATCGAGACATGTAAACTCTAAACCAACAAGAAAACAACACATATTTTTTCCAGAGTAAAAGCTATTTTTTTTTATTTCTTCAACAAACTGAAATGCTGACAGAGTCAAACAGTGAGCAAACTCAGAGACCAGCCAGTACTCATAAGTTTAGAAATATTTGCCAGCCGGCGACAGTGGCGATGATGGTTCTGATTGAGAGTATAGCGTATATTGTGTAGCGAAATCAACAAACAGTTGATTACAAATCGGAAAAGCGAGCGCTTGTCTGGCACGAAAATTATTAAGACTTGGCACAATATTAAGCTTTTATGGAATATTACATTCTTAATAATACGATCAAAGATAAAGAAACATGCGGAGGAAATAAAATCTCCAAGCAATAAAGTAATTATTTCCATTTAGTGCAGTTTCAAGTGTGTAAATATTTATATTAATAGTGATAAAATAAATATGATAACAGCGGAGACCGAATGAAGAAAAAACACGTCGTCGTCGCCGCCGCCGTCGTAATCGTCATCAAATTTTTGTACAAATAATTCCTTTGGCGAATACATACAATTTTAAAGTTCGACCATCGTCATTATTGGTAGTAGAGCAAAACAAACGGCAAACATTGAAATATGCTTGGTGTGCTCCATGTGTTTAGGTCATGGTATACAGTCAAAATAAGGTGATATACTTGCAAGCGCCAAACGCCCAACACATAGCAGACTGGGTGGGCAGAGGGAGAGAGAGAGTGTAAGAAAACAACAAACGACTGTTTGGGTGGCAATGAGTTTTTTGCCCTCAGTTTAGCATCTGTTAGCTACGCAAACAAGCGATTTCTTAAGTGCCTGAGTTTTAAGAGCGATTCATGCATATTTTGCAAGCCACACCCAACAACAAGTTGCCTATTGAAGACTTCAAGGAAAATTTGCATTTGTTAAAACTCCACTCATAGTTGCATCGATACATCCTCAATATGGGCTACGACGATGTGCTCACCCATCTCGGTGATTTTGGACGCTACCAGAAAATCATATATTTTCTCATTTGCCTGACTTCCATAACCTGTGCATTCCATAAGCTAGCCGGTGTTTTTCTATTAGCCAAACCTGATTTCCGTTGTTTGTTGCCTTTCGAAAATGTCAGCAATACGGATTATCAGCTCCAGGAGCAGCTGTGGAGCATTGCCTATCCTAAGGATATCATTGGCACAAAGTGGCAAACTTGTGCTTACTACAATGTGGACTACACGCCAAGTTATCTAAATCGCACCGAGCCCATCACAAGCAATGGACTTGTGTACTGTGACCGTTATGTCTACGATAGATCAAAATATGAAAATAGCGCCGTTACTGAGTGGAACATGGTTTGTAGTCGCAGTTTTCTCACAGCTACCAGCGATGCCATGTTTATGCTGGGCGTGCTGCTGGGCAGCATTATTTTTGGTCAACTCTCGGACAAGTACGGACGCAAGCCGATATTCTTCGCTGCGTTGGTGATACAGGTTATCTTTGGAATATTAGCCGGTGTTGCGCCGGAGTTTTTCACCTATACAGCAGCTCGTCTGGTGGTGGGTGCCACTACATCGGGCGTCTTTTTGGTTGCCTATGTTATAGCCATGGAAATGGTTGGTCCTTCGAAACGTCTCTTCGCCGGCATTTTCGTCATGATGTTCTTCTCCGTGGGCTTTATGTTGACTGCAGCCTTTGCCTACTTCATACATGATTGGCGTTGGCTACAAATCGCTCTGACGCTACCTGGTCTGCTCTTTATGAGCTATCACTGGATCATACCAGAGTCGGCACGTTGGCTGCTCTCCAAGAACCGCAAAGAGGCAGCCATAGCCAACATACAGAAGGCAGCGCGTATCAATAGAATTGATCTCTCGCTGGATTTGCTCAATGAACTACTCGATGATAGCTGCGAAAAGAAGGAAGAAACCCAGCAGCCACTTAGCGAATCGTCCGTCTTTGATTTGCTGCGATACCCCAACCTACGTCGCAAAACGCTCCTAATATTCTTCGACTGGTTCGTCAATAGTGGCACCTACTATGGACTCTCCTGGAACACCAACAATCTTGGCGATAATGTTCTATTGAACTTTGTTATTTCGGGTGCCGTAGAAATTCCTGCCTATACCTTTCTGCTCTTTACGCTCAATCGCTGGGGACGTCGCACGATATTGTGCGGCTGCATGCTAGTAGCCGGTGTTGCGTTGCTGCTCACCATAGCAGTACCCAACGATATGAACTGGCTGATAATACTCCTAGCTATGCTGGGCAAGCTAGCCATAACCGCTTCATATGGTACTGTCTACATATTCTCGGCCGAACAATTTCCGACAGTGGTGCGCAATGTTGGTCTGGGAGCTTCTTCAATGGTGGCACGTGTTGGTGGAATTATAGCGCCATTCTTAAACATGCTCGCTGACTTCTGGCGTCCGTTGCCGCTGCTTATCTTTGGCGGCATGGCCTTCATTGGTGGCTTGCTTTCACTGTTGTTACCCGAGACACATAACAAGGCGACATTGGAGACTATTGCGGATGGCGAAGAATTTGGTAAGAAGCGTCAAAATAATGACTTGCTGGAAAATGCGAGAGAACTGAAGCATTTAGATAAAATGGAGACGTTGCCGCTAAATGGCAGCGCAGCACATGAGCAGACAGAGAGCTGAGCTGCAAAATGCTAACTTTAATTGTTTTTTTATTAATACTTTTTTTAAATATTTAAATAATATTTAGTTTTAACTAATTTCAATTTTACTATTTAACTATTTTATTTTATAATATGGAGAATTCTTTAAACATTTAAGTAGCTATATTTATAAACGCTTTTTAGAAATATTAATTTCAAAGAGAAAAAAATACTTTAATCGTATTTTAAATAAAAAGAAAGCAATTTCATTTTTGCAATCCCATTGATAGACAAAGAAGTCTTTTATTTTTCAGTTCTTTATTTTAGTTCAATTCAATGATATTTCGGATATGTTTGGAATGCATAGCCCTTTTGGTTAGTCTGGAAAAAATCAAAATACGAAGTGCGAATTGAGATAAGATGTTCAAAATATAACAATTTGACGTTTCCTCGTATCAAACGCAAAACTTTTCTATTTTGATGATAAAGGCTGTGTCAACAAGAGGTATAGGTTTGCAAAGACGTATTACTGAACAGTTGATCGCTTGACCGTTTTGAATGTTATTGTTTTGCATACATAATCTCCATGTATCTAGTTTATAATCCAAAATTTAAGAGACATCCAAATAGTTGTTCGTTTTATTAAAAAAAAAAAAATAATGCACACCTCTTGTTGATACACTCTATATAACCAAAGTGTCAATTAAGAGGGTTGTTATTTATATTTCTGGCCTTGGCAACAGAAAGTGGAAATATTTATCATCTGGCGTTAGCATTAATGTTGTTCGAGGAAGAAGCACATCGAAGCAAATGGTTGTCCGTTTCTTCGGCATTACCAGTCGTGTGGCTACAGTGGCGTTAGATCAACGTAGGAATGTCAATTCTGAATGATACACCACCATTTTTTTGCGAAAAGTCATCGGAGAAATTCGAAAAAAGTTGAAGAAGAGGCGAATTATTCACATCAAGACAATGAGAGCTCTCACACATCTGATCACACAAAGACCTTTTTGACCAGTCAAAAATCGAATTGATGGGTCATTTGCTGTACAGAACTGATTTGGCACCCAATGATTTTTTTTTTATGCTTAGATATATAAAAAAAAAAACGTGGCCAACTACATTTTCAAGACACGAAGAAGCGGTTGTTTCTTTTGGAGTTTCCTCAATCGAAGTGGAAAAGTGCTAAAAATAGTTTCAAACGTGCATGGATCTTCATGGAGAACATTTTGATAAACAATAAAGCCAAGTTCAATCAAAAATATTTGTTTTTCCATTATAAGGCCAGAAATATAAATAGCAACCCTCGTATTTACATGAAGACAGTGCCGTCTTTATGCATGAAGAGGCACCTGAACTCACAAAATTCCCTCAGTTAACAACAAATTTTATAAAAATAATAAAAAATAAAAATAAAATAATGTTAAGACAAAAGGAAAAATATTAACAAATACATAAAAAATAATTGGAAAATTCACCAAATAAATATAAAATATATAAAAATAATACCAATTAAATAAAAAATTTTTAGAAATGATAATAAATAACAACTAGTAAGGAAAATACCCTGAGTGTTCCATCTGAAGTTATGGAGGTTTTATTATTTTGATGACGCTTTTTTTAAATGTTTTATTCACAAATAATCTTGAATTGGACGTTCTAGTCTTATGCTCACCCCAAACGGCTAATATGCATGTTCTCAAGATCCTATATATGTTTCACTTGATTGTCCTTTCCTTCCCACTTATCTATCACCCCATTTTGAACCAAGGCAGACTTTACTCTATCTATCGGGCTTGACTCTCTATCGGAAGATGTTAAAATTTTTGCGCTATACTCCGCAAGAGCGTGGAATAATTAATGGATATTGTAAAGGAAGTGTTTCCTGATCGCATAATCTCACGTTTTGGCGATTTGGCTTGGCCAGCATGATCGCCCGATTTAACCATCCCAGACTTCTTTCTTTAGGGCTATTTGAAGTCACGGGTTTATGCTAACAAGCCTCAGGCAATCGCCGACCTTAAGCAGAATATTCGACAAGAATCGAAAACAGTTATCACCGGAAATCTTTTAGAAAGTCATGGAAAATGCGATAAATATGTATTAATGTGTAAATGTGTATTATCACTGGCGGCAGACACTTGACGGATATCATCTTTTTCCACTTAACAGAAAAAATTGTAAAGGGTCCTAATTAAGGTTTCTATCACTCAAAAATA
This sequence comes from Pherbina coryleti, assembly GCA_943735915.1. Lineage (NCBI taxonomy): Eukaryota > Metazoa > Arthropoda > Insecta > Diptera > Sciomyzidae > Pherbina > Pherbina coryleti. Next base: position 18,775,705 of record OX030949.1, read on the forward strand.
ATTTTTTTTTAGTTAGTAAAAAAGTAATTCCAAAACAAAATTGGATGATTAACTATGCGCCACCTTGTATATACATATATGACGAAAAATTACTCTCTGGGAAAAATTAGTGATTTGGAAATATTCCTCATGGTATTTTTTGAAAACTTATGTGAAGTTTTAAATTGATATTGTTTCCAAACTGCTTTCTTAAGAATTTATGTGGAAACAGTAGTATTAGAAACTACTAATGTGGAACGTATGTGGAAACAGTAGTATTAGGGAAACATTCCACATGGTATCTTTTGGAAACTTATGGGAAGTTTAAAATTGATATTGTTTCCAAACCGTTTCTTAAGCAATGCATTTGGAAACTTTTGCTTATTTTTGGATAATTTCAATTTCAATTTATTTCCAATAAAAATTTCTCGAATAATAAGGTAGTCATGAATATTTTACTTTTTTTTATGACGTCATTTTGTATGGGAAAAATGTCATTAGATTTTGACAAATTTCAAACTAAAAGTATTTGATAGCAAGAAGAATTTCGAGCGTTTACGTCATTAATTTTGGTGGAATTTAAAGGGTTTATATCATTTTGTTCAAGTTGTATGGGAGAGAGGCGTGGTTTTTCATTCGATTAATAAATTTTAAACTTAGAGTCATTATTTGAAATAGAGCTTTTGTGCAAAATTTCGAGTGTTTAAGTCAATTTTTGTGGAATTTGTGCAGTTTTTATCATTTTTATGACAACACTTTGTAAGGGAGATAGGCGTGTTTTCCATGTAATAGAAATTTCACTCATAGGAGTAGAGTGCGCATTTGGAATCAAAGCTTATGTGCAAAATTTCAAGGTTTTGGAATGATTTTGTGGAATTCGTAGAGATTTTGTCATTTTAGTATAGTCACTTTGTATGGGATTAATTTTCATCCGATTCGGGTATTTTTTTTTTTCAACCTGATCTCTCTTTTTTTTCAAAATATTCTTATGTATCGTAATTTATGTGACGAATTATGTGCCTGGGCGTATAAAAATCCTCAATCGTTGAAAAACTACGCGAATACTTCTCTTCACCACAGTAAGACGGCGCAAATAACAGACTTTGTTTATTTATTCATACTAGTATCACCTTTGGTCGAGATTCGACCATTTAAAAATTGATTTTTTTTTTTTTGTATCTTTATTCACTCATATGCAAACGTAACCGAACTCTTACAGCACCAAACGCATCACCAGCAGGAAATCACAAAACAGTTACTCAATTCTGATTTTCCATGTTCTGTGATTTTTACTTTTAAAGCTATTCAATATCAAAAATGTGGCTTATATATGCGTAGCCACACCCCTTTGTCCAATGTCCGTCACAGTACCCTACTTCCCTTATTCTACTTTCTAGTAGAAATGCTTCCAAAGCTATTTGATATAACAACTTTGAGTTGTATGAGTGTTTCCACCGCCCTTTGTCAAGGAAGGAAGTTCTTACCAAGTTTCATTGATTTGTGACTTATAGTTCAAAAGTTTACCGAAAACTTGGGCTGATGAAAAGTGCCTCGCAGCTATTTCAACGCCCATCAAATTTAACCAGTGGAATGGAACGTCTGATTTGAGAGATATTCGGTGCACTCCTTTTCCCTGCTCTTATTGATTTAAAAAAAAATTATCAAAATTGGTTGAGAAACACGGGAGAACATGTTTCTTAACTGTTCTGCGTACACCTATTTATATATAGATATATACTAATAATTAAGATCGGGAAGGATCTCACTCCTCCATTCGATACCAAACGAGGTTTCAGACAAGGTGATTCCTTATCGTGCGACTTTTTCAACCTGATGATGGAGAAGATCATCCGAGCTGCTGATTTGAGACGCAGCGGCACGATATTCTACAAAAGTATTATGCTGCTGGCGTATGCTGATGATATCGATATCATTGGCCATAATACGCGCGAAGTCAGTGCAGCATTCTCCAGATTAGCGAAAGAGTCGAGTCGAATGGGTCTTGCAGTGAACGCAGATAAGACGAAATACCTAGTGTCAACAAATAAACAGTCCCAGCGTCTTGGAAACCACGTCACTGTTGACAACATCTCCTTCGAGGTTGTTAAGGACTTCGTCTACCTGGGATCCAGCATTAACTCTTTCAATGATGTTAGTATTGAGATAAAACGAAGGATAACTCTTGCCAACAGGTGTTACTTTGGGCTGAGTAGGCAATTGAGAAGCAGAGCCCTATCTCGACGAACAAAACTCACGCTCTATAAGTCACTAATCATGCCCGTCCTATTATATGCAGCACAAACCTGGACGTTGAGCAGTTCTGATGAAAAGACTCTGGGAGCCTTCGAGAGAAAGATCCTTCGTAAAATCTTCGGTCCAATCTGCGTCAATGGCGAGTACCGAATTCGATGGAACCACGAGCTGTATGAGCTGTACGCTGACATCGACATAGTTAAGCGCATTAAAATCGAGCGGCTCCGCTGGCTAGGTCATGTTGAGCGAATGGAAAACGACGCTCCAGCGAAAAAAATATTCGATTCGGTGCCCGGTGGTGGTCAACGCAGAAGAGGACGCCCACATCTTCGTTGGAAGGATCAGGTGTTGGATAACCTGACCACGCTTGGTGTTTCCAACTGGCGCCAGCAAGCGCAGAACAGAAATGGCTGGCGCAATTTCTTATACGAGGCCAAAACCGACTTACGGTTGTAAGCGCCAGATAAGTAAGTAAGTAATATACTAATAATATGTATAATATATAAAGTAGATAAGGAAATGGCTTAAAACATATATTTGTGTATATAACTTTGGAGTGGTTTGAAATATTTGAAAAATTTTTTCTCAAAAATTATTTTTTAGCTCTAGAACTTTATAAAAAATACAAAAACAACATTTTGAAAAATGTAATTTTCATCAAAAAAATCAAAGGGGGTAGCTCATGACTTTCGATGATAGAAACACTTAATTAAATGATGTGTCAAAATGAAGCTCAATATTTTGTATAAATGATGTGTCAATATGAAAGATTGTGAGAGAAGAAAATGGAAAAACAAAAATAAAATTACAAAAAAAGAATGTCTGGTCTAATTTTTGAGCAAAAATTGAATATTTTAGAGTTTTTTTGAGAACAACACAAGAAATTGAGTTAGTAAGATAACGGTAAATCTTTTCTTATTTCTCAAAATTTATTTAATTAAACTTTCAGACAAAGAAAATTTAGGGAAAATCGATTGAAAAATGGCTGAGATATTTGAATGCAAAATCAAAATTTGAAATATCAATTGTTTTTTTCTCATTCTGAGGCAATGACATTGTTTTAAGAAATGCATTGCATGGAAAAAATCTACAGGTTTCGAAATATCGCAATACTTTTGATGTCATAATAACGGGAAATTTTTTTAACATACTATTCGTGGAAAATATTAGCAAAAAAGTTTTCGTATACCGTTATTTTTCTCAACCAACGAATTTCCATACAAAAAACGTTGTACTGAAAACATCTATAGTTTTCGAGATATCACAATAATTTTGATGTCAAAATAACGGAAATTTTTCAAAATTTATTATTTGGAAGCAATTTTACCATCACAATATATATTGACACTTGTTACATGAAAAAGTGCTTATTGTAGGGTAACCGTAAACGATGGTGAAAAATATTAAATTTTTTTTTGCACATCTTATGAATGTCTAAATTTCTCTCTTATATCATGTTTTTCCATCTCTTATAGTTTAGCTTTTATTTAATAAATGCTATTTTTCCGCTCATATTTGAGGTCAAAGGTCACCAATCGTATATTCAATCATATTGTGCAGCCAGACCTTTTATCTGATACCACATTCTTGATTCTACCTCTTCCCAGTTCTGAGATCCCTAACTAAAATTAATATAAACTTTCAACGTTCATATTTCGGGTCAAAGGTCATCAATTTAAAATCTAACATAATTCGGCACATCTATGGTGCAGTACCTTTCGAATGATATACGTTTCATTGTCCTTATTCTAAAATAAATATTGAAAAAGTGTACGACAACATTCGATGTTTGCGTATTAATATATAAGATTTGGCAGTTCACGGTCATGCTCTGAGTACTCGTAGAAGATAAGATCTCGAGCATTAAAAGAAATAATAAGGATCGTGTTACTTATTGCATTCATTGTGTTATGCGTTCCTCATTAAAGGAAAACATTTAAACGTTAATTTATAAAAAATTGCAAGAGCGGAACAATTTTGCTTAAAATTTAGGCAAACAAAACACGTACCACAAAGTATGTTCAATAAAAAGATCATGTCTTTTATGATATAATCAAAATGTCTGTTCTCGCTCGTTTATATGTGCGTGTGTATGTATTTAAAAATTATTGTTGACTTTACGCACGTGCCGAAATTGTTATCTTTATTTATATGAAAATAAAAAAAAAACATAAAATTAAGTTCCGATTATTTACATAACAAGCTACTTTTAATCTTATGTCCAAAAGAAACCACCTGCTCGCTGTTGTGTAAAGCATAAACTTATTTATGGGGGGCGCCAAGATGCTTCCAGCAGGTCTCTTATTGTCACTCACTGTCTCTTTTTATGAATAGCATAAATGTATGAGATTAAATTTCATTTCCAACTTTGGTAAACCTGTTATTTTAACCTATTTACTGTGTCTGAATAATTTTATAGACAAGAATTTTCATATAAAAACCTATATAAGCTCTGATCTTAATGACTTAAATAATAAAATCGGACTTACAACCGCACTATTTCAAAAACAAAATAAAAACATCAATAAAAATAGATGAATGAAACAAAAAGAAAAAAAAAAACAAACACACTTTACGCAATATGTAGATTCACACTGAACAGCATGTATTCGTTAAAGCTGCGTGTAGGGTAGATTTGTTTGGATCAATATTGTTGGAGTTGCGATTTTTTTTTTTAATATTTACTGGCATATTCTCAGTTGAGGTTGTAAGCTTCTCCATTTCTATAAAATCACGTTCGATTTCATTGCATACAAGACTTGCTAAGTTACACTGAAAAAAAAAAATACAAAATACGCAACAAACAAAAATATATTTGGACAAATAAACTCTAAAGTAATAATAAAAATAAGTGAAAAATAATAAATATAAAAATGCACTCTCATCAGAGTCATTAATTGCTTACTTGCAAAAACAAATTTTAAACAATTCTACAAAATTGAGTACAATCCATTAAAGTCATTAATCGCTGTCATCAAAGAGTACTTCATTAGATAAAAACTTAATTAGATAAGTTTTACGAAATATTATACTTTTTTCTGCCTTTATTTGAGCTGTCATTAATGTTTAATAACACAGTAACAACCGTTAAAAATAACTGTAAAAATCACAATGATTTCCAGTATTTATGAACCCATAGCAGATACCCACTAATATATATGGTTTTGGGCTAGTTCAAAGAAACGGTTTTTCTAAGTTAAATTTCATGACAAAATTGAGCAACATTGGATCCACATTAAAACTATCCCTTAGGGTTTCAAACTGTTGCAGAATACCATAAAAATTTCCATAGAAATACCATAGAAATTACCATAAAAATGTCCATTAAAACTTGCCCTAACAGGTAAAAATCCTTGTCACAGTTTTCAGAGTAAACTTTTATTTGAATGACCTTTTATTTTGGTATTTATGGACCTATGGCACATATCCACTAAGAGATTTGTCTTGGCTATTTTAAAGAAGTGGCTTATCTAAGTCAAACTGGATAACAAAAATGGAGCCACCTTAAAACTAACCCTTAGGGATTCAAAATATTGCAGAACAATATATGCGTAGTATGCTATTTATATTTCGGGATCTGATATGGCTAATGTCATTTCAGTTAAACTGACGTTTCCATCGAAAAATTTTACTTTTTTTTCAGCTTAAACGTACACTGGTTTATGTGTGCTTATTGTGTTGTTTACATTGCTTTTAAAAATGTATTTCAACAAAATATGGAATTAACACGCGAACATTTTCGCGCGATTATTTTTTACGAATTTCGACGTGATTTATCTCAACAAGAGTGCATCAATGAATTAAATTCGGGTTATGGCAATAAAGCATCACCAAAAATCTCTATACATCGTTGGGACACAGAATTCAAGCGGAGTCGTTGTACTTCGATCAGTGACGAATTTCATGAAGGGCGTCCGTCCAAAATCCGTTTTTGTGTGACAAAAAATTGGTGGTGTGCGCGAATTGATAATGGCTGTGTTCAATAGGTACAACTGTTGAGTGTGTGCCTGCTGAATGCATAAGTATCAGTTTCTAATCAGCTAAAAATGTTGGTAAAATTGTCTGTCTTTAATATCATTTTATTTTTCTGATACATTTACTCAACGTTTTGAGCTCAACAGTTGTACCTGCTGAACGCAGCCAATGCTTGATCGTCATGATATAATGTAAGATTAAGGCATTCCTGAGGCATTCCACCAGCATGCAAACCATTTTACATAAACATATAGTTGTGAAAAGGATTTGTTCACGTTGGATTCCACATAATTTGACAATTGCTTAAAAAAAAGGCTCGATTAGTGCAAATAAACGCTCAAGAAATACAATCGCGGTGCTTTAAAAGACGTATTGTATATATAATCGTGACAGGTAAGGATTTTATTGATTTATGCGTATGAGTCTGAAAATAAACTGTAGTCGACTGTTTGAATCTTTCAAGATGAACCAAATTCAACAAAAGTTGTCGAGCTCGAAGCACTGCGAAGCAAATGGTAGCCTCTTTTTTGCGAAAAAAATGGTTATGTGGCCACAGTATCTTTGAAGATACATATAACGGTCAATTCGGAGTGGTATACAATAATTTGTTTGCCATAAGTATTCCGAGAAATAAGGAAAACAAACAAGTGCCAAGGAATTATTCTTCATCCAGACAATGCGAGCTCCCACACAAATAAAGACGTTTTTGAGCACTTAAAACCCGCAATGGGTCATCCGTCGTATAGTCCTGATTTGGCACCCAATGACTTTTGTTTATTCCTGCACTTCAAGAACAAACTGCGTGGGAAACATTCTTACACGGAAGTCGTGGATGCGTTCAAAAATTATGTTTTGGAGGTGTCTCCAGTGGAATGGGATTATTGTTATGACAAATGGTTCGAACGCATACAAAAATGTATTAATCATAAAGGAGAATAGTATTTCGAAAAACAACAGAAGAAAATTCGGTCTTTATATTTGTTCTCTCAATATATGTAGTAACCTACGTAATAGTACAAGTTTAGGGAGAAACAATGTTGTCTAATCTCGTAGATCAAAAAATTTATTAAAAATTTTTTTAAACTTTTGGAAAATGTTGAAATATTTGCAATAACTTTTAATAACCTATAAATTGTTGAATATAAATTTTTAAAATATTTTAAAATATCAATTTTTTTCTCTTTGATCTTTGAAATATCTCTTCATATTGATTAATTCAATGAAAATGTGAGTTTGTTTTTGAAAATATATGATCACAAATACTTCACAATAGTCATAGAAGTTGCCGTACTAGTCTCGTTCTAATCATATTGAGTTCATTTCTGTAGGTTTATTATTCTATTTTATTTTGTCTTTCCTCTTTTCAAACGTTTTCGTTTGATTTTTTCTCATTTTAAAATTTGTAGTCCGAAAAGTGTTCCCACACTTTTTCATGTTTTTCACTGTCTCTGAGTAATTTTTACCTATTCTCTCACTTTTGACAGTTAAACAATTTTTAGTTCAAAAAAGTACGGGCACAAACCTTGTGTTGAAAATGCCAAAATGTCTGCATTTAATCAAAAATTATGTTACTGTACCTACGAAAATTCTATATGTGACCCGGTCTACGAAAAGGGACCTTCGGTGTAAAAACAAGTTTTCGAGAAAACAGCTCTTCGGGATTTTCAAAGCAAAGTATGCTCTTAGCAACATCGATACTTATGAAGATTTATTGCAATGTCTTTACGAGTTGGAAACTTCTGCTTTGCGCCATTAGAAAGAGCACACATTAGTCTATCCGAATCGCCAAAAAAGTGAAAAATGATATTTTCACACCGAAGGTCCCTTTTCGTAGACCGGGTCACATATATTTTATTCAATAATTGATTAGTTTATATTTTAACCAAAACTTTTACGTATTTCAATAACATGATTAGCCTGGCAAGATATCAAAAACTATCCGAAACTCAAGCTGATTCACAAGTCTGATTCAAGACGAAATTGAAAAAATACAGTTAATAAGTAAAGAATTATCTTCAGCTTGGTAGAAATTAGAATATCCTGAGAACCATGTTTAATGACGTCACTTTTTGCGGGATTCTTAAAAAATTTTTCCAAATTTTAAAATCATTGTACATTTTATAAATAACAAATCTTAGAAAATATAGACAAATAAATAATTTTTTGGTAAATTTGTGTAGGTTTGGCTATTTTGATGACGTCACTACGTATGGGAACTAGGCGGAGTTTTCATTAGATTTTACCACATTTCAAACTCAGAGTGCATATCGCAAGCCCAGATAAAATTTTATCGAAAAAAGAAAATTGGTAATATTTTTCGGTTATATTTGGACCGTAGCCAAAAAAAAGAAACCTAATTGGTTTTTTGGAGGATTTATTAAGGCATAAAGTACAAAATTATTAAGACTCTTTCAAAATCGATTGAATAGGACTCGAGTGTTATGCCTACATTTTTTTCTTTTTTTTTTTGATTTGAAATAAAGAGATCAGGATTTTTTTATACCAATCCATTCAAGTCTTCCTATCCAGTCAAGGTTCAAAAATGGGATGATAGACAAGTGGAAAGGAAAGGTCAATCAAGCGAAACATGTGTAGAATGTTTTAAGCATGGTGGAAAGCCGTAGAAACATGTGAAATAGAATCTTAGGCAAGTGTTATGTCTTTACCTCTGTCAATTCAAGTTATAAGGCAAGCTCATTGTAGTGTACCTCACTAGCACACATTGCCAACCTTAAAAGAACACATTGAGTGACTTGCACTGTGTCGCATTTGGTGGCTAACACTGCAAGTGCATTGAGTGAATTTGTCCGACTGTGATTCGTAAGGCTCAAAAGGGCTGGTAAGAACGATAGTGAAAATGAGACCGAACTCTCACTCAATAATTAATACTAACTAATAGAGGGTAAGTAGTTAAGATAGGAATATAAGTAACTATAAGCATAATTTGTAAGATAGTCAAACATTTTTATATAAAATAAGCAATTGAACAAAATACAGTTGCTTTTTAAAATAGCTTTGTTGTCGGCATGGTGATATTTTCATTAAATAAGAGTAAGTGCGGCCTGCTGGCCATAGGAAAAGGTAAACATAAAAATCCTTAAACTATCAAATTTCTTTACATCATCCACAAACTTCTGTACCACCAATTACAACTTCAATTCGTAAATATTGATGAGTTTTCAATTTCAGTTGATTAGAACTAAGGAAAGAAATGCAGAAAGGTTAAAGCGCAGAAACAAGAACTGGGCAGGATTCGAACTCGGGACCCCTGGGGTCTCAGTCGAGCATGCTACATACTCGACTACTCGCATAGAAATTTTTCGTTCACCGCAACTGAAAAATTCGCCAACTACACTTCGTTAGCGAATTGTATTTGCCGCAAACGAATATTCAGTTGTCATCAACTTCACAATATATCTTAAATAACATATATACATATACCCCAAGCTATTTCGGTCATTATTATTTATTAAATTAATTGTATTTCCCACTATGTCCGTCCGTCTTCTTATGGATTGTGCTCATCGCACCTCTGTTGCTATCTCAGTCCGCGTATTCAGCAAATTACCAATTTGTTTATATAGATGAGTTTGTAACTCTCTGAACTGAATTGAGAAGTAACTCTGAATTATAAACGTTGTGTGTATACAACGCAGAGAAAACAAAGGAAGTTTCAGTTGGGTAAAACAGATTTTTCAATTGCTGCAATTTAAAAATCATTCCCGTGTATGCCAAACGAAATTAATTACCTGCAACTAAATGACGCGTTTATCAAAACTGGTTATTTTTATGACAACTATTGAAACGTTTGCAAAAAACGATCCCAATCACGACAAACGAAGTTCGTTTGCGGCAAACTGGCAATAAACGTTTTTTTTTCTTTGCGTGTAGCATGGTCGTCATATATATGTTACTTAGTACACTCATATGTTTTGGTACACGACTTTTTGCTCATAAAATGAAAACAAAAACATTTGCTATTTATTGAGTCATCTGACCACCTTTCCAGCACGAACGAAGTCGATCCAGGCAGTCATCGATTGCAACACACACGACATGCATAGGATATTTCTTCACTACTCGGACAAGAGCGCGCTTTAGAGACTCGATATTTGGGTGTCGAGTAGAGCAAGCCATACCCTCTAACACGGACCACAATTTGTAATCCAATAGGTTCAGGTTTGGGCTACCCGCTGGCCACTGATTCGTAGAAATGAAGTCCGATACATTGTTTTTGAGCCACTCTTGAGTCTTATGGGCCGGACACGACTTGGTACACGACTGAACGTGCTCACTGTGAGTGAAATACTGAACGCACTCGCTTTGTTTTGACACCTCTTTGACATTCAGCATTTATATAGGGTTTTCCAATAAGAGGTGTTATTGTGAATCGCCCGCTATTGTGAATCGCTCACTTTTAAAGCTTTTATTCTTTGACATTTGACATGTAGAAACTACGCCATTACTAAAAATTGAACGATACACGCTTCAACAACGCATTGAAATTATTAAAAGTCACTACAAAAATGGTGAAAATCTTGCAGTCACTACGGCGCTACGTGCCACACAAGCAACGAAACCATTGATCTTTTACGGGAAAAGTTTCCGGACTGTGTTATCTCTCGATTTAACACATTGCGACTTCTTCCTTTGGGGCCACGTGAAAGATAAGGTCTACGCCAACAGCCCAGCATCGATTGAAAACCTCAAAGATGGAATTCGTGATGTCCCTCGATAGGGACATAGGGCAGCCACTTTGCGATTTGGTTATGGAAAATTTCATGAAAAGGATATTATCCTGTAAGCGTGGTCGTGGTGGCCATTTGGCTGATGTTGTTTTTCATTATTAACGGCATACCTTCTTCTTTATTATGAAATAAACATCCGATCATTTATCTCGAAAAATGGCATTTTTCTTTGAATACCAAAATAACACCTCTTATTGAAAAATTTTTCACATTTTCTGTAATTCGCAAAAAAAAAAAAACAAAACCAATTACTTTGACATAACCTCTGAAATGTAAAATTACTAAAATTATTGTTAATTTCAACTGAAAGTTTTCCTGATTCTTTTACACCTTGATTTTAGTGAATGTAACGCTCGTAACGTTTGCTAATACCGCTAGTTTTAATTGTTCTTTTTTTAATAACTCCATTTTTAACATAGCTTACATGCAGTCAAATTTTTTCATTGATCAAACCCGCACACCTTTTTGTACAGTGCACGATATGATCCAAGCTTCTCCAGTATTAAACATTTTTTATGCTAATTGAACACCTTCTCAGTTAAGTCGCAAGAAAACAACAACAAACTCATCGTCACAACACCACTTCTAATTGCTAACCGACATCGAGCAGTGGCTAGTAATCCCGTTGCAGTCGATGAGCGCGGTGACACAGGTTTTGAAAACCTCTCAATAAATAAGTCGATATTCCTCGGTTAATCCAGTCTACGTTATGGGCTACGATGAGATTTTAAGTTCTTTGGGTGAATTTGGAAAATACCAACATTTCATATTCTTTCTCTTGTGCTTGAATGCTATCGTATGTGCCATTCATGCATTTTCGGGTGTGTTTCTCTTGGCGCAGCCGCGTTTTCGTTGTGCACTACCAATGGAACTCTTGAATGCAACAGGCAGCAGCAACTATTCTTTAGCAGCGGAAATATGGGAAACATCATATGCTGCGGATGCAACAAGCGACACTGGGTATCGATCGTGTGAATACCTCACAGCGGCAAATACAAGTGAAAAGTGTAGCAGCTACATTTATGATGACAGTGTTTATGCAAGTAGCGCCGTTGCCGAGTGGGATTTGGTGTGTGAACGCAACTGGCTGGTGGCCACTAATCAGGCATTGCTTATGGTAGGAATTCTGTTGGGTAGCATTATATTCGGTCAGCTGGCTGACAAGTATGGACGACAGCCTATTTTAATGGTAGCATTATTGTTGCAAGTACTGCTCGGCATTTTAGCAGGCGTTGCACCCGATTACATAAGCTTCACCATTGCACGCATGTTTCTTGGCTTCACCATCCCGGGCGTATTTATAACGGCCTATGTTTTGGCGACCGAGATGGTTACACCGCGTTACCGTTTGTTGACCAGTGTTGCTCTGATGATTTCGTACTCATTGGGTGCCCTACTCACCTCAGTGTTTGCCTATTTCATACGTGACTGGCGCTGGTTGCAGGTGGCCATGTCGCTACTTGGTCTACTCTTTCTGCCCTACAAGTGGATCATCCCAGAATCTACGCGTTGGCTTATATCAACGCAACAAAATGAACGGGCAAGATATAATATTGAGCAGCTGGCACGTAAGAAAGGTGCCAAAATCTCCACGGATGTAATGGATACACTGCTGCCTGAACTTAAGGCGCTGCAACCAACTATTGTGTCTAAGCATTCTACTACACACACGGAACATCAACAGTACACTTTGATGGATCTATTAAAATATCCAAACATGCGACGCAAATCCATGCAGATCTTCTTTAATTGGTTTGTCATAACGGCCACTTTCTATGGGCTTTCATGGAACACCAGCCTCTTGGGTGAAAATGTTTTGCTAAACTTTGCCATAAGTTCATTCATTGAGATACCAGCACACAGCTCCTTGCTGCTCATACTCAATCGCCTGGGACGTCGCGCTGTGCTGTGTGGTAATTTGTTGCTCTCGGGTCTAGGTCTACTGTTGACCACTTTTGTACCGAATGACATGAACTGGCTTACCATCTGCTTTGCTATGGTTGGTAAATTTGGCATAACCGCAGCTTTCGGCGCAATCTACATATTTTCCGCCGAACAATTTCCAACGGTTGTGCGCAATATTGGCTTAGGCGCTTCTTCGATGATTGCACGCTTTGGCGGCATCTTGGCGCCATATATATTTCTGCTCTCCCAAGTTTGGCATCCACTGCCACTCGTCATTTGTGGTGCTTTAACATTTATGGCGGGCATGCTTACTCTTTTACTGCCCGAAACGATGAACAAGCCAACATTAGAAACTCTAGCGGATGCTGAAAGCTTTACGCGCCAGAAAAGTCGGAAGTCACAGGAAATTTAAAAAATGTTTACAGAAGATAAAATTTTTATAGTTTTAGCTGCCGGAAATCAACGGATAATTATTTCAATTGACGGAATCTTGGAATTATTGTTGTCGGAATTAGCATAAAAGAAAAAAAAAAGCTAACAAATAGTTTCTATTGAATACTACACTTAAGAAAATACTGTAAGATTTTAAAATAAAATACTCGGAAAGAAACCATAGAGATAAGTTATGTAGAGTTTTGTAATCTACGCAGTAATAAAACTATACTGAAATTTAAATTTGTTACTTAGAATAAGAATATGACGTCATTACGCAATAAATCGCAATATTAAGATGCCAAATTATTTTCTACATATTTTTAGTTAAATCTTTTACAGATTTATATTATTTTTTTTTCGTGTTGGAAACCTGTTTCTGTATAAATACTGCTTAGAAAACTTCTATTGCATAAAATTTCAATAAATAAAGTCTAGATGTTGAGAAAGGTTAATGGTAGTTCATTTAGAAGTGGGCAGCAAGTCATTGCTTCTTTGAATACAACGCTGGAGAGCTTTCATTCACGTTTGTTATTGCATTGGAAAAATTTTCCATAGATATTAGATGCACTGATATGTGAGAAGCTTGACATGAGCACACTTTGGAGTTGAAAAGAATTCCATAGAAATTTCTGTATTGTTACGAGCTGGTCTGCAAGAGCAACTTTTTAGCAGTCATTACACGCTACGGTAAGCAACATTTTTATGAAACCACAATGCCTTTCAAAAGCCTGCAAAAATTGATTTTATTTTTTGCAAAGTTATAACGTTGATGAGGAAAGAGTTGCAAATATCTTTTCGACCAGAAAAGTCAAATAAAATTCAACTGTCTAAACGTAAAATTAACCTTTATATAAATATAAAATAAAAGGAAGAAAAACAAAAAGGAAAAGACTGGAGACACGAACCAGGGTTAAAGCACTCTAAACTACTCTTAGTGGCATACGACCTAAAGAGACTCAAAGAATGCATGAAGCTAACAAAGAAAGTTTTAAGAATCATCACAGGTCTGCTAACAGTTCAGTTTGGGCTGACATTTTAAGGTAATAACCTTACAAAACTGGGAATTCTTAGTGATGACACAGGGAAAATTATTCGATTCGGTGCTTGGGTAACCTGACGAGGCTCCCAGAACTTAAGCCCGATGAACTTACGCCCGAAAAAAGAAATGGTAAATAAGCCCGATTTTCCATAGCATCGAATTTTGGAAAAAACCTTGAATTTGAAATGGCAATTGAGTCCGAAAGAAGGAAATTACACCCAAATGGTTTGGAAATTAAGCCTGAAAAAAAATGGAAATTATGCCCGAAATTTTCAGCAGTGTTTCGGGCTGTATTTCTAAATTCTTCGTGCGCAATTTTCGTGATCCAGATTCAATGTACAACTATCAAAATATTAAACAACAGATTTGAGTAGTAAATTAATGAACTCGAAATAAACGACATTTTACCCAACCAAAACGAAAAAAAGCCGAAAATTTTTTGGAAAAATGGCCCAGAAACAAAAACCGAAATTTTGAAGCGAGCTATCCGCCGCGATACGTGTGCTCAGCTGCATCGCGATTATAAGATAATCAAAATATATAGGAAAGGATTTGAGCAGTAAATTAATCAGCCCTATTGTGAATAAAATTTCGCCCGGAATTAAAAAAGGGAATTTTCGTATATTAAGCAATGTTCACTGAACTTTAAAAACAATTTTAACACAAATATTTGCATTCATCGCCAATTTTTAAGATCACCAGAAAAAAAAATCTTTAAAATGAAAATGAAAATTCCCTTTTTTAATTCCGGGCAAAATTTTATTCATAATAGGGCTGAATGTTCCTCTGTGAAAATATCTGCAAAGATTTCCTTAATTCTATTTTTTTTTTTTTAATGTTATTCCATGAACAATTGTATTTTTCCAAATTGTATTTTTTTTTATTATGAAATAATTTGCCCTTATACGGAATGTTGTGTTTTTACCTTCCGTACAAGGGCAAACCATTTCATCACAAGGAGTTTGAAATTTCTGAACTCTTTGGGAATAAATAAAAATTTGAGCGTTTTTTCCTTATTTCAATTTGGTAAAATGTCCGATTTTTTTCGGGCCTAAATTGCAATTTTTTTTCAGGTCAAAAATTTCAAATATTTGGAAAAAAGACCCGACATTTTTTGGCACAAATACCCAAAAACATGACAAAATCACGTGAAATTTGGGTATTTTTTCCTAAGAATTAATGCCCGATTTTTTATGGAGAATTTCGGGCTTTTTTACCATTTTTTTTTCGAGCGTAAGTTCATCGGGCGTAAATTCCGGGAGCCACCTGACGAGGCTTGGAGTTTCCAACTGGCGCTAGCAAGCGCAGAACATTTTTGATGGTATTGTTGTTTTTCTTGTTTTTCTTGTAGTTGTAGTTGTTATTGTTGTTTTGATTTTGACTTTGGTTTTGATTTTGATTTTGATTTTGATTTTGATTTTGATTTTGTTTTTGATTTTGATTTTGATTTTTATTTTGATTTTGATTTTGATTTTGATTTTGATTTTGATTTTGATTTTGATTTTGATTTTGATTTTGATTTTGATTTTGATTTTGATTTTGATTTTGATTTTGATTTTGATTTTGATTTTGATTTTGATTTTGATTTTGATTTTGATTTTGATTTTGATTTTGATTTTGATTTTGATTTTGATTTTGATTTTGATTTTGATTTTGATTTTGATTTTGATTTTGATTTTGATTTTGATTTTGATTTTGATTTTGATTTTGATTTTGATATTGATTTTGATTTTGATTTTGATTTTGATTTTGATTTTGATTTTGATTTTGATTTTGATTTTGATTTTGATTTTGATTTTGATTTTGTTTTTGATTTTGATTTTGATTTTGATTTTGATTTTCATTTTTATTTTGATTTTGATTTTGATTTTGATTTTGATTTTGATTTTGATTTTGATTTTGATCTTCATCTTGATTTTGATCTTCATCTTGATTTTGATCTTCATCTTGATTTTGATTTTGATTTTGATTTTGCTTTTGCTTTCTGTGCTGCACTAACATGCCTTAGCAAGTTACATGCAATTAAGGGTCTCCGGTAGTTTTTCTAAAAAAAATTAAAATTTTTAAAAATTAAATAAAAGACTATTTTAGACCAAAATTTTTTTACATTATTAAAGTAAAACTATTCAAGATTCGTCCTTGACATTTTGGTCCAAAAATATTTGTTGTTATTTGTTGTAGAAATGTGCAATGCCGCGAAAGACCTCAAATTTGCAGTGAGTCGGAATGAACTCACCAATTATACTGAGTACCCATAATATCGGTTCGCGGTACGTTGTTTGAAGTTCCAGTACTGTACCGATCATTTCGGTAAAGATGATCATTTTGTATTTTTCTTTTTTCTATTAGATGTTTTCTATATTCTAGAAACATGTTCAATTATAGCCGCCAACATTAAAAAGTTGCAAGTTTCTCACAAAAATAATTTTAAATATTCATGTATATCTTTTCATTATTATTAATTTTGTTTAGCAATTATTTTACGTGGAACAATGGAAATTGCTTTATGGTGTACTTGTGTTCTGCGGCCCACTGTTTGAGGACACAAAGAATGGATATGACTCATTATGCGGAAAAAGTAAGTTATCACAAATTAGCAAGTTGTTGAATGTAAGTAAATAAGAAACAAAATAACAAAAAACGATTTCACACAACAACAGGTATTCCAATTGATTCTGTAAAATTTTAAGATAAAATTGTTAAGTACGTGTGTTTTTTTTCCAACCATAGCAACACATAACAAACATTGAAAATAATTGATTGAAAATAAAAAAACGGGGAGTCATTACAATTAAATAAAAAACAGCTTGGCTTATTTTGTGTACCAATTAACAGTGCATCGATCCAAATCAAATATTGGAGATGAAGCCTATTCATTATAAGATTTCAGAAATATGTATCTTTTCAAATATTAAATGTAAAATAAATGCATGAAACATTTTCCAAGGTAAGCCAAGCATGAATCTATTTTCTTTCTATGTAAGTTGTGTTTTATGGAGATGGCCACACAAAGAAGAAATAACTCACAGTGATTACAGGATGTTAACTTCAAATTCAACCCCAAATTCAATTCAAATGCAACTTTGTACAAATAAAACTCAACTTTTTACACTTAAAATTTAACTTTTGATAAGTCAAAATTTAACTTTTGATAAGTCAAAATCTTTATGAGTCGTATTTGAAGTATTAAAAGTTGAATTTGAATTGTAAAAAATTGAATTTGGTTTGTCAAAAGTTGCATTTGAAGTGAAAATTGTAATTTTTTGAAGCTAGAAGTCATATATATAAGATAATAGTTTTTTTTTGATATCTACATAGTTTCTGTAGGTTTTTGAATGACTCGTGGTGGTTTTGTCATTCTTCACAATATTCTCTTAATAATTTTTTTTTCTTTTTTTTTTTCGGGAAGTAAGTTTAAATTTGTGAACTCATGTTATAAGATAGTATTCTACCTTCGAGGTAAAAAAAACGAGTTTCAACAATTTTTTATTTTATTGTTCGTTCTTCTACATTTCCAAAAAATCTTTAGTCATACATGGTAGACATGGGTAACGCTGCGCTGCGTTACGCTATTGCGTTGAAGCACTTAAATGCGTTACTGCGCTAATTCACTTTTTTTAAAAAAAGTAACGCAATAGCGCAATAATACAAATGACGCTTAAAGAAAAATGAGAAAATATTTTTGCAGCGAGCCAAAATTGCACAAGTCTTACGTCGCCTTAAACATGGAGATAAAATGTTCGAAGCGAACAAGGTCGAAGAAGATGCTGTTAAGCATATGAAGTGTGTTTGATTGTGATGATGCTTTGTCGATCACGCAATGGTTTTTTAAATTTGTCGAACGTGTTCGATGTTAAGAGTACAAACAAACTTGAATCCAACTTTAAACTTGCTGCAATGCCAGAATCCTTTGTTGTTTTAGTTTTGTTTGAAGCGCACTCTAAAAACTCACCGCATTCAAGAAATTGCCCACATAACGCAATTCAAAAACAGCTGGCGCAGATAAACATGTTGATAATACAGGTATCATAATATTTTAAACTGCTTCATAACGCAACTGCGTTAAAGTATTACGCTGCTACAGTGAACTGAGCTTGCGTTAGTGTAGCAGCGTAGCATTTTTTTCCAGGTTACCAATCTCAAGTTCTTTTTTTTAACTATAATCTAAATGACGCATCTTAAGTATTTTCGTTTATATATTTTTACTTTTTTCTATTAATTTATTCACTACTTAATATAGAAGTACAAATTTTCATGTTATTTTATGAACAGAATTTATTTTATCTGCCATTATTATTTTATTGAATATGATTTTAATAAAAATATGAAAAATTCAAGGATAGAAAATAACGGTTATTTTTTAATTTTTACATCAAAAGATCATATATAAAAAGATGTAAAATAATTTTTAATATAGCAATATGAAGCTAGTGAGTCAGAGATTCCGTTTTTGGCATGATTTATTTTTCATGATTTTTAAGAAAGAAATCATCTTGATTCAATTATTTGTGATCGATTCTTTTTTCGATCATATATTGAAATTATTTTTGATCCTTATTTCTTCGATCTGAAATAAAAATTATTTATTTGATCGTTATATTTTCAATCATAAATATAAATTATATGTTATCGTTATTTTTTTCGATTAGAAATAAAAATCATTTTGTGATCGTTATTTTATCGATCAGAAATAAAAATCATTTCTTGATCGATATTTTTTTCAAGCAGAAATAAAAGTTATTTTTTAATGGAATTTTTTCCAATCAGCAAAAAAATAATATAAATAACAAAACGAATCAATGATCTATATTTTTCTAATCAGAAATAAAAATTATTTCAATATTGAAATAATATCGATTGAAATTTCAATCAAATCAATATTTACAAATAAAACTGTTTTGAGTTAAAATAAAGAAGTTATTGCTTCGAACCCACGTTACCAAGTTAGCTAGTCGTCTAAGACAAGGATTTGAACAACGATTTTGACGAAGATAAGGACAAGATCTTAGACATGGATTTGGAAAAGGATTTGGATTAGTACTTGGAAAAGGATTAGGTAAGGCAAAGATTTGGCCAAGGATTAGGACAAGGATTAGAATAAGGACCAAGACAAGAATTTGAATAAGACCTTAGACAAGAAAATATTAGTAGGATTAGTAGACAAACTGGTAGCATGAAATGGTTGCAAAAAATAGTAGTAGAAAATATTGATGGAGAATAGTACTAGAACACTAAAGAAAATATTAGTAGAAAATAGCTGTAGAAAATAGAAGCACAAAATATAAGTAGTGTCCCATCTTGTTTCGTTTTCAAGATATGGCGTTTTTTCTAATTTTTAAGGTTATCATATCGACCAACCCCTCTACCTGTGCGTCGAGATTTCGATGCCACCCACCCTCTTTAGAAAAGCCAAAACCACTTTTATTTTTTCCTATCTTGTTTTGTTTTCGAGTTATAGCGCTTTTTTAAGTTTTCATTTTATTATAATTTATATCTTTATATGCATGTTACTTTTTTGATCGATTTAATATAGATCAAAGAATGATTTTTCAAAATATCGATCAATGATTGATTTTTATTTCTGGTCTAAAAAATATCGATCAAAAGTAACTTTTATTTCTGACCGAAAAGATAATAGTCACAAAATAATTTTTATTTCTGATCGAAAAAATAACGATAAAAAATAACTTTTATTTCTGATCGAAAAAATAACGATCACAAAATGATTTTTATTTCCGATCGAAAAAAATAACAAAAAAATAACTTTTTTCTGATTGAAAAAAACGACCAAAAATAATTTTTATTTCTGATCGAACAAATAAAGACAAAAAAATAATTGCTATAAAAGGATTGATTGATAGCGCAAAGTTATTTGCGGTCCCTGGAAAAATTAATGACATTTTAATTTTTTTATCTTTTTCATATGTTAAGCAGCGCTACTTTTGTTTTGCGCTAAAGCTATATATTGCGCTAAAAAAAAGCTCACAAATAGCGCAGTAACCCAAAATCCCAGGAAATTGTATTTGCTTCATGTACAGTTTTTTCTATAGATTTTCATTGCTTTTAAGCTATGAAATGAAACTAACATCCAACTTCCAACTTGTCTTGCATACCAGAAATGTGTATGTACATATTGTTTGATATCTAATACTCACGTTGAACAGCATGCATTCATGCTTGGAGTATAAATTTTTTTAATTTTTGGTTAATGCTAAAAATACGTTATATGTTCAGTAATACTTCATATTAATTGAATAATTAAATGAATTCATAAGCAACATGAAAAATTAATGAGGATTTTCTAATTAATTTCATTTATGTTTAATAAGTGAAGACAATATGCGCTTAGCCCAACTTGCTACTTCACCACAAAGCTCAGCGCATTCACCAAATTGACCACATAACGCAGCGCGCTATCCAAATCAAAAACAGCCTGCGCTGGTGTTGATGATACAGATATCATAGCATTTCAAAATGCTTCATGGCGCAATTGCGTTAGCGCATTTCGCTGATACAGTAAACTGCGCTGGGGTTGTTGTAGCAGCGCAGCATATTTTGCTGCGTTACCCATGTCTAATACATGGTAATACACCAGGAATTCAGAAATTCCATTTGAAATTCAGAAAAAAATCATTTGTAATTCATAAAACTTCAATTGTAAGTTAAGATAATATCCATTGAAATTCAGAAGTGTAAATTTATGTCTTACAATTTCAGTAAATAGTTTCTAAATTGAAGATATTTTTTTTTTAATTCAAATTGATTTTTCTGAATTTCAAATAAAATTCAATAATTTCAATTGATTTTTTTCTGAATTTCAAATGGAACTTCTGAATTTCAGTTGTTTTTTCTCTGAATTTAAAATGAAATTTCATAATTTCAATGGATTTTTTCTGAATTTGAAATAGAATATTTGAATTTTAATTGATATTTTCTGAACTCCAATTGATTTTTTCTGAATTTCAAATGAAATTTTTAAATTCCATGTGATTGTTTCTGAATTTCAAATAGAATTTCTCAATTTAATATGATTTTTTCTAAACTTCAAATGTATTTCTGAATTTGAATTGATATTTTCTGAATTACAATTGGAAAAGATGAAGAACTAAAAAAGTTGTTAAAAAAATAAAGGAACTCTAGCATCCAAATATCAAAATTTTAAAAAAAGGTAATTTTTAAGACTTAAGATAGGTCCAGCTCCGTTGTTTTTGGAGCTACCCTGATGAATTTTGGAGCGATGATTCTAGTATCGACGAGAATGATTGGTGTTTAAAGTATGTGGTGCAAAAATTATTTAAATCGGACAAATTTCAATAAGTTTTTATCACAACCATTCGCGAAAAAGTGGTTTTGGGATAAACACATCTAAAGTTTTGATAACTGTTCTCGAAATAATAAATTTTAATTACGATTGGTTTGAGAAGTTTTTCGATTAATTTGGATATTGACTATCACGAAAAAAAATTTCATCTAAATCGGATGATTGGTTTTCGAGAAATTAGGGGGAAAGTGCTCAAAGACGTGGTTTTAAAAAAAGTTCCTACTGTATATAAAAAAAAAACAAAATTTTGAGAAAAAAAAACAACATATCATTACTATATTACTTGCAATAAGTCATAAGCAATATACATATGAAAATAAGGTGTCCAAA
This sequence comes from Pherbina coryleti, assembly GCA_943735915.1. Lineage (NCBI taxonomy): Eukaryota > Metazoa > Arthropoda > Insecta > Diptera > Sciomyzidae > Pherbina > Pherbina coryleti. Next base: position 18,797,690 of record OX030949.1, read on the forward strand.
TATGTGCAAATGGTGTTTTCGACTTACACTTACACAAAAAAATTCGCAAAAAAAAAACTACTCACTGGATTTGCTAAAAATTTTCATAGTACACGTATGTTCCTAATATTGTATTAATTCATATAAGCTAAAAACAAAAACAAAAACAAACTTTCACAAAAAAAAATTTCAAAGGTAAAAATGTGACCTTAACAAATTGAAAACTTGGCAATAAACACACATTTTACTTAAAAGTTTAAAAAATACCATTTTTTGCTTTGGTTTTTTACCGCACAAAAAAAAACGAAAATGATTTTTGATTAATTTCGGCAGGGTCACTATATTCGAATATATTAGTGGTACGAGCATTGCTATTTATATTTCTAGCCTAATAATGAAAAAACAAATATTTATGATCGAAATTGGTTTTACTGTTTTCAAAATATTCTTCAGGAAGATCAATACACGTGTCGAAAATCGTTATCCAGGATTTTTTTCTCGTCGAACGTGAGTTGAAAAATAATCGCACGAAAATGTTTACGATCTCCATTTTTTCCCCGAGATGAATTTTTCAAGTTACTTTAAACAACACAAATCGCACTCAAATGGCAAAATGTTCTCAATTTTCAATTGATTTTCCAATAAAAAAATTTTATTAAAAAAAGCGTATTATTTTCCAACATAGTCTGCTTTAAGATCGATTCATTTAATCCAGCGTTTTTTCACTTTTTTTATCTTCTCAAATCTCTTACCACCGAGCCATTTTTCAGGTTAGGAAATAGAAAATAGTTGCAGTGGGCTAAATCTGAAGGATATGTGGTTGGGGTAGCAGTTCGTAGCCCAATAAATGGATTTTTAGAATGGCGACTACAGACGCCACGACTACAGACTAATGCGTTGTCATGGTGAAAGAGCACTTTTTTCGTAAAATTTTGTTATTTTTGCTTCAAATCAACTTCAAATCTGTTCAAAAGTTGTTAATAATATTCTCCGGTGATTGATTTACCCTTTTCAAGGTAATCGATGTAACTGACTCCGCATGCAACCCAAAAAACTGTTGCCATGACCTTGTTGGCCGAAAGAGCCCCTTTTCCTACTTTGGTACACGTTATCCCGGACTTGTGTTCTGATGTGTCCATGTATCCGTCTACGGTTACGAAACAACACAAAAACTCCTTAGGACTGCAATTGAACATCGCCAAAGACTTCTTTGAAGTGGTCAGACTGCGGCGCTTATGGTCAGGTGTGAGCAATCGCGGCACCCATCTCGAAAATAGCTCTTTCATGTCCAAATATTCATGTAAAATGTGATGTATCTGCGGAATTGAGATATCTACAGCCTCAGCCACCTCACGCATATTCATTCTCTAATCATTCAATATCATTCCATAAAGTTTATCGACGATTTCTGGCGTGACGACCTCTTTTAGGCAATCTGAACGCTCAGCGTCACTTGTGATGGTACAATCATAACGGAATTCAGTACACTATTGAAATTGATGGTGCTTCTGCACTCTTCCCCATATTACTTATTAAGCCTTTCCTTAGTTTCGGTGAGGGTTTTTTTTACGCAGAACATGTTGCTTTATAAGTTCAAGAAATTCACCTTTTTCCATATTCGTCGAAATTCACGAAGTTGTCCGCTTTCAATGGCTGTCAAACACAAACTAAATGACGCAGCTTGCTTAAAATATGACAGTAGTCTATTAACAGCTGATAGTTGACAGGATCAGTGTTGCATTTAATGTTACTACGCAGGCAATTAAAAAAGTCACAGTCTTCTCATATTGCCCTCGTAAGAAGCTCGGTCAAAGCGCTTTCAAGGCCTAAAATTACCTATTTTTTCGTGTAACTCCTTAACCCTGATATGGCCCAAATTTTAATTATTTATTAATTCCCCAGATTAAATAGAGCAGGGAATTGCTTTTCGTGTTTACAAAAAACAATAATAAACAGAAAAAAGCGAGAGTAAACAACATCGTTCCATTAACTTTTATTTTGGTTTAATGCGTAAAAAATTTGGCAAATAAATAAATTAAAAAAGCTAACATATTTTATCAAAAAAGCTTCTGAGTAAATATATACAGTTGCGTTCATAAAAATAGCAGCATAATATTACATCATATTAGGAAAGTGTCAAAATTACATATTAAAATACTTTCAATAAAATGGCTTGTTACTTATCGTTAACTGCATGAAAATACCGTTATAACAGAATATCGCGAGCGCTGAAAAAATGGGTACATTATATTTGATGAGATCAGTCGATCGTGCACTTGCAAGAAGAGCTGTTCACAATAATAGCAGCAATATTAAATGCTGTTGAGCGTATTTTATACTTATAAGTATTACTTAATAAGTATACAACAGGTAAGCAATTATTTATTTAGAAATAATAATGTTTTTAAATTTATCCATTTAATTCATTTCATTCAGTTATTTAGCAAAATGGGCTTTATGGATCTAAGCACTGTTCTAAAGAAAAATGGAATATTATTAATAAGTTGCGAAAGGAAGAAAAACTTACCGGGAAATTGAAAAAATCTTCGATTGCTCTTCCAAAATGATTCCAAATAACTTTAAATGACAAAACAAATGAGAAACACGTGGGGGAAAAACGTGCAAAGAGCATCCGCACAGATCGAAAAATAGTTCAAATGTTAAAGCACGATCCTCAAATCAGATTTAAAAAAATAAAAGAGGATCTTAAGCCCCTGCAAAGTACCATTACTATCAGAACACACATTATTAAAAGACCAACTTTCGCTTTAGCCACCTGGAGTGACCTATCGAAAAATGCCGAAACATTTTCTCTGGCTATGAGATCAAAATAGTTCTTTATGGATCAAAAAGCTATCGGCAATACGTGAGAATATCAGGTAATACTGCTTAAGATCCAAAATACACCGTTAATTCAGTAAAACATGGTGGAGCTAAGCTTAAGGATTGGGCATGTTTCTCCTATCATGGCGTTGGGCCCATATATCCGATAACCGAAATCATGGACCAGTTTCTTTATATTCAGATGCTTGAAGAAACTATGCTTTCATTTACTGAGGATAATATGCCCCATATGAGGACAATATACCCATTATGCTGAAATGGTTATATCAGTACGATAAAGACCCGAAGCACACAAGTAAGCGGTTCCAAAAACAGTTTAGGGGAAAAAATATCGAATTAATGGATTGGCCAGCTCAGCCTCCGGACCTTAACCCAATAGAAAATCTTTCAGGAGACATTAAAAGTGTAGTAAGTGCTATTTTTGTAAACAACATCCATTTTGATTTTTTCTAAACAAACAGTATTTCTACTAAAAATATAGAAGTTTTTCGTTTGTTGTAGTATAAGTGCTAGAAGCCACTTCATTGGCATTCAAATTTTTAATAAAAACATAAATAATACAAAAATGGCTTAGAATTTCTTATTAAAACAGGGTACTGCTATTTTTATGAACACAACTGTATATTCATATGTTAAGATATATGCAATCATACTTATCTCGTAGTTATTAAGCATGTAGTAGAGCACATTTTCTCCTACGAAGTGCTCAACTTCTGAGTAAAACGTTTGCTGATAAGAATTTCACAGAGCAACAGTAAGAAAATAATTGTTCTCTGACCTAGTTAACAGTCTAAGTTTTATTCTCAGAGTATTTTATTCAAAAATCAATGATTATTAAAAACAATCACATTTATTGAACGACTACCATTGCTACACGATACTTAGTTGAAAAACATGCGATCGATTTTGCCGTAGATATAAAAAGAGCAATAAACTGAGTTTGCCGAGAGCGATAAAGAATTAAGCAAATTGTGTGTGTGTGTGTGTGTGAGAGGGAGAGAGAGCGAGAGAGATAGAGAGAGAGAGATAGAGATTCCAAGAGTATAAGATACTCTTATTTTTTTAAGGGTTGCCAAAAATTATTTTTCAAACATTGACATAGCTATGAAATTTACAAATTCTAGCCTGAAATAATTTGTGCAGATATAATTAAATTCAGTTTTATTTCAGCAGAGATCGCGAGTGTGTCACTAAGAAAATTAAGCGCGATACTAAGTCCAACAGACGCCGTGTGATTTTGTGCAAGAGCCTGAAGAAAACAGTTGCAATTTTCGGTTTAAGTCACGAGACCTGATCGTGCCGTTGACCCCATTTGTAAAAACAAGTTAACGTCGATACAAGTAGAACTATTGACGTATGCGCGTTAATCTAACGAAATAGCTACTCACCGGTTAGCTTCAAGTAGACACAACAGCACGGCACACGTTTTTCTGCTTTACTAAAAACAACAAAACCTGACAATACTTAAGATATATTCGTAAACAAAAAGTGTTAAAAATTCAATATATATATAAATAATTGCGTGCATGCTTTCGGACTTTAACCTTTCAAGTGGTAAATTTTTTTACACTCTCAATTGTTTGGCGATTGGCGGAAGATTTGTATTGATTCTAGGAAAAGTGAAAATTTAAAAGACTGTTAGCCGAGCAAACTTTAGAATGGGTTATGACGAGGTTATTCAGTATCTGGGCGATTTCGGGCGCTATCAGAAGCAGATCTACTTTTTGCTTTGCCTGCCCGCCATTTCCTGTGCCTTTCACAAACTAGCCGGTGTTTTTCTACTCGCTCGACCGGACTTCCGCTGTGAGCTACCTTTTGAGAGAGGCACAAATCCGGCATATGCCGGGTTGCCATCGCAACAGTGGAACCTAAGCTACCCAGTAGACAGTCTCACCCAGAAGTGGCAAACCTGCGTGTACTACGATGTGGACTATACGCAGGACTATCTGGGTGGCGTAACAAAAGCGGAGCCAAATAGCACTTTACCCTGCGACACCTTTATCTATGACCAATCCAAGTATAAGAATAGCGCCGTCACCGAGTGGAACATGGTATGCGGTCGTAGCTTACTAACCGCTTCTAGTGATTCGCTCTTTATGGTCGGTGTGCTGTTCGGCAGCATAATCTTTGGGCAGCTCTCGGACAAGTATGGACGCAAGCCAATTTTTTTTGCCGCGTTGGTGATTCAGGTGCTGTTCGGCGTGCTAGCTGGCCTTGCGCCCGAATACTTGACGTACACAATATCGCGCATGATTATAGGCGCCACCACATCGGGCGTGTTTTTGGTTGCCTATGTTATAGCTATGGAAATGGTGGGTGTCTCTTATCGACTCTTTGCTGGCGTTGCCTGCCAAATGTTCTTCTCTGTGGGTTTCATGTTAACGGCTGGCTTTGCCTACCTCATACATGATTGGCGTTGGCTACAGATCGCTCTGACGCTACCTGGTTTAATCTTCTTGAGCTATTACTGGATAATACCGGAATCGGCACGCTGGTTACTCTCCAAGCAACGCAAGACCGAAGCTATTATAGTTATCGAGAAGGCAGCACGCGTTAATGGTGTTACCATTCCGGCAGCGGTGTATGAGAATCTACTAGAAGACACATCCGACAGTAAGCCAGATCAGCAGAAAAAGGAGGATGACCCAGCGAAACCCGCAGCAAAGGCTGCCACCGTATTTGATCTAATGAGATATCCCAATCTGCGGCGAAAAACTCTTGTGATCTTCTTCGATTGGATCGTCAACAGCGGCACCTACTATGGACTGTCTTGGAACACCAACAATCTTGGCGACAATGTTTTTATTAATTTTCTTATCTCGGGCGCAGTTGAGATTCCAGCCTATACTTTTCTGCTCTTAACGCTCAACAGATGGGGACGCCGTACGATCTTGTGTGGTTGTATGTTAGTAGCTGGCACATCGCTATTGCTTACCATCCTCGTACCGAGTGACATGAACTGGCTGATCATTGCGTTCGCTATGCTAGGCAAGCTAGCTATAACCTCCTCGTATGGCACAATATACATATTTACAGCCGAACAGTTTCCAACTGTTGTGCGCAATGTCGGTTTGGGTGCCTCCTCAATGATGGCGCGTATTGGTGGCATATTGGCGCCATATTTAAACTTGTTGGGTGAAATATGGCGACCATTGCCGTTAATAATATGCGGCGCTTTGGCTTTTACGGGCGGTCTGCTGTCGCTGATGTTGCCAGAAACACACAATAAACCAATGCTAGAGACCATAGAAGATGCAGAGCAGTTCGGCAAGAAACCACAAGGTGCTGATGTCGTTGAAAGTGGCGAAGAGCTGCACGTTATGATGGATGATTCCAAAAAAGACAAGACTCGTTAGGCTCGTCGACTTAACTTAATGTTGAAAACTCGATGACTGGGTGGGTGAGGTGATGTTTGTGATTAAATTAAGGTTTTTGTTGTTTAAAAGATGAGCAAGAAATAAGATTGAGATGAGATTTCGATTGGATTTGGACTGTAAAATAAGGTCATTTCCAAATAAGCAGAAGTTTTAATGCCAAGAAAATTCAATGTTTTAAACTCACTTAAAGGAGTTTTTTAGGAAATAAGGAAGTTTCCATTTTCATATTCAAAAGTCCACCGTCAGAGCATAATATAATACGACTGTAAAATTTTTGATCAAAAGCTAATGTGATTTAAGAATATGTTACTTAAAAAAAAGTTTTCCAGCTCATAGGATGGCGTGTCGAAACTTCTACTTAATAAACTCATGGTAATCGGTGCGTTTTGTATGACCTTATTTTCGAACAAAAATACTCAACTTTTTCTTAATTGGTAGTTATATCTAAAATTTCTCAACTCAAATTGCGTCATACTCTGTTGGATACTTTAGAACCGTCTTGTCTCCCAACACAATTCAAGAGCAATAGAACAATAAAACAGTTTAATGATTGACTATCACCTTATCCTCTTAGCCATAACTTAAGATTATTCTTAACATTCTTCTAATTACTGGATCTAAACATGAAAAAGTATTTTAAAGTTTACTTAATATGACCCAAGCTAAACACTGGCATTTCTTAAAATCCGATTTTTAAATCATTTTTATGAAGCTTATCTTAATAAATTATTTGATTTAACTTTTAAGCAAAATCCCCTACAGCTTCCTCAACTTCATCAAGTTTCCCTACTAATTCTTAAGAACCTCACTAGTTTGAAATTAATAAACTCACCGTTTTTTTTTAACTTCAATTAAAAAAATTTTTATTCCGGATTTAAAATAGAGCTTCCTTTTGAAACCACCATTAGCAATTATTTTATTTAATTTAATGATTTTCTAAATCAAGCGGATCTTAGAGCTCATTAGAGACATATCCCTTCTCAATATATGAAGGTTTAGCTTTTTTGATGACGTCACTTTGTTTGAGAAATATATGTGCTTTTCATTCGATTTTTACTAATTTCAAACTAAAAGTATTTGGATATCGAAGCTTAAGTACAGAATTTCAAGTGTTTAGATGAATTTTAGTGGAATTTTTAGGGATTTTGCATATTTATGACGTCACTTTGTATGGGAGGTAGATGTGGTTTTAATACAATTTTAACAATTTTCGTAGGTAGAGTGCGTATTTTAAAGCAAATGTGCACAGTAACAAGATTTTAAATTTATTTTTGGAGGAATTTTTTGAGGAACTTTTAGAGATTTTTAATATTTTGATGACATCACTTTATGTAGGAGTGTAGCTGTGGATTTCATTACAGTCTGACAAATTTCATATGTAGGGTGCATATTTTGAATTAAGGGGAGAAATACATGTAAATGCTCGAAAATCAGTAATTTTTCGTGAACTATTTTGAGGGCGATAAAATAATTAAATCATTTTACACTTTTGACATTATTTAATGACATGTGTCTGGTGATAAAAACAAGTTTTTTTTTAATACAAAATGGCGGCGGTACTGTCCCTCCACGAAGGCCGTTTTTGGCCGAAGTCGTAAAACGGCTGCCATCGCCCAGCTTTTTCTATTGGTCTGAAAACAAAAAACAAAAAATTTCCATTATTGATGAGTTTAGGCATAGAGTAAACCTATAAAATTGAGAAAAAGTAAAATAAAAATAAATAAATAAATAACTGGCCATTTCAGCCCTTGAAAGGACTTTGACCTAGCTTCTTATGATCAATTGTGTTGTGCGTGTTATTAAGTTTGTACACAATTGACCGAGAAATGGACCTACAGGCTTAACGCAGACTCCGAACGGCGATGAACGGAATGTTCTTATTCTCAAGAAGCTTTACATGGCATTTTTATTACTCTCTGAGGTTTGCCATTGTCTGCAGAGAGGTGGCTTAATTCAAATAATTTTCTGTCGTTGCTGGGGTTCGAACCTGGGTATCCCGGTCCTTTGACATAGCGGCCACGCACAACCAACTACGCCACGGATGCCACATTGAGAAAAAGTACGAAATAAAAAATTAGATCCACATAAAACATTCGTATTTTCGCCTATTTTTTCGACAGTTATGGCCCCCTTAAAATTGCGTATTAAGGCAAAATTTGTAATTTTTAAGGATTATTCTATGGGTAATAATGATGACTAAAACCCCCTCAAAATTTCAGCCCGATCGGTTAATTACTTTTTGAGCTGCAGTGGCAGCCGTTTTTGAAAACGTAGTTTCGAGCAAATCGCGTTTAAAATTTAAAGATTTTACGATTTTGCTAGTCACTTTGTATGGCTCATTTTCGAACTAGATGTTCCTTTTTTTAAAAGAAAGCTTCAATATTAAATTTCGACGGACATCGCTCAGGAGGTTATGTTGATCAATAATATAATTTCTCATTCAATATAGAAATTGCTCATTTCAATAAAATAGTCTACCACACATTCATAAAATAGGTACAATACAATTATTTTGAAGATAACCAAGAGGCAACTGGTCAAAATGGATGCCAGATTCGTCTTCAGCGAGTCAAAATCCATAGGAATATGTGGGTCCTCCTTCTCGCACTCAAACTTTTTTTTGTGTGCCAATGTAATTTGAAATTATTCATGAAAAAACCCGAAAGTTCCAATACCTTACAATTTGTATCCGGATGCCATACCAGATAAAAGGAAAATATTTTTTATTGAACTGACCTCTAAAGATTATAAAGCTATATTATTTAATGATTCACACAAAATTCGTGGAAAAACTCTTATTTGTAAATGTATCCAAAATGTAGAGACTTGTGTCACAAAATGTCATCTCAAAAAAACAAAAAAAAAAATTCTCTGTGTCTCGATGTCTGATGTTTTTTTAATGTATGATTCTAAAAACTCTTGCACATTTATTATTAATATAAAGGTTTTTGGTAAGGACGTCAGAAGTTCTATTGTAGAAAACAATTAAAAAAAAATATTCCACAAATATTTCTTAACTAAAATATATTTCCATTTGCAAAATTTGTACACCAAATGTGCCAATCAATGCCTTATTTGGAATAAGCGATATATACTTTTCTATACCTTTTACACTTTTCGTTATGGGCGTGTCAAACGGAGTAACAAATTTGATATACGCCTTAGGGGTCGTCCATAAGCCATGAGGGCGATTTTAGATTTTTTCAAAACTCCTCCCCCCAAAAATAACGTGACATATGAAAAAAAAAAATAAATTAATTGATTCCAGCATATTATATTATTTTGACAAGCTCTCAGTATTATCTCAAGAATGATAGAAGCAAGATTACGCATTCCGCAGTCCCGTTATCTAATGCTCTCCTTCTCAACTGGGTGCATGACGTCACACAGCAATTTTGCTTGACAAAACGTATGCAAATATGCAATCGTTTAGGCAAATTTACGAAATTGAAAATAAATTCTTTCGAAAAAGTTAAGTAAAAATATCTACTCTTCTGTATAAAAATATGAATATTTTCGTATGCGAAAAATATGAATTTTTTAAACTTTCAAGATATTTATCTCCTAAACTATTCTAGACTGATAAAATTTTATTGTACCAATGGAGAGCTCCATATACATATTATAAAAATAAGAAAAAATATATTTAGGCGTGGGTGTGGGAGTAAAATTATTCCAAACTCTGACAATATCGCGTGTGACGTCATGCTCTCTCTCTCTCTCTCATTTGCGGAACGCGTAATCTGGTTTCTATCATTCTTGGTATTATCTCAATAGTATTACTGACTACAATGTTTATATAAACTAAAGGAGCAAAATAGAAAAAACAAGTGCCGAAGAGCAAGCAAAGAAAAATAATGAGCTACACTCGTCAATAGTTAACCGTCAATTAAGTCAAACATGAAGATGTAAGGATACAAATATTTATAAATGATGGGATGTTGTTAATTAGAATTTTGTCGAGTTTTTCTTTAAAATTTTGGTTACGTTACAATATATGAAACCTCTCCCCTTCTACCATTTCTTATTTTAGCACTAGTATATTTCAAAACCACTCCCTCTTTCCAAATTGGTAACGTAGTTTATGGACGATCTCTTACTCATAGCGTAAGGGTATAAAAATATACTCTTGCTCTTTAGTTCACTTGGTTACTTGAAGTTACAAACGCGCTTCTAAATATATCGCATTAATGATGAAATTAAAAATTTTAATACTTTTCAATAGTTAATAAACTCATAGCTCTTTTTACTATCGAGTTTGTAAGTAGTTTTGACTTTTTTTTAACGAACTGTACAACTTGAGAAAGTCTTTCGCTTGTACCAAGAGTAGGTGTTTGCTGGGATACCTTTTTAAAATGTGAAAGGAATGTGGAGAGTGTATTTCACCTCATTCAATTAGAGCCTTAAAGTACTCCAAGTTCTATTGAAATCAAACCACAAAACATTGTTTTAGTTTGTTTTTATTAAATCAATAAAGTATAAAATTTGATTTCTGTTGAGCCACTGTTCTATTAGCAAGAACATTCCATCTTAAGCAATGGAAACAATTAAGAGCCTCTTTAAGTAAAACCACCCTGCAAATAGATAGATACTTCTCAACTTTAAAGCAACCACTAACAACTCTCAGCAAAAAAAAAATCCTTATCCAAATAATTCCAATCAATATTCATTGACAGCTGCTCGCTCATTGACAGCTGCTTGTATTGGACATAAAGCGAGTAAAATTCCATTCTTGATAAGCTGAGTTAGGTAAAAGGTCATAAAATAAGGTCATTCATAAGAAAATGCAAAATTATGTTATTTTAAGTCAATTTGTAAAAATAATCTTATGTAAGTCTATTTGTCTATTTGATATTATAAAATGAGAGATTTTATGTAGGTTAGTGTGATAAATTGATTGTAAATGTTTTATAAAATTGATTTCGCAATATTAAATGTGTTCGAAATAATGTAAAAATGTATATTTATCTTAGCAGACATAAGTGTTCATTTTTAAATTTTTCAAACTATTATCGAAGTAAGGTTATAATCTTTAAATAAGACACTAAAGGTGGTTAATTAGTTTAGGACTACGTTTTTATAGTAATTTTCAAGAATCGTTTTTACAAATAAGAAATGTACTTAATTTATTGAAAATGTGAGAACACTTAATAAATATATTTACGTAAATATTATCATTTTTTTCTAAGTATTTCCTCGAAAAATACGAAAGCTATCAGCTGCCACGCATCGTAGGTTACCATCAGACTAAGCTGAGTACATTTAAGAGGTCACAATTTTCATTTGAAATCAATAAGATTTTAAATTTACCTTTAGGGCATATCTTTCTTTTATATGAACCTAACTTAAAAAATAACAAAAATTTGAAAATTATATTTTTAGAAGATGTTTCAACAAAAAAGTATAAAGCTTGAAATATTATCAAAATCTCCTTTTTTTCTGGGTTGGTACATCTGTAATCTGCTGCTCAAATATCTGTTTGAGCGCCATTTGTCGATAGTTTGTGCGTGATAGCTTTGTAAACAAATCAGTATATGTATTGTATTCTGTGAATTTCGCAATGTGGAATTTAGTTGAGTAAAGAGTTTGTCTGAAATTTTATTTTCATAAGGTGTTTGAGGGAAAATGTTCGTGGTAAGAAGCCAGAATTGTGGAGAAAGAAAAGCGTGGTTTCTTCATCACGAAAAAGCGGCTCACACATTCCGTCTTGAACGCAACTATTTGACCAAAAACAAGGAGAATTCGCAGAAGGAGTTGAAGGAGATTCCAAAATCAGCCTATGAAAAGTGTTTTCAAGATTGGAGAAAGCATTGGAAGATGTGTATTGCTTGCAATGGTGATTTGCAATGGTGATGGTAAAGGAAATAAAATTAAAATTGATGAATAGCAGTGTGCTACGATTTAAGGATCAATTGGAATAACTCCAAATATCTCAACGGTTTCTGGTAGTGCATGATCTATTTAACATGCCCTCACTTGGTTTTTCCGGATTAGGTAAAATGAGTGAGAAATTCAAGGTCAAAGTTAACCTTTAACTCATAAATTTTATCTTATAACTATTAAACTAAAGTTAAGTCCGATGTAATTAGAATTTATGAAAATAGAAAATAGAAACAAAAATACATATGTATATGGGGCGTTCTTTATCAAACCGGCCACCCCCCCCCCCCCCTAAAGTCTGAATATTTTAAATAAAAAGTTCCACGGCAGCTTTAAATTTTCCTTGAAATCTCAATTTTATGCTGCCATTTGGCGCACTTTAAATTTTTGATATGTAATATCTTACCGATCGGTTTCCAGCATGTGGGAGCTATGTCGTGAAATGCAACGGAAATCCGTAACAGGAAGTCTGCGAAGCATGCGCGATTTAATTTAGCATTCAATTAATTGGAGATCTTCCAACATTGTTCACAAAGTGCCTTTTAGGCTCAAATAGCTGCTACACAAACCACAAACATGTGTTTTAAACACAAACCACATTGATATCTGTTTTGAATCACAGTAAACTGAACGAAGCCATAATTTCCCTTCAATTTTATTAAATTGGTGGGATTAAATTGGCGCATGCTACTATTTAGTTTAGACACAAACCTGTGTAGCCTTATTTTTTCCAACAACCAAAGTAAAAGATAACAAGACCAAACAGCTGTTTTTGGCATACAGGGTTAATATTTTAAATATATATGTAAATCTAATTTGATTATAATAATTCTGTGATTTGCAGAGATGGGTAAATCCAGAGTAATTTTGTGATTTCGATGGGTAAATCGAGAGCAGAGTATATGCGAGATTACCGGCAGAAAAAAAGTGAGGAAAAATTTAAAGTTGGAAAGGTAAAGCAAAAAAAAAATTGAGGATAATTCAATTCAGCGTAACAGGAACTTGCGGAATGTTTTTAAAACTTTTCAGATGATTTTAATCACTATAAATGTTTTTTTTTAACCGAGGTTATTACCAAGGCAGATAATGGCAAACCTCAGAGAGTAAAAACTGCCATGAAAAGCTTCTTGAGAACATAAGCCGTTCGGAGTTGGCATAAAGCTTGTCGGTCTAGATCTCGATCATTTGTGTTCAAACTTTTCGCAAAAAGCACAACACAATTGATCATAAGAAGCTCGGTCAAAGTCATTTCAAGGGCTGAAACGGCCATTTCGTTTTTTTTTTATTACCAAGGTGAGGTGTCAGATGTTACATATCATGTGCGACTACTGTAAGGCTCGCTCATTTTTTTGTAATTCAGAGGTGTTTTGGCCACTTTTTTGACAAAAATAACTAGCCAAAAAAAGGAAACGTTATAAAAAATGGCGTTATAAAATTCCTTACCTAAAAATATTTTGTAAAGTGTAAATTTTTCTAAAACGTTAACCCATCAGCAAAAGTGGGTCCACAAAATATTTAATGTTTAAGCTTAAATGATTTATTATTAAAAAATAAGGCACTTTAGGGCAAAAATTTTATAAACAAAAAGTGCTTAGAATTTACAAAATATAAGTACAAATTAAAAAAAAGCATTTTGACATTAATAGATTTTTGAGTTTGGCCATTTTTTGTAAAATTCAAAAAGATCAGAAATGTTGTTTTTTTCTTTGTAAAAATAAATAAAAAAACATCTGTCTGACTGTCTTAATGACTGTCTTTCACGTACATGAATGACTACTTAAGTGACTGCACGGTTTTACATGCTACGCGCTCCGGTACTTAAAAATGTTCACTTAATCGTTCATAACATTAGAACGAATTGAAATTTTTATTTGACACTTTGGGAACATATATTTTAATGATTTTACTAATGATTTATGAAATAAAAAAAACTCATTTTGAAAGTCACCCTAACCTATTTCCCCCCTTAAAACTTTATATTTTTTTTTTTTTTTTTTTGTTTTTGAATAAATTTAAATGCAATTAAAGATATTATTATAAAAAAATTGACAAAATGGTCACAAAATAACAAATCCACTTTGAACAGCAAAAGAAAAAGCAACTTTTGGTTTAATTTGACAATGAATAATAGAAGCGGTAAGGAAACTAGAAAAGAAAATGAAAAACGACAAAAATATCAGAAATATCCTGAAATGTAAAATTTGTAAATTTCATTTCAGCAATAGTTAAAAGTCTAAACTTTTTGATTTTTATTTAATAAGTTGCTTGCTTTAATTTTAGGTTAACCTTCACCTTTTGTTTTTAGAATGGAAAAAAAAAACAAAACAAAAAAAGAATTTCATCAAAATTTGAACTGATTAAAACAATATGATAAGCAATTTTATGAGCTAGCAAAAGCTTTTTATGTTTTTATTTAAGTTTATGGAAATATATTGTTAAGTATATAAAGAGATATGTGTGCATAATTTAACTTTGTTGCAAAATCATCCAAAAGACTCTACTCAGCAGTTTTTTAGTAACCCTGCACTTCTTAAAAGAATAAAAAAGATTGTATAAATTATTGTATAATTATAAGTAGCAAATACACATTGCTTAAACCTGTTGCAAGTTATTTACTTTTAAATTTGATATATTATGCTTTCTTTCTTATCGTTTATGGTCATATTTTATAATGTTATTAAAAGTTATAAATGTCATTTTAATACTTCTTTATTGTATTTTTCTAAACAAATAGCAAGAGTAGATCAAAAGTTGATTAAAGTAGCATTAGCTGCAGCTAGATACTGTTTTTGTTAACAAAGCATATGCTCTATTTTTAACTTTTCTATTATGTTAAAAACAAAAAAAAATAAAAACAATAAAAAACAAGATTGTTAAAATTAGCTAAAAAAACCAATAAAACAGCATTTATATTCATAGAGTATCGTCTTAAGCGGGGATTATTGTTTAGTAAATTTTTGTTTTTGAGTTTTTATACCCCTACGTTTAAAAAACGTAAACGGGGTATATTAATTTTGTCACTCCGTTTGTAACGCCCATAAGGAGGCGTGGTAGGTATAGAAAAGTATATATATTCTTGATCAGCATCACCACCCGAGTCGATTTAGCCATGTCCGTCTATCTGTCCGTCTGTCCGTCTGTCGTCACGATTACAGCCGTAATTTTCAAGCTATCATCACGAAACTCGATATTTAAGATTTTATCTAAAAAATAAAGGTCAAGTTCGAAAATGAGCCAAATCCGATCATAACCACGCCTACCTCCCATACAAAGTGACTTTATCAAAACGGTAAAATCTCTTAGAATTCCACAAAAATTAATATATGAAATTGAAATTTTGCGTATGAGCTTTGATATACATATAATATAAACTCTGAGTATGCAATTCAACCAAATCGGGTGAAAACCACGCCTACCTCCCATGCAAAGTGACTTTATCAAAAATGTAAAATTTCTTTAAATTCTCCAAAACTTAATTTATGAACTTGAAATTTTGCATATGAACATTGCAAATTTGCATTGATATATAACTTGTACTTTGTGTATGAAATTCAACCAAATCGAGTGAAAACCACACCCACCTCCCATACAAAGTGACTTTATCAAAAAACAAAAGAGAATATTTTCTCTTAAAACTATGACGAAAATGTTTTTACAAATAAACATTTTTTTTTGACTGCTTAAGACTTTGAATATACTTTGGTTCGGACGTGGGGGTATTTTAGCTTCGACCCAGTCGAAGATCATTTCTTACTAGTTTTTTCTTTTTTTTCAAAATACAGGTGATTGACAGCCATTGTAATAAAATTTCAAGAGGAGTTGCTGAATAAAATTGTATTTTTTGAAATTTTAAGTGTCACCTTGAATATAAAGAAAAAAAAAAATAATTCATGTGAAAGGTGTCACATCAAAATGACAAAAAAAAATGTTCAATAATATTACTGTCGTTTTCATGAAAATATTTTACAGGGTTGTCCATTTTCCCCTTCAGAATGTAAAGTTTAAAAAACACACTAATAATAAATATTTTAATAAAATTTTTTGTTTTCGTCATAATGTTTAGATTTTATCATTATACATGGAATACACACACTATTATTCAAATGCCCTCCATGGCAGTTTTTGCAGGATTCAATCCTCTTGAGATAACTTTATATGATTTTTATGCACAGCTTAGGCGCTAGCTCGGCCATGAATTGACGAATGTTGGTTTTTAATTGGTCAAGAGTTTTAAGTTTATTCACGTTAACATAATATTTTGCATAGCCCCACTAGAAATGTCGAGGAGGGTCAAATGGCATGATCTCGGTGGCCAATTGACATCGCTAAATCTCGAAAAAAGTCGTCCTGAAAATTTATGTTGCAACGGAGTCTAATTGGTACTGTTGTGTGGCTTGTGGCCCCATCTTGCTGAAACCACATATAGTCCAAATTCATATCTTCAATTTCAGGTCAAAATAAAACTCAGTTAAAATACGGCTACAGCACTCAGAATTGATTCTAACGGCTGCTGCTTGATAGTTTTCAAAAAAAATACGGACCAATGACACAACCAGACCTTAATACACACCAGACAGTTACTTTTTGCGAATGCTATAATCATCTCATCTATAATCACTTGGGGATTTTCAGAGCCCCATATACGACAATTTTGCTTATCCATGTATCCACCTTGCGTAAAATGGGCCACATCGCTGAAGAAAGTTTGCTTAAAAAAATCAGCATTTTATACTTGTTGTTCGAGTACCCAAACGACGTATATTCTGCGCTGGCCATGGCCGGCAGTTTTCAATTCTTTTGTGAGTTGGACTTAGTATGGATAAAAAAGCAAATTTAAATACTTAACACGCAATAACGAGCCGGGGAATTGACAAATTTGAATAATCAGCGACACTTTCTCTAACAGCAGCGATATTTTCGGCGGAGCATACATAACGATGATGCACATATTCTTCAATATCTGTGACCGATCTTCTTTCTTAAAATTTCTTCACTATATTGGAAATTGTTCGCTCAGTAGGACGATTATAATGACAATTTTACAATTGTAACGCGTTGTTTAGATAAAACATTGACAGTTAACATCTATCAAATGCCAGGGCTGCACTTGAAATGTATAGTTTAACGGGTGTATTCATAAAAAATTATGAACCTCTTATAAAGCCTTCATAAGGAAAAAATCGAAAAAAATTGAAAAACATTATTCATAAACGTTCAATAGCGTTAAAAGTCTCTTTTTAATGCTTTATAAATGAGAGAATTTTAAAAATGGATGAAACCTTCAATAAACCTTCGATAAAGCATTTTTAAATTTTATTTTGTTTTCATCTGAGAACAAATTATGTCAAAAATATATCAAATTGTTTCAAAATACATCAAAAACAAAGAAAATGTCAAAAAAATTATTGAAAATGTTTGTTTATAAATAAGAGGATTTTTAAAAATGGCTGAACGTTCAATAAACCCCTCATAAAGCATTTTTAAAATTATTTGCTCTCATTTGAGCACAAATATTGTCAAAAATAATTAAAAATATTACAAAAATTTGTAAAATTTGTCAAAAAAATCAAAATATATAAAAAAATTCAAAACAAAATGAAAATAAAAACAAGAAAATTTGTCAAAATATTTCAAAATATTTACAAAATAAGATAATAAAGTGACAATTTTTTCGGTGCAGAGGCTAGCTTCGAAAAAATATTGTTGTTTAAACATGAAAATGTTGACGAAATTGTGACAAATAAATGAAAAGTCATTGAATTTATCAAATACACAAACCATTATTGACACTCTTCCCAGCTAGAACAGTAACTGTTAGCTAACTTCCCAGCTAGACACCTAACTGTTAGATATGCCATATATATGGCATATTTATAACGCCTTTGACGTTATATTCATATAAAATGCTCCATACAAATTACGTTATATTTGTTCTAGCGTCGTGCAAAATATAACGCCTTTTTGTCTATCCGTGTGGTCTGGCATCTCTGTCTGCCACACATGTTTTATCTATTAAAAAAAGCTACAGCTGCTCTGCTCACACTAACAACAAATTCCGTAAAGAATTTAATAACAAACTCAGCTGTTGACTTAAGTACACAGTTAGCGTTCCGCAAAATTTTTCCACCATAGTGTAGTGGTTAGAGCGCTGGCCTTAAATGCAAACGAACGCGAGTTCAAACCCTTCACCAAATAAAACCAAATTCTTTTTTGTTATAATTTTGTTTAGAAGTGTTTTTTTGTTATTTTTATTAATGGGTAGTATTTACAAAAGGTAAATTTAGGCAAAACATTTAAAGGAAATAAAAAAATATCTCTCAAATATTGGCTTTTTTTTAACTCTAGCAAGGAAAACTCGCGTTTATTTAGATAGGAATTTTGCCATTTTTATTAATCATATTTCTCTCTTTTGTATTTTACACATATATATATTTTATATTTCAATTTATTAAATTAAACTCAATGAAAACTTTCCTGTGTCGGGACGGTATTTGAACCGCGGTCTCTGCCACATAAGATGCGCATTCTACCCAACGCACATAAAATCGAAAGTGTTCCTATTTTAACTACAAAGCAGCTACAACATTTTTATGAATAACAAAATTTTAAAAGACTTTTTAACATTAAAAAGCTTTTTAACTATTGAAGGTTTTAAAGCTATTTTAAGATTTTTTTATGAATACGGCTGTAAATCTTTTAAAATTTCGATTTGAAGTGGGAAGAGTGTAAATAATGGTTTGTGAATTTGATAAATTCAATGACTTATTACTTATTTGTCTAAATTTCGGCAAACATTTTGTGTTCAAACGTCAAAAGTTTTTTTAAGCCACTCTTTGCACTGAAGAAATTGATATTTTATTATTTTTTTTTGTAAATATTTTTAAATTTATTAAAAAATTTTATTGTTTTTATTTTTTTTTGGGAAATATGTATTTCTATATTTTGAAATGTTTTGCCATATTTTGAAATTCTTTGAAATTAATTGAATAATTTTCATTATTTTTGATAATATTTGTGCTCAGATGCAAGCAAATAAATTCAAAAATGGTTTATGAA
This sequence comes from Pherbina coryleti, assembly GCA_943735915.1. Classification (NCBI taxonomy): domain Eukaryota; kingdom Metazoa; phylum Arthropoda; class Insecta; order Diptera; family Sciomyzidae; genus Pherbina; species Pherbina coryleti. The sequence continues at coordinate 18,816,826 of OX030949.1, forward strand.
AGATTTTTAACACATTTCAGTGTTCACTTTTTTAAATTATTTGATTTGTGAAGCTTTTTATAAGAGGTTTTGTGAATCTCGTTTTAAATATTTTTTGACATTGCATGTGATATATTTTGCAAAATTTTAATATAATTTTGATAATATTTTTGCTCAGATGAGAACAAAAAATTTTAAAAATGCTTTATCAAAGGTTTAAACAAGGTTTCAACCATTTTTAAAGTTCCCTGGTTTATGAAGACTATATAATATATATCGATACTCGCAACGTATAAGTTGATAACTCCAACAACAGTGCACTCTCACAAATTAGAATTCTCACAAATTCGAATTGTCCAGAAATTAGAACCTGCCATTTCAATATTTAACGCTCTGAAATTGGAACCTGGTTCTAATTTCTGAACGTTTCTTTATTTATTAAATTTATAAGTGATCTTTGCTCATTGATATAAATATAAAAAGGTGAATTATATCAGTTTTATGTTTAAAAAAAAACATTGTATATTAATAAATAAAAATTATTTTGTGTTAACATACATTTGTTTGAATCAGTTCCTTCTTTTCTTTTGAATTTCTGTGAAAAAAGTAAACGTCTAGAAATTAGAACATTTCAGAAATTAGATCATTTCAGAAATTAGAACCACCCGTGGAACGAAGCAGTGGCGTTCCTAGGGGGGAGGGCGGTCCGCCCCGGGTACCACCATTTTAGGGGTGACACCATTTCGATATTTTTTTAATTTCTCAAACAAAGAAAAAGGTACAAATACACTACGTTAAAAAATATGTGTCCCATTTTGTCGCATTGAAATTATTTGTGTATCAGTAGCTTCATGAGAAAGGAGTTTTTCCAAGCTAAAATTAATTAAGACTTATTTAAGGTCTTCCATGGGACAGGCAAGGCTTTCCGATCTTGCTATTTTATCCATTGAAAACGAGCTTGCAAGTAATATTGATTTCGATGAGGTTATTTCAAATTTTGCAGCTAGTTCATTAAAATGCAGCAAGCAAACAAACCAATGTAATGATTTTTCTAGAGCAATTTCGAACCTTCGTAGAATGCCATTACGGTACCAGTATTGCTTACTTCTCCATCGCAACAAATTCCAACCAAATCGTCAAGAGATAAATTTTTTGTATGAAAGAACTCGTATAACTGAGGTTATTACTTCCAGTTTTGTTTACTTTTTAAATACTAAAATGTGAAGAATGTAATAAAATAGTAAAAATGAAGAATTCAAATGTAAAATTAAAAATCATCAAAACGTTTCTACGATGATTTTTATATTTTTGGCAATTTTTAAATATCAGGCTAGCAAAATTTTGTTTAAAAGCCAAAATATTTTTCAAATAAATTCATTTTGGGAGAGCTGGCAAAATTTTCTTTTCAACAAGCCCAAAATCAATGATATAAGCTGCCATTTTTGGACTATTCTACATTATTTTTATATAAAACTATGAAATCCATACACAAATTTTGACCTCAATATGCGCGATATTGGGATTGATTTTAGACCTATGGTTTCTTGGGGAAGTTTTCTCAGAATTCATCATAGATTACGTTTCTGCTATACGCTTGATCTATAAAAAATTTGACTCGCCCTAATGTAGACACCTGAAAATGTTATATTTTTGTTCTGGTTTTTACAAATTCTTATTGTTTGTCATATGTTGTTTGTTTTTTTTCGGAGAAGATAAAGATAGTAATAAAAACACTTAATCTCACCGAATTGATTTCTTTTTGCATTAGAAATTTTTTATAGGGGTGACACCATGAGTATCCGCCCCGGATGTCACCAAGCCTAGGAACGCCACTGGAACCAAGTGGTTCTAATTTGTGAGAGTGTACTTACCAACTTTTAAAGGGACAGCGTTTATCTGAATCTAAGCATTGGACTCCATCTGGTGACAAGTTTTTTAACCTACATACAGTGATTTAATAGTCGATAGACATTCATTTTATCTACAATAAATAGAAACCTGTAAAAATTACGATTTTCGAGTTAGCAACTTATACGTTGGACCTACCGATATATATATTGCATATATAAACACGATGTGTACTTTGGAAGCTCAGAGTTTAAAAGAGTTCAAAGTTCACATTCTGCACAAATGGATTCGTTTTTTACACATATAAAATTATTTCGTTATAAACAGCTTTGCCAAAATTTTTTTCTTAAACATACGTTTTTTTTTGAGTATAAATGTTAACATTGTTCCAAATAAATTAAATTAAAGAATTTCACTCCGTTTTCGCATTACGAAATGCCCCAATCTTCCTCTTCCATTGACTTCGATTGACTGGGTTAAATTTTGTAACATATCCAACACTTTAAATGTTTGGAAAGCACTGACTGAGCAATACTAAGCTACGAAAGTATGCTTTCGAATTTATGACAGTTAAATGTTCAAAAAACAATGCATACTCTTAGGCATGTTTCTTTCTTAACACCCACTTCCGTTTGATTAACAAGTCAAAAATTTGATCAAAATAAACAAACAAAAAATACGAACAAAATGCTAGACAGTATTGACAGCACAGGCCAAATGCAACAAAAATGGAAACGAAATTCATAAATAAACCGGAACCATACGATGCGGAAAAAGTCGATATTATCATCGTTGGTGCTGGGCTATCGGGGCTAACGTCAGCACTCCGAATACTGCAAAAAGAGCCATCGTTGCAAGTGAAAATTTTGGAAGCATCAAATGGAATGGGTGGACAAATAGGCGAATCAAATCTGGGTGAAATTGGCGGCAAGTGGATAACCAAAGATCAATATCACATACAACGCCTGTTGCAGGATCTCAACATACCGACACGACGTAGAACGGTTATAACACCGGATCGACAACGTTGCTGGGATATAGATCGAGGGCTTTTTTCTCGACTGATTAAATTTGAGTTGCAACGGTATCTGCATGAACTGGAACTGATGGCGGCATTCTACAAACCGGGCAGCTTTGAGTAAATATTTAAAATTTTAAACAATGCTTGTTGCAGCGTTTGAGGCAACTGAAGCTAGCACTGATGTATAAATGCTCCTTTTCATTGCTTCGTTTTTTTTTTTTTTTCAACTCTAGCATGAAGAAGCCTTCCAAATCTATGCACAAACACATATGCAATCGTTTGTTCTTCAGTAAATCGCGAAAATTTATGACGAATCTGGTACAACTTATCTGTGGGGTGGACGCTCACGATCTAAGCTATGCACAATTTATGAGCATTTGCTATACATGCGGTGGCCTGCAGATTCTTATCGATATGTAAGTTAAACACTGTCTTACTTGAGCCGCATGTGTTTATAATGTTTTTTCTTCTAAATTCCAACTTTGTTAAGCTATTTGGAGTGTCCGAATACCCTGCGCGAAATTTCCAGCACCAAAATTTTGGAGGCCTTCGCTGAAAAGCTCAAAACGGTGGATTGTCTTTATTGGCGCAAAGTTTACGAAATTCATCAGTACCGCGACTATGTCGAACTGCGAGACTCTGAATTTGAGACACATATAGCGGACGTTGTTATTTTGGCCATTCCTTGGAATTCCATACAGGATATGAATATAACGCCAGCCATGCCAATGGAGCTGCGCAAGCCCCAGCTGTCGGTGAAAAAGAGTTATCAAATGATAACAAGTTTTATAGCAGAATACAATGACGGTTACTGGCGACGAGCTGGCTATTCGGGTAACTTTCTCGCCAACAAGCCGCAACTAATTATTGGCAATGAATATCGTTTATCGAGCTACACAGGTAAACTGAGTGCAGTCATGTCGCAGTTGATGTACCTAATCTTATAACTCTGAACGTTATAACTCTGAACGTTTGACAAATAGAAGCAAGACTCCGCAGCTTTTGTTTAGTTTGGCCGTATGATTGTGTGCCATTGGGAAAAGATCTTTTAATTAGATAACATAAAAATAGAACAAATGTCGTAGAGTCCTGTGTCGTATCGTTCAGCGTTTATAAGCCCTTTCGCGGAATTATGACTTAAAAAGGTTTTTTTTGTGAAGAAATTTTCATATCTGAGGAATGAATTAATTAAATTAATTAAATAAATTAATTTAATTAAAGTAATTAAATTAAATTAATGAGTAACAATTCCATGCAACGCCGATGCATTTTCGAAAAATGCTTTTACCACCTTTTTTGGAAACCTCCGCGGTAAAACATAACGTTGTCAAGCCAAAAGTAAAAATTAATACTTTTACCAAATTGACTAAACTTGTTCACTAATTGAATAAAAAGACGATACGGATGCTACACAATGATTTCAAACTTTTTGCTTAACCTTCATCGGTCCCTTATTTCTAGAAACGAATAAGTTCCTTGTGTGTAAATTTTACACATTTTTTTCAAAAGCATATTTTCATCGATGAATGAAATTAATGCGATCTAGTCGTTAAAAATTATTTTTTATTCATTATTTTATTTCATTATTATTCACATTTCACTGGGCAGTGCTGCCGTAAGGAGTTACCGCGAAAGGGTTAGGCCGTAAAATATTGTCCTCTATTTTAACACTCCGCTTTCTTTCTATCCAGGCATGATGTTACACGAGGAAGGTCTCGAGCCTATGGTGCGTTCGATTGCGTTAACAGCATTAGCCGAGTATTTTGGCGAGGATATGTTATCGCCACTATCCTACACACAGTATACCTTCGAGCAAAGTTCGTTGGTGAACATGCCGTTAACAACACCGTGGAATCGTGTCATTTGGTCATCATCGGCTGCAGCAGCTACAAGCTATCGTGGCTGTCTAGGTGGTGCTGTGCAGAGTGGACTGCGTGCTGCCATGAATGCCCTGCTGATGGTGCGACCGCAAACTGTAATGTGGCAGGACATCGCAGAAATACATCGTGCCGATAATGTCTTGCGACCTAGCAACTCGCCGCTGCGTGTATGGCTCAGCACATGGAACCTCTACAATGTCACCTTCTATACATTATTCACATACGGTGTATTCGCATTGCTAAGACACATGACCAAGAGCTCACTCGTCGTTGGCTAACTTGCTGCACAATTGGAATCAGCCAATGGAAAAAAACAGTAGAGAGATTACTGCTCAATGCATTGTCCACCGTATCAAACTTCAGTTTATAAATAATTATATTTGTAATTAGGTGAGTGCGTTGTCAGCGAGTTTCCCGTTGATATGCAGACCTTAAGATGCGTACTCGTATATTTTTTTTTTCTTTTTTTTTTCTTTTTTTAATATTTTTTTTGTATTAATTTCCGGTTGAGTTTTATTATTGTTATTATTATTATTGTCATCATAATAGAGCATATCATGCGTTGCGTTCTTGTCGCGTTCATTATTCGTTGATTACTTTTCATGCTCACTTGTGGCATATGTTTTGTGATATTTTGCAACATTTAAATTATTAAAGAAAGCCACATTTAAATATAACAAGATAATTTATTACATTTTTATTTCAATGAATGTTTTAGAAGATTCCTAAGCCCACGATCCACATTGTTTTCTCATTTTGAACTTTATAGTATTTAAATTTTGATATCATCACAAATTAATTAGCATTATTTATTTACACATTAATCTTCAAATTCTTCCCAAAATAAATTTACCAAACACTCCAAATACGGAAAACGTAAAACAGTACAAAAACAATTGTAAATATTATGATATGTACGCAATTAACATATTAATTCGTGTTGAATATTAATAATACATTTTTCAAGTACATCGTTATGATCAGCACTTAGCTGTAGATAGCTGTGATTGTGAATTGAATTGATTGATAACAAGTTTTTTTTTTCATCATGTACTTTAATGTGGGGATTCATTGCTCTGGCTTAATTGATTTCCTTATTTATAAACTAAAACTTACTCCGAAATTAATTTCATGCGTGTAAAAAATCGTAAAAAACAAATTCCAAGTTCTTGAGCGGGTCAAGGAAACAGAGTAGGTTGTAAGCAGCCGTTTGCTTGTCAACAAATAATGAAAAATTTGAGGATACCATTGCATACACTTAAAAAAGGAAAGGGGGGGAGGTATAGTGGAATACTTTTTAAACTTTTGCCAATAACTCTTACTGAGTGCATATTTGCCAAATTTTTTAATTTGGTTCGAAAGAGCTATACTTACTATACTATACTATACTAACTTTTAGCCAAGTACATAATGGAACAGGGTGAAAAATTAGTTTTAAAAGAAGCCTTAAATTGAAGCAGAGCCGCGAATAACGTTGTAAAAGCAACTTTTTGCAAAACCGGGTTTTTTTGCAGATTACCGTTAACATGACTTCCTTACAGAGTAACAGAGGTATATTTGCTTTTATGTTCTTGAAGCGAATTTTCGTTTGTTGTTGAACTTATATTTTTCTATATATTATATTTATATTCTTTTTTTTTCATAAAAAATTTTTCATATTTTTTTTTAAATTCTGTAATGTACCCTTTATTTAAGGAAAAAGAACCAATTAAACAAGTTTTATTAAATGGATATATATTCTTTGCTCGAATAACATTTTAATGGGTTACAATGTCAAATTTAAAAAAAAGTTTTTTTTCGGGAATTTTTTTTCATAGAAGGAAAAAAATATATCTTTTTCAAATTTTGCACAATTTTTTTTTTATTTTTTCCTCAGATGTTCCAGACTGGTGATATCCTGCACACCGTCAATTTTTTGACATTTTTTTAAAAAAAATCAAATAACGTCAAAAACCGCTTCAAAAATTCTGAAAAGAATGTTTTTCTATTCTTTAAATGTTAATAAATATATGTGCAAAATTTTAAAACGATATCTTTTTCCTTCTATGAAAAGAAATTCCCGAAAAAATTTTTTTTTTAAATTTGTAACCTATATGTCCCCTTAAATTCCATAATCATACTCTCTGATGTGCAACGTGAAATAACGTTTTATCAACCAATGAGTTCTGGATATGAAATAAATTATTTACATTATTCGCGGCTATGCTTTAATTATGGAAAATTTGAACATAGGGGGTACAGTGGAACAACATCATCATCATCATCATCATCATCATCATTATCATCATCATCATCATCATCATCATTATCATTATCATCATCATCATTATCATCATCATCAACAAAGAAAAAAAAAACAAAAAAACTAAGTACAAAATTATTGATGTATTAAGTTATATTCTATAGCTAGTTAATGTCTTAAGAAAATTAGATTTTTATACCCCCACGTTTAAAAAACGTAAATGGGGGTATATTAATTTTGTCACTCCGTTTGTAACGCCCATAAGGAGGCGTGGTAGGTATAGAAAAGTATATATATTCTTGATCAGCATCACCACCCGAGTTGATTTAGCCATGTCCGTCTGTCTGTCCGTCTGTCCGTCTGTCTGTGATCACGATTCCAGCCGTAATTTTAAAGCTATCATCACGAAATTCTATATTTAAGCTTTTATCTAAAAAATGAAGGTAAGTTCGTAAATGAGCCAAATCGGATGAAAACCACGCCTACCTCCCATACAAAGCGACTTTATCAAAACGGTAAAATCTCTTCGAATTCAACAAAAATTAATATATGGACTTGAAATTTTGCATATGAGTTTTGATGTTCAAAATACACTCTAAGTATGAAATTCAATCAAATCGGATGAAAACCACGCCTACCTCCCATACAAAGTGACTTCATCAAAAAGGTAAAATTTCTCTAAAATCCACAAAAATTAGTGTATGGACTTGAAATTTTGCATATGAACTTTGATATATAACGTGTACTATGTGTATGGAATTCAACCAAATTTGGTAAAAACCACGCCCTCCTCCCATACAAAGCCATTTTATCAAAAAACAAAAGCGAATATTTTCTGTTAAAAATATAACGAAAACGTTTTTACAGATAAACATTTTATTGATTGCTTAAGACTTTGAATATACTTTGGTTCGGCCGTGGGGGTATTTTAACTTCGGCCCAGTCGAAGATCATTTCTTACTAGTTATAATAAAAAATCAGAAAAAAGAAGAGAAAATGACATTTAAGTGACAATGGATTACAGAAAAATAAAAGAAGTTGACTGTGTCGTACACATACTCGTATGTTTTGATGTGAAGCGTATTTTTATCTTAGTTTCTTTTCTTTCCGTTTCTTTCTTCTGTTCCCAAACTAGTGCTCATCTTCATTCTTATTCCTATTATTGTCCTATTATTCTTATTATCCTTCTAATTGGCAAACTCTTCTTTTAATCCAAGTTCAAATTTCTGATCTAACATTTATTGAAATAACAAAACCTTTCCAAATTCTTGTCTCACATCTTTTTCTTATCTTTGGCCTAAATCCTGTCTTTAGTGTGTTCAAATTCTTGTTCTATTTCTTGTCCCATTTCTTGTCCTTTTCGCAATCCTTGTTTGAATTATTGCCCGATTTCATTCTTTAACCATTGTCGAAATCTTTGTTCCACTCTTTATATTGTTACTGGTCGTAATTTTAATGCAAATTCTTACCTTCATCTTCTTTTTTTTTTTGATACATTTATGTTACTTTAACCCTCTGCAACTGACGTGCTCCAAATTTAACAATATAACTGACGTGGGGTCTAGCAGACCTCAATTTTAAACTGATTTCCTATGTTGAAGTTTCTGACTGTAACTTTCTTGGCCTTATTCCATATAACGGAAACAATTATTAGACTAACTAAAAACTAAATAAAATACTTTTTTTGTAACGATATTGCAGAGATCTTAACTTCAAATTTTACGTTTGTACGTACGAAGTTTTGATTTTGGGTGTCTGTCAGACTACGACGTCAGCTGCAGGGGGTTAAGGGGCTCCCTAAGAGACTTCATGACGGCAATAACTATTTGTCTTTTTATCATGTGACAGAAAACATCAGATTTACTGTCGTTCTCTAAAATTTACCATAGCGCCAATAGCTACGGAGTAATGCATAATTCCATGCAACGGTTTTTCATTGTTGTTGCACTTTTACTTCATTCAGCGGTTGCCACCATGGTGTCGTGACACCAACATTTTTTAAAATTTTTTTTTTATGAAATCAAAAAACTAGTTTTTGTTAACATGAAAACAATTTTTAAATAGCATTTCTATCCACCGAGTAATAATGACATGCAACAATATTGGATTTTTTGTGGCATAAGCTGACTGACGACATTATAATTTATTTTTTATTTTTGTCGTAAAGCCAAGTATAAATTCTTCATTTATATTTTATAACATTAACCATACCGCATATTGTCACCGAGAATTAATTTCATGCAACACCATTGCTTGATCTCATGACGTCGTGAATTTTGACGATATTTTGTCGTGAGATAAAAACCAGCCTTTATATGCAAATAATACTTTTTAACACAGCACCTATATATAGTACGTAATAATTCAATGCAACAAATTCAAAGTTTCGTTGGTTAGGCAGCTCCCTCCGCACACCGATGACTTCTTAAATTTTATTTTTGTTTTTATCATAAAGTCAAACAATTAATCTTTACAGCCGTATCATTACCCATATCATAAAACCTATACTGATTGAGTAAAAATTTCATGCAACGCCGATGCATTTTCGAAAAATGCTTTCACTAACATTTTTTGGAAACCTCCGCGTTAAAACGTAGCTTTGTCACTTCAAAAGTCATAGATTCGTACTTAGTTAAAGCAAGTCATGCACTCACTTCTTAGGTTTAAGATTGAGAAAAATGTGAGAGAGGATGCAGCCTGGTAAACCGTTGCGATCATAAGTTTTACTCGTTGTTCGCACAGCCATTAATTTCGCCAATGCATTCAACGCAGGTGTATTTAAGTTCGATGCCAGATATGTTGATCTGAAGAACAATCTTAATGAAACCTCAAGCACAGTCACTGCACAACCAGCCGACAGTCAATGCAAATCTAAAAACAGTGGCTTTGCAAATCGATGGATCAGCGTTGGTCCTGTAAACCGTTGGCAAGTTATCGAAACATCAACAAGAAAGCAGAACCAAGTGAAATAATAAATAATATAATTCAAAATCTGTTTTCTTTTTTTTTTTTTTTGCATGCTGTGATTTGTGTTCTCCATATAATATGCACTGATCGGCAGCGACTTGATTTAGTCAGTGTAACGCACTCGCGGCAACTAGTTGTAGCCATAAGCATTAAGCTAAAGCAAACAAGCCTAAGTAGCAGCGAGAGTCGCTCTACTAAAATTAGAAATTATAAATTAGAAATTTCGCAATACATTTTTTTTTCGGTGTTGTTGTTTATTGAAAACTCACATAGAGTAAACAAAAAAAAAAAAATCGCAAGTTGGTGTTTTTTTTTTCCAAAATCATTCAATATCGAACGACAATAGAGTGAAAGTCTATCGGTTTCAATTTAGTGACCAAAGTGGACTCTTATTAAAACTAAGCTGAGTTTATTCAAGTGTAGTCATATAAAAAAATATTTAATTTAGATCACAAAATCTGCTGAAAATACATGTATTTCTTAAATAGATTTCATACATGTTGTGTTTCAATGACGTGATGAATTTCTTCCCCCCATCACGTATTCTTTTACAACGCATATAAAATCGGATGCGAATTCAATTTAAAAAAACAAAAAACACAGACATATTAAAAAAGTATTTCATACCCCAAAAAAACAACGCAATGACCAACAAGGAATGCAGCGAGAGACCAAAGGAAACAATTAGCGAGGATAAATTAAAGGATATTATAGCCAATGAATTAGATCGAGCTGGAAGCGGTGGAGTTTTTGTTTGGTAAACAACGTATTTCATTCAAAGTTTTACTAAACTTATGTTACATATATAATGAGTGAGTGGGGAACGAGCGTGTGGAATGGAGTACGAGCATGTTTTTAGTCGGAATGTCTTTTGCAAAAACGCATACATTTGTTTTAGAATGTTTCTAAAATTTGAAAACTTAATGGAAGATATACATGTAATTCGAAATTGATTGGCCCAAAATTTTTTTTTTCTTTAAAAAATAGTTTATCATCTGGAGAATATGCTGTGAAAATTTTAAATCCGAATTCGAACTCTAAGTGCCTCAAATCGAACATGTAAGCGAGAAATTAAAACTGGCTTCGCGCGTAGAGCGAAGGTAAATGGCAGCCGGCCGGCGACGAGTGCCTAATTCTCCTCTCGGCCCTTTGTTCGTAAATTCCTCAGTCCGTGAGACATTTCGGAGCAGTGCTGCCGTTTTTAAATACTTAATGGTACTAAAATGAAAATACAAATTAACGTCTTACTGTGAAAAAGAAATGTGAGCGGCATTCCAATTAAGTTGGAGTTATCATTTAATATCATTTTTACACGAGTAAAAGAAATACGTAGATTGCTATTTATATTTCTGGCCACGGCAAAGGTAAATGGCAATACTTACCATCTGACATTTCCATTTGAAACTTGAAATTTTGCGATTTGTATTGTTTAAAGTAACTTGAAAAATTCATCTCGGGCAAAAAATGGAATTTACTCGTGAACATTTTCGTGCGATTATTTTTAGCGCACTTTCAACTTAGGTTTTCTAGACAAGAATGCATCGATGAACTTCATTTTGACGTAGAATACGTCATTCTCGGAGGTAAGTAGGGTGGTTGATAGTGATCAGGTGTCGGTATTTATATAACTTTTTGAGCCTTTGGTGGGCCTAAAGTACTGATCGTACAATGTTGATGTTAGCACTTGTTGGTCTGCTTGATCCTCAATGCGACAAAAATTCATGTTAGAACTCTCTAACTTATATAAATTTTACACAATTACATGAAATATAAAGCCGACATTTGATGTTTTTGTCTGCTTAAACTTGCTACCTATTTATCGACAGTTTCCGGTTTTATCGACAAAACCATAAAATTTGTATGGGAGCCCCCCTAAGGAGTGGTCGGAGGGAATAGGTGTCAAAGGCAAAAATGTTCCTTTTGCAAAATTTATGGGGATCGGTGATACATATTAACCCTTTCCGGCACAAACACATTAAAATTTGTATGGGAGCCCCCCTAAGGAGTGGTCGGAGAGTAGGTGTCAAAGGCAAAAATGTTCCTTTTGCAAAAGTAATGGGGGTCGGTCATACATATTAACCCTCTCCGGCACTCTCTTAAAGGTCATATGCTCAGGTGTATGGCATAAATATATAAAAACCATAAAATTTGTATAGGAGCCCCCCTAAGGAGTGACCGGAGGGAATAGGTGTCAAAGGCAAATATGTTCCTTTTGCAAAAGTAATGGGGGTCGGTTTAACCCTTTCCGGCACTCTTTTAAAGGTCATATGCTCAGGTGTATGGAATAAATATTTTGCTAAATAGTTTTTAAAAAAGATGTCATCAAAAGCGAATTGAATAATTCTACGTCTTGTGTTACGACATAGTCGAAACTACTGTATCTTTTTTATATACACTATACTACAGCAACATTCAAGCTGGTATAACGAATTCAATCGTGGCCGACGTTCACTCCAGGATTTATTCCGTGAAGGTCGTTCAAAATCGGTTGTTATACCAGAAAACATCGTTTTGGAGGTGTCTCAAGCGGAATGGGATAAATGCTATGACAAATGGTTCGAAGGCATGCAAGAATTTATTAATTATAAAATGAGAATACCTTCCCATTTCGAAAAACAATGAAGCTATTTTCAATGAATAAAAAAGTCGGTCCTTCTTTTTATTTTCGAAATATATGTAGCAACCTCGTATTTAGAGCGTTCTTTAAGTTATATTTCAATTTATTGAGGTGAATCCATACTCTAAATTTGATTTAAACAAAATTTTTAAGCTATTTCTACCCTTTAAAGAACTTTGACCGAATTTCTAATGATTAATTGTGTTATTCGTGTTTTTAAATGTTTGTTCATGTCCTCAAGAGGTTATACATGGCATTATTTACTCCCCGAGGCTTGCTATTGTCTGCAGTGAGGTTGCGGTTGATTAGAATTTTTGGGATTTCAAGCCCGGATTTCCCGGTTTGTAAAATTTATTCAGATTGGTAAACCATTAATCAAAATTCAATTTATATTTTCAAAATTGTGAATCATATTTTCACACTTAACTATTGTTTTTAAAAAAGATATATTCGGAAATGAAAATCCAAGAAGTTGTCATTCAAGAAAAGTTCAAAATAGCGTTTTTGAGTTCTTTATAAAAAATGTTGCTACTTGGATTGCTACTTTTTTCAAAATACAAACAGGGTATATAATTGAAGATAGAGTTAAATTAACAAAAATGGAAATTTTTAAATAGATAAAAGTAGTGCGTTTGTTTCATATAGAACTATACATTCATGTAAAAAATAAACATGATAAAATTAAATATATTTGATAAAAGTGTTTTAATATTGTTTCTAAAAATCAAATCACATAAAACAATGTAAATTTTTCAATTTGGGCCATTTGGTAAGCAACTATAAACAAAATTAAAAAGACTCCGACCTTTATTCTCAGGAATCTAAGCCGAGTTTACAAATACAATTGTTTAAAATATCAATTAATCCTGTTGACATATTTAATTGAAATCAAACAAACAAAAAAAAAGTGATGTTATGAATGATGAATCTCTTCGTTTTTATTGCTAAACATTTATTTCATCATTTGGTCGAATCTAGGTAAATAATTGTCGAATGGCTTCAATTTAATTAAGTCATTAGCATTTAATGCAAATTTTTTAACTATTTTCATGTTGAACCGTTTGAACATACATCAAACATGTTCTTAAGGTGGTCCTTACGAAAAGAAAAAAAATTAATTTTTCGGTGATAAGAAAAATATTTTTCTAAAATAAAAATCAAATGATAACAAGCATCAATTTTAGTTGATAAACAAGTGTGTAAAATTTGGTATAGTTTTCGAGTAATATTGGGTAACAATTTCAAAAACACTTTTTAAGAAAAACGCGTTTCAAGTTTCGCTTTCCTGAAAAAGACGCTCCGAAACAAATGTGTAAATTTATTTTTTCAACTTAGGTACATACTTAGTATCATCTATTCCATAAAACTTTCTGAGAATATTTTTTAGAAGTTTAGTAGGCCCTTTATAAAAATTGTATTCCATATACTTTTGTCCAATATAAATCTCTTTGACCAACAAAAACTTTTTGCTGCACCTCTCAGTCTTCTTCTAACGAACTCATATCTTAGCTCTATTATTTTTTCGAGTATGAAAACTTTTAAGAGGTCCGGCACATATAAGGTCTGTTTCCACACTCACTTCAAGTAAACTGTGAGTAATAGATAGTAATTAGATTATATGTCAAAACGAGAAAATTTGTCAAAAAGTACGGAAACCACTTCAAGTAAGTTTTAACACATGGTCCAATAAGTCCCGAGACTAACTATTAGGTGGCACCTCTAAAGAAATATCAATATAATATTTCGATAGTTCCAACCAGGCCCGTAGCCAGGATTTACCTAAGGGGGGGGGGGGGTTTAGATTAAAAAAAAAATATCGATAGTTTTTGATATTGATAAATGAAAAGGTATTTTTTATATAATTACCAGAAAGATGGGAAAAATCAGTGGCTAGAAATGGACAATACTTTGAAAAATGAATTTGTAACAAATTTTTCACAATAAAGCGACAAACTTGAAAAAAAAAACACTTTAAAACTTTTTTGTACACCAAATACATAAAGCAGAAATTAATTTACTTTATTTTTATTTATTTAATATATTTATACTAGAGGACCCGGCAAGCTTCGTCCCGCCCTAAATTCGAGCAATCACGATTCCACCCGAAATTAATTTTTTATCGAACATTCATGATCGATAACAAATGGTGCCAATCGAATTTCAATTATTGATTGAATGAAACACTCCAATATCCCATATTAACACGGAATGTAATAGGCTGCTATTATTCGAATTCAAAAGATTGTGCTGTCATATCATTTTATTGCGAATTCTATTAGAAAATTCCTTTAGTACATTTCAATTTGAATAAAAATAGTCAGCTCAACTGTTAGTTTTGAAGCCATGAGGTGGTCTAAGGATCGATCCTCACAATGGGCAAACAAATAATTTTTTTAAAAGTTTTTTTTTATATGTTGAAATGACAGCTTTTGTGATTTTTGAAGTAAAAAATTAATACGTTGGAGCTTTCTTCAAATATGGTTTATTAAGTGCTTAAATTGAATTTATCAACGAAAAGAAATTGGATGAAATATTTAAAAAAAAAACGGAGTTATTTTCATCGAAAGTAAGAAATACGAATTTCTGATAGTTTTTTGTTATTCTAAGGAAACGAAGTTATTAGAAAAAGACGCTGTACTAAAATTTTGTGCAATTTTGAAGATATGTGAATGTTTTTTGACAGAATTTTCTTTTAATTATTTAGACGCACAGTTTCGCTTATAAAAGTACGCTAGTAGGATAATTTACTTTTCTTGTAAAGGGGCAGAAGAAGGGGCGTGGTCAAAACCAAGTATGCCATAACCGAATCTAGGATTCAAATTTAGTCTGATGTGGCAATTCCCATACAAAATTACCAATTTCGTTTTTCGATTTTTCCGCTGTTCTAGAAGTTTTTGTAATTCTCTTTCTTTCTAAACCACATCTGTATTAAGGCAAACAATACAAAAAAAGAATTATTAAAATCGGTCGAGCCGTTCCTGAGCCTTAGCAAGACTAACGCACACGTATTTGATTTTTATATATATAGATATTAAGTCTTCTTATTTTTTTTTTTTTTTTTGTTAATTCTAATACAGCGATACTGCAATCCCTATGTATGCTTAGGGATGCACACCCATTTAACATAAAAAACGTGTGTTCTATAATATCAAAACTGTCGTTTGTTGAGCTATGTGTTTCGGCTATATATCTTGCTTATCGTTGCACTGTCATTTTGGAATACAGAAAGACGCTAAAAAAATGAAATTTTCAAGACAAACTTATAAAATCACGATTATTAATCCTCTTATATTATTATTTTAATAATTTACTTGCTTAATATCGGTTTAAAATTCTATATAAAAATAACCACGATTAGAATAACGACATTTTCTTGTATTTCCTGACTTTTGTAAAGGCCACAATAAAAAGGTTAGAAAATTTTATTTAAAAAGTTTTTACTATCATTCGGTAAAATTACCAAAAGGTTGTGATCCTGCACCTCCAAAACCAGTGCTAAAAAATACGCAAAACTTGCAATAAGCTGCATTTTCCAATTTGGAGTAAACCAACCAATGCCAACTGTTCAACCAAGAATGCTTAAATCGGAGTTTGTGAGAACCGTTGGCAGGAAAATTAAAATTTGGTGGAGGCACATAAATGCTTTTATTTTTACACTTGCAGTTTGCACTGTTAGAGAAAAAAGACGCACGTGCAGCAAAGTATTCGCAAATTGGCAAAGTTATATTAATGCTAATATATTATTTTTTTTATACTTTTTGGACCATAAGGGGGGGTTTAACCCTAAAAATCCCCCCCTTGTCTACGGGCCTGGTTCCAACCTATACGTCTAAAACAAACAATACGTGTAAAAATTGCATGACAATCTAAGGTTTAGTTCAAAATTTGCAGTGCTTTAAGTGACGCTACTGTTGATATTTTCAAAATAATGGATTCAAAGCAATTCCGTGTATTGATTTATTACTGTTTTTTTATGGGAAAAAATACCGTCCAAACTGAGCAATGGCTTCGAAAGTATTATTCGGACTCTGCTCCGCCAAAAACAACCATTTGCCGATGGTATGCGGAGTTTAAGCTTGGTCGTACAGACGCAAATGATGCTGAACGTTCAGGACGCCCAAATTAGGCAGTTGTTCCACAAAACATAAAAAAAGTACACAAAATTGTATTGGCCGACCGTAAAGTGAAGGTGCACGAGCTAGCTGAGTAGACATGGGTAACGCTGCGCTGCGTTACGCTATTGCGTTGAAGCACTTAAATGCGTTACTGCGCTAATTCACTTCTTTTAAAAAAAGTAACGCAATAGCGCAATAATACAAATGACGCTTAAAGAAAAATGAGAAAATATTTTTGCAGCGAGCCAAAATTGCACAAGTTTTATGTCGCCTTAAACATGGAGATAAAATGTTCGAAGCGAACAAGGTCGAAGAAGATGCTGTTAAGCATATGAAGTGTGTTTGATTGTGATGATGCTTTGCCGATCACGCAATGGTTTTTTAAATTTGTCGAACGTGTTCGATGTTAAGAGTACAAACAAACTTGAATCCAACTTTAAACTTGCTGCAATGCCAGAATCCTTTGTTTTTTTAGTTTTGTTTGAAGCGCACTCTAAAAACTCACCGCATTCAAGAAATTGCCCACATAACGCAATTCAAAAACAGCTGGCGCAGATAAACATGTTGATAATACAGGTATCATAATATTTAAAACTGCTTCATAACGCAATTGCGTTAAAGTATTACGCTGCTACAGTGAACTGAGCTTGCGTTAGTGTAGCAGCGTAGCATTTTTTTCCAGGTTACCAATCTCAAGTTGTTTTTTTTAACTATAATCTAAATGACGCATGTTAAGTATTTTCGTTTATATATTTTTACTTTTTTCTATTAATTTATTCACTACTTAATATAGAAGTACAAATTTTCATTTTATTTTATGAACAGAATTTATTTTATCTGCCATTATTATTATATTGAATATGATTTTAATAAAAATATGAAAAATTCAAGGATAGAAAATAACGGTTATTTTTTAATTTTTACATCAAAAGATCATATATAAAAAGATGTAAAATAATTTTTAATATAGCAATATGAAGCTAGTGAGTCAGAGATTCCGTTTTTGGCATGATTTATTTTTCATGATTTTTAAGAAAGAAATCATCTTCATTCAATTATTTGTGATCGATTCTTTTTTCGATCATATATTAAAATTATTTTTGATCCTTATTTTTTCGATCTGAAATAAAAATTATTTATTTGATCGTTATATTTTCAATCATAAATATAAATTATATGTTATCGTTATTTTTTTCGATTAGAATTAAAAATCATTTTGTGATAGTTATTTTTTCGATCAGAAATAAAAATCATTTCTTGATCGATATTTTTTTCAAGCAGAAATAAAAGTTATTTTTTAATGGCATTTTTTCCAATCAGCAATAAAAATTATTACTGATCGTTATTTTTTTGATCAGAAATAGAAATGAATCAATGATCTATATTTTTCTAATCAGAAATAAAAATTATTTCAATATTGAAATAATATCGATTGAAATTTCAATCAAATCAATATTTACAAATAAAACTGTTTTGAGTTAAAATAAAGAAGTTATTGCTTCGAACCCACGTTACCAAGTTAGCTAGTCGTCTTGGACAAGGATTTGAACAACGATTTTGACGAAGATAAGGACAAGATCTTAGACATGGATTTGGAAAAGGATTTGTATTAGTACTTGGAAAAGGATTAGGTAAGGCAAAGATTTGGTCAAGGATTAGGACAAGGATTAGAATAAGGACCAAGACAAGAATTTGAATAAGACCTTAGACAAGAAAATATTAGTAGGATTAGTAGACAAACTGGTAGCATGATATGGTTGCAAAAAATAGTAGTAGAAAATATTGATGGAAAATAGTACTAGAACACTAAAGAAAATATTAGTAGAAAATAGCTGTAGAAAATAGAAGTACAAAATATAAGTAGTGTCCCATCTTGTTTCGTTTTCAAGATATGGCGTTTTTTCTAATTTTTAAGGTTATCATATCGACCAACCCCTCTACCTGTGCGTCGAGATTTCGATGCCACCCACCCTCTTTAGAAAAGCCAAAACCACTGTTATTTTTTCCTATCTTCTTTTGTTTTCGAGTTATAGCGCTTTTTTAAGTTTTCATTTTATTATAATTTATATCTTTATATGCATGTTACTTTTTGATCGATTTAATATAGATCAAAAAATAATTTTTTTAATCTGATCGAAAAAATATCGATCAATGATTGATTTTTATTTCTGGTCTAAAAAATATCGATCAAAAGTAACTTTTATTTCTGACCGAAAAAATAATAGTCACAAAATGATTTTTATTTCTGATCGAAAAAAATAACGATAAAAAATAACTTTTATTTCTGATCGAAAAAAATAACGATCACGAAATGATTTTTATTTCCGATCGAAAAAATAACGATCACAAAATGATTTTTATTTCCGATCGAAAAAATAACAAAAAAAGAACTTTTTTTTCTGATTGAAAAAAACGACCAAAAATAATTTTTATTTCTGATCGAACAAACAACGACAAAAAAATAATTGTTATAAAAGGATTGATTGATAGCGATAATCGTTATTTGCGGTCCCTGGAAAAATTATTGACATTTTAATTTTTTTATCTTTTTCATATGTTAAGCAGCGCTACTTTTTGTTTTGCGCTAAAGCTAAATATTGCGCTAAAAAAAATAGCTCAAAAATAGCGCAGTTACCCAAAATCGCAGGAAATTGTATTTGCTTCATGTACTGTTTTTTCTATAGATTTTCATTGCTTTTAAGGTACATGCAATGAAACTAACATCCAACTTCCAACTTGTCTTGCATACCAGAAATGTGTATGTACATCAGTGCTGCCAGGTTTCAGCGCAAAAAAATCCCTATTTTTGCATACAAATGAATATTTTTCCCCGTTTTTAACTTCGAGTTTCCCCGTTTTTTTTCCGATTTTTAAATTTTTTAATAAATAGTAATATAAAGAAATAACAAGTTTATTAATTCTCTATACTATAACTAAAATAAATACAAACAGGAAAAACGTACGTATCTATAAGAAAAATATAAATAAAAATGAAAATTTTAAGCGATATTGTATTTTGACTCGAACGTTACGTTTTTGAGATTATAAAAAATTGTAAGAAATTATTTTAAATATACATATTGTTATACATACATATTATCAAACCAAGTACACAAGAGTATGTGTATTATTTCTATATAAAAAATCAAAAATTCTGAATTTATTTCAATTGCAAAGCAATTTTTTTATTTCATTAAATTTTACTGTGGAGAATTCCGCATTGAGTGGTATTGTCAAAAAAGTTTCTTATTTTTGTTTTATTTGCATTAATAGCTGAGAAACCACTTTCAGCACTTGCCCCGCTATAGAGAAACCAAAAAATAAACGACACTATTTTTTTTTTTTTTTTTTTTAAATATCATCTGAATCAATGAAAAATATAACTTCTTTCCAGAATTCCTGGATAATTTCTGATGATATATTTGAAAAATTTATATATCTTTACGATTTATATTCTTGGTCGAAATCATTCCACTCGGATTGATCCGAAATAACGTGTGAAAATGTTTTTAAGCTAAAAATTTTATTTTTCATTTTTACTATCTATGAATGGCCCTTTATATAGCTCCTTAAAAAATATCGAAATCGTATAAGTCTACATCAAAAATACTATTATGACTATTTATGTTTTCCTTTCGCATGAAACAGTCAACAAGTCTTCAAAGTTAGTTCTATTTTTCCATATATTACACATTCAGATTTGTAAAAAAAAGCAAACAAAAAATTGATGTAATTAAAATAAAAAAATTGTAGTTGGATTTTCTAATAACCGATATATTTTTTCACTCGCTATTTTATTTTTAATTTTCCCCGTTTTTATCAATGTTTTCCCCGCCTCCCCGTTTTGTGCAAAAAATCCCGAAAATGGGGAAAAATCCCGCCACCTGGCAGCTCTGATGTACATATTGTTTGATATCTAATACTCACGTTGAACAGCATGCAGTCATGCTTGAAGTATTTTTTTTTTTCATTTTTGGTTAATGCTAAAAATATGCTATATGTTCAGTAATACTTCATATTAATTGAATAATTAAATGAATTCATAAGCAACATGAGTCTTTCGATAGATAAATTGTTTCAGGATTTTCTAATTAATTTCATTTATGTTTAATAAGTGAAGACAATATGCGCTTAGCCCAACTTGCTACTTCACCACAAAGCTCAGCGCATTCAACAAATTGACCACATAACGCATCGCGCTATCCAAATCAAAAACAGCCTGCGCTGGTCTGATGATACAGATATCATAGCATTTCAAAATGCTTCATGGCGCAATTGCGTTAGCGCATTTCGCTGATACAGTAAACTGCGCTGGGGTTGTTGTAGCAGCGCAGCATATTTTGCTGCGTTACCCATGTCTATAGCTTAGGCACTGAAAATATCGAAAGGCAGTGTGGGAGCAATATTACAGGAACATTTGTCGATGAGAAAGCTGCTTTCCAAATGGATGCCGCGTTTTCTCACACCGGACCAAAAACAACAACGTATCGATGATTCGGAGAGCTTTTTGACACTGTTTACAAAGAATAAACATAAATTTTTGTGTCGGTATGTTACAATGGATGAAACATGGATCCACATGATCCGTTGATCCGAACATGAATCAAAACGGTCGTCAGCTGAGTGGAGAGCAACCGATGGAAGCAGGCCAAAGCAACCAAAAACACAACAGTCGGATGGAAAGGTTATGACATCTGTATTTTGGGATGCACATGGAATTTTGTTCATCGGCTATCTCGAAAAGGGAAAAACAATCAACAGCGATTTATATATAGCGTTGTTGGAGTGTTTGAAGGATGAAATCGCGAAAAATCGGCCCCATTTGAAGAAGAAAAAAATTCTTTTTTACCAAGACAATGCACCGTGTCATAAATCGATGAAAACGATGGCGAAAATCCACGAATTGGGCTTCGAATTGCTTCTTCATCCACCGTATTCACGGGATTTGGCTACCAGCGACTAGTGGCTCTTTGCTGACCTCAAAAAAATACTTGCCGGCAAGAGATTTGGCTCCAATGAAGAGGTGATGGCTGAAACTTAAGCGTATATTGAGGCGAAGCACAAATCGTTCTACAAAACCGGTATTGAAAAGTTAGAAAAGCGGTGGAATGTATTGCTCTTGAAAGAACCTATGTTGATGAATAAAGAAGAATATTTGCGTTATAAATTTGTCTTCATTTTGCTTATTTTATCTTTATTTTTATATATTTTCAAATTTTATAAAATTTTCTAAAAATGTTAGCAATTCATTTTTTGCACAATACATCACAACAATTCAATTTCGTCACTTTGAAAATCAGTTGTTTGAAGACCGCAGAAATTTTTCAAGTAAAGTTCGAGTAATAGAGAGTGACATTTTGCTGGTTCTTCTTCTCTCGCGTGCTGGAGAAACGATTACAAGTTACTTGAAATGAATACGGAAACAGACCTATAGACTGCTTCTTGTTTGCTCCATACAACATGAGACCACCTTAATGTTCATAGATACCAATTCGCATTAATAAATAACGCGAATAACAAAATCTATGTTCGCAATTAAAATTTGAATAGAACTTTATTTATAACTATAATTTTAGCATTTAATGCTAAATTAAATTTTTAATGATATATTGTTGAAAACGAAAAACAAAATATTGCGAATACTCGAAATAGTTGTGACTTGTGGGACATTTTCCGCATGCTCACATAAACATCTCTCGTGTTTTTCTGTTCACGAAATGAGCTAACACCAATGAACCATAAATATTTTTTAATGCAAAGAAATTTTATTTACATTTCGAACTTTGAATACTGAGCATATTTCTTATGTCGAAAGACGTAGTTCGTTTGTGCACGTGCTTTATTTGCACTTAAACTTAAATTATTTTCTAGAAAAAATTAAGAAAATTTACAAATCGTCGTTTTCTTTTATGATTGTTTACTGTAAGGCTTACGGTATTCAATCACTTTCATTCATAAATCTTGTTAATTAATTAAACTATTTATTTAAAGATTAAGTGAACAGCGTGCGTTTTGAAGTATTTTATTTTTTCCATATAGCAAATGAAGGGTGATTTTTTTATAGGTTAAATTTTTTGCTAAG
Source organism: Pherbina coryleti (assembly GCA_943735915.1). Taxonomy (NCBI): domain Eukaryota; kingdom Metazoa; phylum Arthropoda; class Insecta; order Diptera; family Sciomyzidae; genus Pherbina; species Pherbina coryleti. Next base: position 18,839,577 of record OX030949.1, read on the forward strand.
AAGTAAACTGCCATACGGTGGTCAGATCTGGCAACTCTATTATTATGTGTGCTCCGTTTGATTTATAATTTTAGAATGTATAGACTTACGCCAGACTAACGTGATTCCATGCGAATATGTTAGGATTCTTTATTTTCGACATAATCGTCTATCTGAACAACCATTAAGGTTTTAAAAAAAAAAACAAAAACAAAAAAACAAATTTTAAGAGTTAGAAAACCCAAAATTTTTGGTACGAGGGTTACCATTTAAGTATTACGCCTAACATTGAAAAAACGGTGGTTAATCACTGAAAATACTTTCATTGTTTTTCAAATAATTCTGTAAGATGATCAATGCTCTTTTTGCATTCGTTTGAACGAATTTTCGAAACAGTTTTGCCACTTTGAAGTTAGACCCTCCGAAACCATGTTTTGGAAGACTTCAACGGCCTTTACGGCGTAGAAAAACGCTTGCCGCGCAGTTTTTTCTTAATTTGACATTTTTAAGAAAATGTTATTGGGTGTCAAATCAAGCCTGTAAGGAGGATGACCATCAATTCCACGTTTTGAGTGCTCAAAAACTCTTGATCTCTTGCTCAAAATATTGATCTTCCTTCGTTGGTTGGTTTTCCCTCAATTCTCCGACATCTTCTGGCATACAAATGGTTGTGTACCATGCAACATTAACAGCTCTCCATTATTCAAGTGGTACAGTTGCAACATAAGCGGTTTTTCTGATAAAACTGACCATTAGCTCGGGTTTGGCTTACTTTGAAAGAACCAAACAGTGGATTACTGCTTTTTTTCGGGCTCATAAGCACCTGTAGTAGACGTGTAGACGTAGACGAGTTTCGAACCACCTACGCTGTATTTTTTCAGCATTTCCGTGCACCAAACGACACGAGCCATTTTTTGGGCAATAATCAAATTATGGAGTATCCAACGGGAACAAATCTTCCTGACACCTAAATGGTGATGTATGTAATATTAAATGTATGCTAGTCCCACTAATGTCCAAGGATAATTCTATTTAACGGCATGTCACATGCCGGTCTGCATCCAACAGTTCACGCATAGCATCGATGTTTTCTGCAACAGCCGTTCTTGAATGACCTTCCCGAAATTCGTCTTAGACCGAACAAAGACCTCGCTCGAAGTCATTGAACTAGCATTTTACAATCGATGGGTGTGTGCGCTTCATCACCAAAAGTTGAACTAAGTTGATCGATGCATTATTTTCTTGTCAATCCACGTCAAAAGTCATTAAAAACATCAGCCGAAAATGTTCACGTGCTAATTCCCTTTTTTTTCTGAAATACAATTTTCAAACCATTGTAAATAACACAATAAGCGCACATACACCAAAATGTTGTGAGTACGTTTATGATAGGAAATGTCAAATTTTCGAATGGAACTGTCAAAATTCATCTGACAAAATGCTTAGTGTTGCCGAGGCGCAAGACTTTAACCCTGCAGTAGTCGCGCGGATTACATATGTAATCCAGTCATGCAAAATTATGAATTTCACAATTGTCTGCGATCGATATTCATTGATTTTACGTACTATAACAATTATGTTTATGTTGATTATTTAAATAAATATAATATAAAATAAAGTAATAATAAAAATTAAAACAAATCGGTCGTTTTCTTCAATAACGTCACAATCCAAAAAACATAAAAATTGAGTTAATTACACAGCAACATTCGTGTTACCATGATCTATGCTGTGTACAATTTTGGTAACGATATCTTCTTTAATTTTTGCAGAAGAGTAGAATTTGTGATTCATTCACATCAATATATTTCCGATTTGATCGTATTATATATCGATAATCTCTAGTTTTTTGTCACTTTATATGGATTATACCATGTACATTACAGTAGTACTTGTAAATTTGATGTTTTGTCCATATTTTGAAAATGGTGATTTAATTTCCTTTGTCTGTTCAAAACTTAAAATGCTTCTCCTGAAAAATCTAGTTTTTTGAGTTGTAACGTTATTGCAGAAAACGAGCGAAATAACTAAGCATTTTCAAATTGCCATCTCTTATTTTAAGCTTTAAAAAACGGATCACATATGTAATCCGCGCGACCACTCTCGTCACATTTAGGTACGCGACTACTGTAGGGTTAAAGGCGGTTCTCGTACTTTTTGTTAATAAAGCCGTCAATTTGGAAAATGGTGCACTCGAATCACAAAAAAGGTCACGAAAGTAAAATATAACTTTTATTTGATATAACCGGCGCGGTGTCATAATGAAATGGGATGCATATGTATTTAAATATAATATGTTATGTTTGAAAATATTTTATCCATAAAATTTTATCTTCTCTTAATAATCAGTTCAAGCAAAATTTTAGTAAAGTCAACCCAAGTAATCTTCATCTTGTGAGCTTTTAAAAAAAATTTCCTGTAAATATTTAATAGTTCAACTTTTATTTTATCAACCTTATCTACAAATAGCAAACTTATGCGAACACATGTGCAATGTCAAAATGTTAATTCTATAGATGATAGCTGAGAGTTACTAATTAGTTAAATTAGTTAATTGAAGTGCAGTTTAAGAAGATTGCTTAAAATGCAAAATTATTGCGAGACATGCAAAATTGTCCGATGAATGAAAACATTTAAGTATAATTAAAACTCAACAATTGTCTCTGCTTTTGAATTAATTCTTATCATTTTTAAATCGAAATTAGAAAAAGACTTGTAAAATTTTTCATTTCATTCATTACATACTCAAATATATAACGCGTATTCACGATTGCGATATATTTTTCGTATATATTTTAGAAATATATCATATTTGCAACGATGCAAATATATTTTGCTATGATGCAAAACTATTTATACCGGATCGTGGACAGGCCTAATGTATTATGTTCTTGTGAACATCATCAATTTACTATAAATATCAAATATAGCACAAATACACAATATAAGATCAAATACACTACTTTGTGAATACCCCTCACAGTTTTAATTATATGGCAAGAGTATGTTTTTGAAGCATATTTTTTTAAAGCAATCATTTAATCTCAGGAAAATGTATCATAGACTAAATGACGTCTCCTTATATGACAATTAGAACTTACTTGATAATAACAAAAGAGTCACATACTCTTTTCATTCATACGAAAATCAATCCATAGGACCAGTGCTAGGAATCGTAGGCTTTTTTTTTAGCTTTGAAAGAAGGATTTCAGGTGTAATATACATATTCAGTCAAGTCTGCCTTGGTTCGCAATGGGATGATAGATTAGTGAGAGGGAAAGGGCAATCAAGTGAAACACGTGTAGGATGTTCTAAGCGTGGTGGAAAGCCGTAGAAACATGTGAATTTGAATCTGAGGCAAGTGTTATGCCTTTACCTCAGTGAATTCAAGTTATAGGGCAATCTCATCCACAAACTTCTCTACCACCAACTACGACTTCAAGCCGTAAATATTGATTAGTATTCAATTTCAGTTGATTAGGACTAAGGAAGGAAAATTGCAAATGCGAAAGGTTAAAGCGTAGGACCATGGCCTGGACGGGATTGGAACCGGGGACCTCTGGGGTGGCAGTCGAGCACACTACCTACTCGAGTACCGAGGCCGCACAATTGTAAATTAGTTTAACAACAAAAAGGTTTTCTTAGCTCCTCCAAGAAAGTGATATCAACATATTTATTTCCAATTTATTAAATACTTTTGCACAATAGAACACTATAAAACACCCTATATAACACATATTACTATTAACATTCCTATTAGTTCTGGGTAGCTACCGTAATTAATGGAATTTGTCTCTAAAACCATTTGCTTTCAGTAAATTTTAATATAAAAAGGTATGTCATGTGTGACAATTTTTATATGTTTGTACCAAAAAATCGTTTTCAGCCTTGGATTTAAGATTAAATACCTTTTATTCTTAAATGAATGATTTTCTCTTAATAATATTTGAAATAATTCACTTTTGCATAATAAACAGGAACAAAGAAAATTTTTATAAAATAATTACTCCCATGATGTTTTTGTTGATGTTGATGTTGATGTTGATGTTGATGTTGATGTTGATGTTGATTTTGATGTTGGTGTTGATGTAGATGTTGATGTTGATGTTGATGTTGATGTTGATGTCGATGTTGATGTTGATGTTGATGTTGATGTTGATGTTGATGTCGATGTTGATGTTGATGTTGATTTTGATGTTGATGTTGATGTTGATGTTGATGTTGATGTTGATGTTGATGTTGATGTTGATGTTGATGTTGATGTTGATGTTGATGTTGATGTTGATGTTGATGTTGATGTTGATGTTGATGTTGATGTTGATGTTGATGTTGATGTTGATGTTGATGTTGATGTTGATGTTGATGTTGATGTTGATGTTGATGTTGATGTTGATGTTGATGTTGATGTTGATGTTGATGTTGATGTTGATGTTGATGTTGATGTTGATGTTGATGTTGATGTTGATGTTGATGTTGATGTTGATGTTGATGTTGATGTTGATGTTGATGTTGATGTTGATGTTGATGTTGATGTTGATGTTGATGTTGATGTTGATGTTGATGTTGATGTTGATGTTGATGTTGATGTTGATGTTGATGTTGATGTTGATGTTGATGTTGATGTTGATGTTGATGTTGATGTTGATGTTGATTTTAATGTTGATGTTGATGTTGTTGTTGTCGTTGTTGTTGTTGCTTTTGCTTTTTTTTATTTGCTTCTCCTGCAAAAGTGATGCATATGCGTCAAATTAGGCGGTTCCATGAGGGGCTTTATGACGCCGCCAATTTTTTTTTATTTTTATCATATGCCCGAAGACCTCATTTTCGTTGCTTAAAATTTATCGTTACGCCAGTAGACACAGAGTGAAAATTCCATGCAACGTTTTTTCATGGTTGTAGCATTTTTACTGCATTATGGGGTTGCTACGCTGAAATCATGACGCTAAGAATTTTTTTTATATTTTAGTTGTCGGGCGTAATAACACATATATGCTGTCGTAAAACAAAATTTAACATAGCACGTCTCCTGAGTGAGTAATAATTCCATGCAAGAATATAACGTTTCTGTTACATAAGTTGCTATCTTCACGTCCTGACGTCGTCAGAATGTTTTTTTATTTTTGTCGTAAGGTCAGGTATATATCCTTCATTTTCCTTTTTAAACATTTATCGTAGCTTATATACTCACCGAGTAAAAATTCAATGCCTTGCCGTTGAATGAATATTACATTGTCGATCTTTGAAAGGCTCTCTCTGTGTCCTCATTACGTCAGAAATTTTTATATTTCTAATTTTGTTGTGAGGACTAAGAACAGGCCTTAATTGGTGTATTAAATTTTAATCTTGGCACGAATAATCGGCAAGTAATAATTCCATGCAACAAATTTTCAGTTGCGTTGCTTAAGCAGCTCCCACCGCGTCCTGATGACGTTTTGAATTTTTGTTTTGTTTTTTATAATGAAAGCAAAGAATTAAACTTTACGGTCGTACCATTTTTTTAATCATAGCTCTTATCCGGAGCGAATAACAATTCAATGCAACGCCGCTGAATTTTGAAAAAATGTATTTTTCAATTTTTTTGGAAACTTGCGCGGTAAAACGTAACTTCGTCACGTCAAAATTCATTAGAAAGTCCCTTAAGTCTAGTTATAAGGCAATCCCACCCGCAAACTTCTCTACCACCATCTACAATTTTTAAGTCGCAAATATAGTTGAATTTTCAATTTCAGTTGATAAGAAATGAGTTAATAAATGCAGATATTTTTAAGTATAGGACCATAGCCAAGCCAGGAACCGCTGCACAATGCATCGAAATGGTACGAAAATAAAAAAAAATTTGTTGTTTTTTTAAAAAAAAAGTATGCATTTTAGATCTATATTATTTGGTTCTATAAAATTTAAAAGATTTTTTGAAATATCTTTAATAATAAGCAAATGCGATCACTTTATACCACACCCTGTTGTTTTAAGAAAATCAAGTAATTTAAAATTGGGTTAATGTTTTAAAAATTACATCTTGTTTTTTCTAAAAAGCAGTAAAGAGGATTATTTTAAAATGTATTTTGCTTCTGAAAATAATTTTGTTTAGTATATATTTTGTGTAAAAAAAATTTTCTTTACCTTAAAAGAAAAAAACCTAAAAACTCGAAAATTTGCGAGTTTTGATAAGCTATAACAAAAAAAAGGATGGTTTGATTTTAGCGAAACTTTTTTGTAATTTTATTTTGAGTATTAACTTTCCATTTCCAAAATATTATCTGCCCCTTTTCATAAACAATGAAGTTATGCAGATTTCAAAAAGTGACTTTTTGCGAAAAATGCTCAATTTTGTATGGAAAATTATTCAAAATTTAGCAAAATTCAAAAAGGAATTACAAAAAGGGTTTTTTGGTTTTGACGAAACTTTTTGTAATTTTATTTGAAGTATTAACTTTTGATTTCCAAAATATTATCCACACCTTATAAAAAGAACGTTATAGTAGATAACAAAATAATTTTAGTAACACAGGGTATTTCAGCTAGTTTATATATAAAAGTGCGATTAAAAGAAAATGAAGAATTGGTAGAGCAAGACAAAAAAGAATTCAAGCTGAGTTTAAGAGCAAAATGGGTCTCTTGGTCGACAAACCAAAGCCAGGATATGGGTCTACTAACGATAGAAACACAGCTAAGTGGCAGACTAACTAACTAACTGACTAACTAACAGATAACTGGCATAGACAAAAGTTTGATAGAACAATTTTTTTTATATATTGAGAGTTCTGACAAGTAGCTACCCCATACACCTGAATAACTTCAAATTGTTATTAGAATAAACTAGGCAGTTGTATATAAATTTATATGGCCGGTATTATATGCCCAGCAGTGTTCTTAAAGTTCTCATACATGGATGTGAAGTCATTTCAGCATTTTCCTTACCAATCGGAACATTGTCTGAAGAGGCATTGGAAGCAAGGCACAAAGAATTTAGAAAAAACCGACCTAACCATACCCGTAAATGCTCAAGGATTAAGTCTAATACAGATTTAATGAAAATATTGTTGCTGACATCTGAGCCTCTCTTAGCATCTAAAAGAACTATTAAATCAAAATCAAATGTAATTATTGATGAAGAAGTTGAGAAGTTTATTCAATTAGTTGATGACCCTTATATTGTTTGTAGTGATTCTAACGAAAAGCCAATAGCGATGAAAGTCAATAGCGAGATGAGTTCTTGGTTGTTTGTACATATGCACACAATAATTTTTTTACTTTTTTATTTCACATTTCGTTAATAAAAATAAGTTACCAATTTTATTTTTCTATTGTAAATAAAATAAAATTTGCCTAAAAATTATTTTTTTAATTAACACAAATGGGAATATTTATGAGTACCAAATGAACCTCCCATACAAAATCATGTAAAAAATTAACATAGGTCCAAGGGAGGTTCCCCTAGGAACCGACCGATTTCAACCATTTCTATAACACATGTATTGCTTTATTTTACTAACATTTTTACCGAGTTTTGTAAGGATCGGCCAACTTTTGTATGTAGCTCCCATACAAAATAATGCAAAAAACCAATACAGGTCCACGGGAGGTACCCCTAGGAACCCACGGATTTCAATAATTTTTAGTACACTTCGTTTTCTTTAATTGCCTAGCCTTTTGACCAAATTTTGTTAAAATCGCTTAACTTTTGTATGTACCTTCCATACAAAATAATGTAAAAAATTAATATAGGTCCAAGGGAGGTACCCCTAGGAACTGACCAATTTCAACCATTTTTGTAGTTATTCTTAATTAGCTTAAACTAATCCAGCACACAAAATATCATTATCATAGGAGCACTCCTTCTATTTATGTTCCAATTTTGTATGGATTCAATGCACTGTGCGCTGGGATGGCAATAAAACGCGCTACCACTCTTCTATACTTATATTCACTAGTTATGAACTATAACTTAGTTCATCAGTTGCTTAAATGTGTTTCACAACGTTAAATCCCTTATTTTCAAGAGGTAATTTTTATACTCATACTTTTTCTTTGGGGTATTATCTAATTTTAATGTGAAGTTAATAAAACAATTGTGGCGTCCGTGGCGTAGTTGGTTAAAGTGCGTGGCCGCTATGTCAACGAACTTTGGAAACCCAGGTTCGAACCCCAGCAGCGACAGAAAATTATTTGAATCAAAATAATTTTTCTGTACAGCCGCCACCTCTCTGCAGACAATGGAAAACCTCAGAGAGTAATAAAAATGCCATGTAAAGCTTCTTGAGAATAAGAACATTCCGTTCATCGCCGTTCGGAGTCGGCGTTAAGCCTGTAGGTCCATTTCTCGGTCAATTGTGTACAAACTTAATAACACGCACAACACAATTGATCATAAAAAGCTAGGTCAAAGTCCTTTCAAGGGCTGAAATGGCCAGTTAAAAAAAAAATCTAAAAATTGATGTAGACCTTATTCTTTTGAAACGTTGAAAAACTATCTTAAAGTACTTATTGAATTTTCCCTTCGAAAGAGGCTTCAAAGAGCTTTACGGAGATGTACCCGTATTTATCGTTCATTAAAAGGTCTGTTTCCGTACTTTACACTGTGTAAGATTTGTGTAAAATGTGTGCAAGAGAGTAAAAACGAAATGTGAGAATAGTTGCAAAAGTACGGAAACAGCTTCTAGTAAGTTTCGAGCACAAAACAGCTGATTTTGACTGCAGACGGCAGCACAAAATTTAAAACACTTTCACTCAAATTATTACAAGCCATTTTTAATGCAAAACTGAACAATTACTTATTTTTTATTTATTACTATTTATTTATTGTACGTAAATTTCTTTTTAGGCACACAATTTGTGAGTTTATTTATCGCAAAACATAAACAATTATGAAATGTAATTTGACATTTGCTTCTTCTTATTGATGCTTATTCTTCTTGATGATTGTTCTTATTTTACTCGAAGTCTCGAATTCTAGCACTCTCTGTGCACTTTGTGTGCTCGAGAGAGCGATTTTATGCTTGTTCTTCTTCTCCCATTTTAAGCACAGAAAGTACGGAAACAGAAAATAGCGTCCCACAAGTTACAAAGTGTGCATACGGAAACAGACCTATTATATCCAATAGTTTTAACATATAGTTTCCACTTTCGCATATTCACTTTGACATACAATGCAAAGCTTCACATGGAAAAAGAACGGCAGATACATCTGCTGAAACCCAGTCTACAGATTATTTTATGAATTTAATCTTTCGTGCAAGAATTAAGTTGAAAAATAGAAAAAAAAACACATATTTCCACTGATAAGAGAAAAGAAGATTTGAATCATTCTCACTACATTAAGAATTGATTCCAGTGTCCAATAATCTGTATGATTAAATGGATTCAAAATTTTATATAAAGAAATCGTAAGAAGACAAACCAATTCGTAATGTAAACAACGTTTGATGAAAACAAATTTGTTGATGCTTAGACGTCTGAAGCAATCTCGAATCAACATAATATTAATAAATCTGTTTAGTTTTAAAGAATAGGTAGACTAGACATTGCATCAACTTAATTTGAAACAAATTAATAAAGCTCTTTCCACAACCCTTCATATAGTTAAAGAATTTGTCTTCACAAAACATTTAAGAAATATGTACTCGTTCATTTTTGCAGTTGTTTTATTAATTTGTTAATATTTTCATATGATAATTGTTACAAACTTGTTCTCAATGAACATCTGTCAAAATAAAACAAAACTCATATAAACTAATTGAACTTTCAGGTAGTTTTGCGAGGAATGGTTAACTTAAGATATCAAAACCTTGTCGGCTTACTTGTTGGCCTTAAAACAGCTGTTTAAACTCTCATTTATTTCTTACATCAAAACATTAAGAGTTGTTTATGTAAAGTATTAATGTTATATGCGAGTAAGCGATGACATTACAAACGGTACTATTGATTGATTTTTCATCATGTCGTTTGAAATAGTATGCATTTATTATTATAAGTAGGTTTGTCACCTTATTTATAGTACATTGGCAAAAAGAAGAGTTTGTCATTGGCTTCAAACGTTAACTTCCAAATCATGTACAAAATAATAAATTTATCAGAAAATTTGCAAGTATGCGTATGTGTATACGAGGGCAATTTCAGAAGTGATTTTTTGGTTTTTCCCACGCAGTAACTTTAAATGCAACACTGATCCTGTCAACTTCCAGCTGTTTCAACCCTTGAAACGACTTTGGCTGAGCTTCTTACGAGTGCAATTTGAGAAGATAGTGACTTTTTTAATTTCTCGAGTAGTAGCTTTAAATGCAACACCAGTCCTGTCAACTACCATCTGTTAATAGACTACTATCAAATTTAGAAATATATTTATATAATTTATTTTTCAACTTTTTAATATGTTGAAATAACTTTAATTTGAGAATTCCAGCTGTTTTCCCTTAAATCACAGTAAAATGTAAATAAAATTCACTGTTATTCACAATAGTCTAACTATCGGTCGTATGAAAACGATACTACGAAAGCTAGATTTTTACTATACGATTGCAAACGTTTATCGTGTATCGTATGCAAATCCATAATAGGGGTGCATTGCACAATTTCGGATATTTTTGATCAGAAAGTTTACCTGATTACATATTTTTGTCATTAAAAACCCTCCGCCCAAGGAAAAGAAATTTAATTTCTAAATCTTTTTTTTTTTTTAACATGCAATAACAATAGAGTTTAGCTACTACAGCTTTTTCGCAAATTCTCAGCATTCACCCATTCAAAGCCACAACCCAAAAATCTTTGAGATTTTCAACGATATTTGTAATAGTGGTTCAAAATGAGTTTATGTGGGAAAAATTTACCCACCAACACAGTGGTTGGGCTCGAGGACAACACAACACAAGACGTCACGACTAACCATGCAGACACATAACCATGCAATTACACAATAGTTTTTAATCTACTCTTGAGTTGACCTTTTCTTATATATTAATACGCAAACATCGAATGTTGTCGTACACTTTTTCAATATTTATTTTAGAATAAGGACAATGAAACGTGTATCATTCGAAAGGTACTGCACCATAGATGTGCCGAATTATGTTAGATTTTAAATTGATGACCTTTGACCCGAAATATTAACGTTGAAAGTTTATATTAATTTTAGTTAGGGATCTCAGAACTGGGAAGAGGTAGAATGAAGAATGAGGTATCGGATGAAAGGTATGGCTGCACAATATGATTATATATTAGATTGGTGACCTTTGACCTCAAATATGAGCGGAAAAAGAGCATTTATTAAATAAAAGCTAAACTGTAAGAGATGGAAAAACATGATATAAGAGAGAAATTTAGATATTCATAAGTTGTGCAAAAAATACTTTGATATTTTTCACTATCGTTTACGGTTACCCTACAATAAGCACTTTTTCATGTAACAAGTGTCAATATATATATTGTGATAGTAAAATGGCTTACAAATAGTAAATTTTGAAAAATTTCCGTTATTTTGACATCAAAATTATTGTGATATCTCGAAAACTAAAGATATTCTCAGTACAACGTTTTTTGTATGAAAATTCGTTGGTTGAGAAAAATAACGGTATAAGAAAACTTTTTTGCTAATATTTTCCACGAATAGTATGTTAAAGAAATTTCCCGTTATTATGACACCAAAAGTATTGCGATATTTCGAAACCTGTAGATTTTTTCCATGCAATGCATTTCTTAAAGCAATGTCATTGCCTCAGAATGAGAAAAAACAATTGATATTTCAAATTTTGATTTTGCAAGCAAATAACTCAGCCATTTTTCAATCGATTTTCATTAAATTTTCTTTGTCTGAAAGTTTAATTAAATGACTTTGAAGATATAAGCAATTTTTTTTGGTGAAAATTACATTTTTCAAAATGTTTTTGTATTTTTTACAAAGTTCTTTAGCTTAAAAAATTATTTCTGTGAAAAAATTTTTCAAATATTTCAAACCACTCCAAAGTAATATACACAAATCTATGTTTAAGCCATTTCCTTAGCTGCTTTATATATTATTATATATTGATAATTTTTTTTAAATCAATAAGAGTAGGGATAAGGAGTGCACCGAATATCTATGGTGGGCAATTCGACCTCAAATCAGACGTTCCATTCCACTGGTTACATTTGATGGGCGTTGAAATAGAGGAGAGGCACTTTTCATCAGCCCAAATTTTCGGTATAACTTTTGAACTATAAGTCACAAATCAATGAAACTTGGTAAGAACTTCCTTCCTTGACAAAGGGGCGTGGAAACACTCACACAACTCAAAGTTGTTATATCAAATAGCTTTGGAAACATTTCTACTAGAAAGTAGAATAAGGGAAGTAGGGTACTGTGACTGGCATTGGACAAAGGGGTGTGGCTCCGCATATATAAGCCACATTTTTAATATCGAATAGCTTTGAAAGTAAAAATCACAGAACATGGAAAATCAGAATTGAGTAACTGTTTTGTGATTTCCTGCTAGTGGTGCGTTTGGTGCGGTATGAGTTCGGTTACGTTTCCATATGAGTGAAGAAATAAAAAAAAAAATGTTTTCAATAAAAATACAAAAAAAAAAAATCAATTTTTAAATGGTCGAATCTCGACCAGAGGTGGTACTAGTATATCTTATTTCTTAAGAAGTTTTCTGTTTAAAAAAAAATATATATGAAAAAAATTTAACAAAGGCTGAAATGATCTGGATGTTTGTTTTTTCTTATTCTTTGAAAATAAAAAAAAAAAATCAAGATTCATTCTATTACCATTGTTATTGCGCTAATCATGGCATTATTCTGGTGAAAAGAAAAGCATACATTATTACTTCCTGTAAGAAATTTAATTTTAACCAAATAAATGAAGCAAAATCAATAATTATTTTAAGCATGTGTACATTGACCTCAAGTTAGTCGTTAAGTTATTACGATTAGTATTGTACAAATATTAGTATTTGTACTCGTGACTAACTTAACATAATTTTTGCGAACTGTAGACGTTGTGAATGGATTTCTATTTAAAATTTATTATGGAAACAAAGCTTGAACTTGACCTTGTTTGCTGTGTGTTTTATGGTGTTTTACTCGTAATAACAATAGAAAATAAACTGATAATAATCACAAAATTTTACATAATGTGAATTGATTTACTTTCTTTAACTTATACATTTGTATTAAGGGGTCCGTATAAATATGACAATAAATTTTTTTTTTTATTAAGTACATTTTTGAAACAAACCTCAATTCCCTAAATAAACCTCAAAAATTTTTAGTTATAACTCGAACGCTTTGGTGAGATCTTAACAAGGTCTTAAAGTTGGTAGAACCAATGGTTTTCTTCTAAGACTCAGACTAAGGCTAAGACCAAAATAAGACTAATGCTAAGGCTTAGGCTAAGAGTAAGGCTTAGATTGAGGCTAATTCAAAGGCCAAGACTGATACTAGGACTAAAAATGAGACTAAGGCTTAAACTATGACAAGAAATAAGACTGAGACTAATTCTAAGACGAAGACTAAAACTAAGACTAAGACTTAGACTAAGACTAAGACTTAGACCAAGACTAAGACTAAGACTAAGACTAAGACTAAGACCAAGACTGAGACTAAGACTCAGACTAAGACTAAGACTTAGACTGAAGCTAAGGCTAAGGCTAAGACCAATACTAAGACTAAGACTATGTCAATGCCTACGAGTAGGAGAACGACTAAGACTTAGGATCAGACTGGACTAAGAGCCATTCTATTCACCTTTTCAAACTTAAGTTAACTGAAGCGATTTCAATGATTTTTTTTTTGAACTTGACTATTTGTTTATCTTGCAAACTTTTAAATTTTAATTTCTCAAGTTAAAATTTGATTTTATACATTTTAGTTTAGTCAAATTAAAGTGATCGACTTTAAAGTTTAGTCAAGTTATGAATGTATAGAGGTGTAGAACTTTGAATTGAAATTAAATACAGAGATTATATAATTTCAAAATGAAAATTGGCTTTTACGCCATTAGTGTTAAAAAAATTTCGCGTATATGGCCGCCGAAAATTTAGAAGTGCATTTCTTCGACCGCTTTTTTAAGCATTTGGGGCCGCATCTCGCCAATGATTCACACAATGTTGTCTTCCAAGCCATCCATAGTTGCTGGTTTGCTCACATAAACCAATAAATTAACATAACCCCAAAGAAAATAATCCAAAGGCTTTTTGGCAAAATCGCAAGATTTTGGCCATCCTGTGAAAAAGTGAAATGGCTTCCTGTTAATTTTCGGCCCATTGAAAAAGCGTTATTCTTGCTTTTCATTAAAAAATGGCAAACCATACTGAGCAAGAAGGACAACAGAGTGATGGGATCTAACCAACGTATGACAGTTTAATCATTATCGAAAAATAAAATCTTTTAATCTTAATATTTGAATATTTGTTTTCAATAAGAAAAATACAATCTCTAAAAGAACTCTCTGGATTTATTCTTTTTATTATTTTTTTTTTATGACAAAGATTATATTGAGCCATACGAGGGTTGCTACATATATTTCAGGAATATTTATACTTACATTAAATATTTTGGAAAATTTATTTGCATCTTTATTGTTTTTCGAAATATTCTATTTTATTATTATTGCTAGAGCGCTGAACAAGCCTAAGAAAAATGCCTTGCAAGTCATCTACCATTATTCAAGTTCTTCGTCTCTATCGTCATCACATTTCAAGACTTAAATTCAGTATCTGAGAAAACTTAAGTATAATCCTAACTGAAATAGAAAATAGAAATGATGATGCACTACAGCTATGCATATGTTTTATTTTATGTTTTGAATTTTTTTAATTTGGCCGACACCAATATATTTACGTCGCAAAAACCGATCTTTTTGACCCATCTTGCTTTGCTTTCAAAATATGGCGTTCTTCCTAATTTTTTAAGGTTATGATATCGTACGACCCCTCTATCTTTGCGTCTCAAGTTCAAGACCCCCTTTCGGAAAGCCATATCCGGTGTTATTTTTTGCTTATCTTGCTTCGTTTTCGGGATATGAAGTTTTTTCTAATTTTTAATGCTATCATATCGTCCGACCTCTCTATCTGTGCGTCTTGAGTGTAAGACCCCTTTTTAACAACCCAAAAGTGGTGTTATTTTTGGAGCACGCATTTTCTTGGTGAAGAATAATTCTTCGGCTCTTATTTGTTTTCCTTATTTCACGGAATATTTCGCATATTTTTCCGAGTACGTGTTTCAAGTAGCACCGTGGCCAAAGAAAAATTTATTGCCTTTCCTTTTTTAAAAAGAAAAAAAATCTATGTATCTTTTTACTTATTCCCAAAATATATGTAGCACAACCTACTACGTACCAATGAGTGATAGTACCAAAACCAAGGGGGAGAACTACAGAAGATTCCTATTTTTTTTAGTTGAGTTACATAGGCATTGCATGCAAAATTGATTTTTCTTACGGAACTAATTTTTAACGTATTCCGACAAGTTGATAACAGAAAGTCTAAAAAAACATATTCAACACAATCTTCAGTTTAAAGAAAAAAAAAACAATATACAACAAAATAAAAGTTCAGTAAGTAAGGATATAATACTCGTATGTATATCTAAGTTAAGATTTAGGTTTTATAATAGATTTTTTAAAAAGTACTGTACAACTTTCTGAAGATCTTCGAAATTATCTTAAACATGCAAAAATCTATAATTATTCTTTGAATTGTTTCAAGTATAATGTATCCTCGAATAGTTTATTTACAAGGGTATTATTTCTATATGCCTAACGTGCCCTTTATTTTTATGATTCTGCATTTTAATTAATTTTATTCTAAATTGTTCATCTACAGGGTAACCTTTTTCCTTTGCGTCATACCCAATATTCTAAATGGCTTTCACGTTTCATCGTACACACTGCTGGGGCACTTGCCCGACGATCAATGGTGTAGCGTTCGTGATCTTAAAGCGACCAACTGGACAGTGTTGGAACAGCGTAGTATCACACAAAAAGATTTGACCACTCAAGGTTGCACCATATGGGATTGGGACTATCAGCAATTGAGCAGAATGGCATACGCCGATGCGCTAAATTTTACGACACGTTTATCGGAGCAAAATTCTCCAGCTGAGATTGCATGTAAGGTCAAAGGTGTCTATGAGTTCACAGCACCCGAGAGCACTTTTGTTGCTGATTGGGAACTTGTGTGCGATCGCGCACTGCAGCGTACATCGGCGCAAGTATTTCTATCGTTGGGCAAATTTTTTGGTTCCTTCTCGTTTGGCATTTTTGCTGATAAGTAAGTAGCTTAGATATATATACAAGCAAACATATTTATATTTATGTTATTATTTTTTTTTCTTTCTTGCTTTGCTTAAAATTAATTTAATTTTAAAGATTTGGACGCAAATCTGCGTTTACGCTTGGAGCTACATTTTTTATTGTCTCAAGCTTATTCTGCACATTTACACCATGGTACAGTTTATTTTTGGTGGGGCGTTTCGGTTTGGGTGCAGCTTCATCGGGATTGTTCTATCCTGCATTTACCATGAGTGAGAGTCTGAAGTAGTTTTGCCTTGTTTGCTTATGATATGTTTGTTTATTATTCTTTTTTTGTATTTTACTAATTATATTTCATGATGGACACAGTTGTAGAGAATATTTGTCTTAAGCATCGTTCATGGATGTCAATTGCATTTTCGGCTTCGTATCCCATTGGTTTGATTATTTTGGCTGTGGCTGCTTACTTAGTGGAGTCCTGGCGTTATCTGCAGCTGACACTAACTGTACCCGCCTTTCTTCTTGTACTAAACTGCTTGTAAGTTTTTATGGGACGACATGTAATGATTATAGCCTGATTTCTTTGCTCTTTAGTTTAATGAATGAATCACCGCGCTGGCTATTGACGAAGAAACGCTATGCCAAGGCTTATAGAGTTCTGCTCAAGCAAAAATGTCCTTATGAAATTGAGAAGTGCTCTTCTGAAGCTGAAATTGAGAAGCAGAAATTGGTGAGTGTTTGTTTCAAACAAATTTAATATATTTTCTCTATCTGGCAAGAGATCTAGGTTGTCCGGATCCGTGAATCAACATTGGTTAACATATGAATCTATAATGTTTAAAAGCTGTCATTTGAAAAATGTATTTTTTTGTAAAGTAAGATCCGCTATTTCTGATTTCATATTAAAAAAATATGTGCTGCAATATGCCTGTTATGAGCCGCATTGGTAAACAATTTAATGATGAATTGATTTCATGGGGTGTAGCTTTTTATGTTATTTAGCTTCCTTATTATTTTCCAAAAATTCGAAAATTGTGCTATGATGTCCTCAAGTCGTGCCATGGAGAGGTGAATTCAATTTTTATTAGTTCAAATTAATACAAAAAACCATTTTATGTAATTTTGTTAACCTCTTTACTGCTCATTGGAGCACAACTGTAGCGCATCACAGCACAATGTCCAAATTTATACCATTTTATACCATATCAATATCATACCATTTTGCATAAAACTTTTTCTTAAGCTTCACTGGATAGTAAACATCGGGCAAATTGAAGCACTTTTTTATATTAAATCAAAAATGGCGGATCTGACTTCAGGCACATGTTGTACTATATATATTTAATGTTAATTTGTTTTTCATGTTTTCATCACTCATATTCATATCCAAGGGAGAGACAAAGGAAGCGATGTCACTTTTCACAAAACTCAAGGAAGGACCATTGAAGCAAATCATCGAGCTATTTGCCACATGGAAAGTGCGAAGACTAATATTCACTTCATATTTCATGTTTTGTGTAGCTTCACTATCTTATTACGTTTCGGGTAAATAGAAAATTTTAGTCTTTGTAAAATACTTAGTTTATTTTTTAAACGGTTTTCTTTTCATTTACAGCCCTCAATGCACCCAATATGTCCGTAAGCCGTTATCTCTATGTTGCCATCACTGGCATCGTGGACATTCCATCGTATTTAGTTCCTGTGATCTTGTTAAGATTTACTGGACGGCGCATTACAACGATGTTATTGTTTATGTTTACAGGTGTAGCGCTACTATTGGTACTCGTTGTACCAACTGGTAAGCTTCATTCATGATTTAAGCAACCAAGAGTTGTTGTGAATTTCTTTTTTAGGCTATACTACTTGGATCTTTGCATTTGCCATGTTGGGACGTTTTGGCATTAGTGCCACCTACTCCATTGTTACGCTCTATACAGCTGAATTGTATCCTACCGAGATACGTAATTCAGCTTTAGGCACCTGCTCAACGTGGGCACACGTTGGCTCTATATCTGCACCCTATGTGGTGGATGTTTTGGTTAGTTTATGAAATAATAAAAATTACAAACATTATTTGAACATTCTTTTCCTTTCCAGGGCAAACTCGGCTGGTACATTCCGACAACAATTTGCGGTTGCTGCGTTTTAGTAGCAGGTTTATTGACTCTCACATTGCCTGAGACAGGCACCAGAAAACTTTCTGACCGTATCGAAGAAGTTCCCTCCGAAACAACATCGGACACCGACATCGAAACGAAAATCAAAACAATTGAGAGTGATAAATAATTAGTTCTTAGCTAGTTCGTAAATAGTAACAATTATGTGGTCAATACATAATAGTAAATATAACTACAATTTATTTAATTTAGTCATAATATACGTCGTTTTTAAGTCAGTAAAATCAACGCTATTCCTGCAGAATTCGAAATTTACAAGAATTTTATTCAAACTATCCTTTTTTTATCTCTGTAGATATGTTGCTTTAGATCAAATTATTAGATAATAAAGATAAAAAATACTTCTTTTTACATAAAAATTCGATTTTAATTGTTAATAACCAAACGTATCCACTCGAGATACGGTATAGTTACAGTGTACATCCCGGGAACGCCAGCAATACCGCATGCAATTCCATGTGATACAATGCCATAGATATAGTCCAGACCGTCGTATGAACAAATAAGAGGACCGCCAGAATCACCCTGTAAAAATTGAGCAAAATATTTAGAATTTATTGAGTAAAAGGTTAATGGGACAATAACAAGAGAGAAAATAATTTTATTTTTTAAAGCAGATTTTAAACAAAACCAAAACGTTTCTAAGAAAGAAATCGACTTTTTACAAATGATCTACTAGAATATTATTGGAAATTTAATGATTTTCTGACATTTTTATGTTTTTTTTTATAAACATAATCAAGGTATATTAAGGAAGGTAGAGTTAGGGCCAGTTTTTCAGTGCGAGTTTAAACTCTAGTCAAGTTAAACCGAGGTTAACTCACCAAAATTGGACGTTTAAGCTCGGTTGAACTAGATATTTTAGCATTCGTTGAAGTTAAATTGACTTAAATTACCATATTATGTGTTTCTTTTTTGCCTAAACCGAGTTTAAACGTCCAATTTTGGTGAGTTAACCTCGGTTTAACTTGACTAGAGTTTAAACTCGCACTGAAAAACTGGCCCTTAGTAGTTGAAATTCTCTCTTGTGGTGGGTACAGCACCTGTCAAAATCGGCTATTGAACGAATAAAAGCAAAACAAATAACCAAATTTTCCAATTAGACTTGTGTTGTTGATGAAAATTATTTAAGCGATTTAATGCCCAACAGTTGTGCAATTTGTAAGGCCTTTTCAAAAAGAAAATTGCTCGTCTTTTAGTGTGCCTCTTAATGAAGCAATACACAATCGCTGGAACGTTGCTTGTTCCACAACATTTTCCTAATCAGCGCGGGTCTGCGAAAAGCATTTTTATAAAACGGATTTTATAAATCCTCCCGGGAATAATTGCGGTCCACTCCGGTTGCAGCCAGGAGCAGTGTCTTCCTTAGTGTTATTTTACCTTCACTGTTTTTTTTTACGATTTTCTTATGTTTGACAGCTACTGTACCCACCACTCCGAGACGAGACTACCTTGTTGAATATACCTTGAACATAATATTTTAAATTGGAAAATTTTCACAATTCTACTCATTTGTCTTAAAAGTAAAAAGTGAACTCTGTTTTTAAGTTCATTATTTCTGTAAACGTTTTAAAACTTTAAAGCGAGCTTCATTTTTGATAATGCCTATGCTATGTTACGCATGGTGAATTAATTTTTCAAAATAATCAAAAGAAGAATGTTTTTAATAAGAGACTCTTCTATGTTTTTAGTTAAATAGATAAACCCCACAATTCGGTAACTGTGCCTCGAGCAGAACCAAAATGTTGCACACAAGTAAGGGCATTATAGAAGTGTTACATAAAAAACAAAAAAAAAAAAAAATAATAATACAATCAAATCTAAGAATGAAGTGTTTCTAAAATTTGGAATTTCCTCGATTTTTTATGGAAAAAAATATCCACATTGGAATATAATCAATATGTAGATATTAAGAAACAGCCTTTACTTAATATTTATTAGAGACCTGTAGAAGCAAAAGAAAAATGACTTGCAAGTCATCTGCCATCTGATTTCAAGTACTGCAGAAGAAGTCGCATTTCAAGCAGTGTAGTAAGAAGATTATTTAATATGCACTCAAATACAGCCCAAACAAATAACATAGTAACAACAGAGCTTTATAAGAAAACTGAAGTATATTACAACTGATATTTTGAATTTTTTTTTTCTCATTGGTTTCATATCGACCGACCCCACTTCGTGTGCACAGTAAAAACCGTAATTTGTGAACTTTCTTGCTTCGTTTTCAAAATATGGCGTTTCATTTTTTAAGGTTATGTTATCATTTCGACCGAACCCTCTACTTGAGTGTCTTGAATTTGGGAACCCCTTTAGGAAAACCCATAATTTTTGGCCTATTTTGGCCTTAATTTATTATCGAATTATTTTGATCGAGCCCTTTACTTGTGAGTCTCGAGTTTGAGTTCCCCTTTGGAAAACCGTAAAAGCCGTAAAAACCGTTATTTTTGGTCTATTTTTTTATCGAGAGTATTGCGTCAAAATGTCAAGTAAATTGGAGCAAAACTAACGAAGATAGATCGTTTCAAGCGACCGTTTCGTTTCGTTTCATGCTCAATTTTTATACCTGCCTGGCAGCTGCAAAAAAAAAAAATGCATAGGACATGTGCAGAAAAGTATGGGTACTCGTTTACGTGAAATAGTAAAAACAACTGTAGTCAATAGTGAAACTAAAATTGGGAAAAAAATAAAAAGGGAAAGTGTCTCTGGAAAAGGTAAACTCACTGCAAAAATGATAGTGAATAGACCGTATATTATGGACTGGTCATCCGAAGCATGATGTAATTATCAAGGTGGTAGTGAATTTTTCACCACACTCAATTTTGCTGAATCTGTCAAAAAATTGTGACATAAAGAGAGGACCTATTGGTAAGTGTCAAATCATTATTTGTTTTGTTTGCTTGCTTGTGGTAATTCTAGTTAATAAATAATAATTTTGATTTTTATCAAAATAATTGAAAAAACTAAAAAAAAATAAATAAAAAAAAAATAGTGAAAAACTAGAGCTGAATATGGAAACAAACTGTAATTGTCTGCAAGTATAGATGAGCTGGCCATAATATTTCAGAATATCAATGGCAACAATAAGAAATCTACGAAAGCTGTATCACAATCCGTACGAGGTGGTACGGAATCTTGGTAGCTTCAAAAATGCAGCTCTTGAGCTGCCGTTGAAATAGTTTAATCAATTTGAGGTTAAGTTTGATATTTGCTTTAGGTACAACGCGAGCCAGCGCAGTCCACGCAGGAGTTTGAAACAGCGATGTGTTTTACTATTCTATACGGACCAGATGTGCCAGCTTCGTGCAATCCGTCTGAAATACAACGCTGAAGTGGTATGTCCATGAGTGCCGCAAATACCGATGACGTCGAGAATTTGGCTATCGAAATATTGGCATTCAGCTGGACACCAACTTTATTGAGATTTTAAAACTTATCCATGTTTTTTGCACGTTTATAATCAAATTAAACTTTCACAATAAGTTCAAATATCACAAACTTTGTTTTGATATGGTTTTGCTTAAAATATGCAATCAGCTGTTTTTGACAGATCGAGAGTTAATTTTTGTGAGATGTTAAAAATTCACTACCACCTTGTTAATTACACCCATGGTATAATAATACAAGGTAGCACTGACAGTTGCTTGGGAAACCATCTCTTGTCAAGTAACAAAATTAAAAAGAGAGCGCTCACAATCCGCCATTGAAAACACCATGGTATAATAATACATGGTAGCATTGACAACTGCTTATTTTCTCTTCAACAGGAAAACATAAACTGTCAAACACAGCTGTTTGCGAAACGAAGCGAAAATTTAAGCAAGTGACAAAAACAAACATAAAAAGCGGAACAATTGAAGATGAGTGAAAATGGATTTTTTTCACTTTTTTTTTTTTGAAAATGTGTATTTGGAGCTAAAAAAGCTAATGGTGAAAAAATTTCTCGCCGCTCTCAAGTGGTTCAGAAGTTACAGGGCTCGGAAGTTAAGAAAATGGACCTCAAAAACTTGTGAGATTTTTTTCATTTACCTGCAAAACCTAGCATTATGGGTATCATATTATGTACACATATATAATAATATGTGCACATATT
This sequence comes from Pherbina coryleti, assembly GCA_943735915.1. Taxonomy (NCBI): domain Eukaryota; kingdom Metazoa; phylum Arthropoda; class Insecta; order Diptera; family Sciomyzidae; genus Pherbina; species Pherbina coryleti. The sequence goes on from OX030949.1 coordinate 18,862,048, forward strand.
ACATATTATGCACACTTGACTGTTCACACTTTTACAAAATAACCAAAACGTAAGTATAAAGATCTAATTGGAAAAGTAATATAAGCGAAATGCGAATAAAGTAGGCAATGAAAGTATTTAAATCCTACCTGTTAATGTTGATCTTAAGACATTTTAGAAAAAGTTTTCATATATCGTAAATAAAAAAAAGAAGCGCAGTCGCATGTTCTAATATACACGTTGTATATAAAAAATATGAAAAATTGTTATAAAAAATCGCGCGATTTGATTTCCTGCATTGTCTACTTTATTCGCATTTTTCTTAAATAAATTTTTTAATTTGATGTTTATACTTACGTTTAGGTTATTTCGTAAAAGGATGAACCGCCAAGTGTGCATATGGAAAATGCTGTATCTTCAAAAGTAATGCGTGGATTTTAATGATTGATAGCTCGTTGAATAGGTAACAGCATAACCTTTCTTTTGATACCCATAATGCTAGGTTTTGTAGGAAAATTTTAAAAAAATCACAAGTTTTTGAGGTCCATTTCCCCAACTTTCAAGCCCTATAACTTCTAAACCAATTGAATGCGGCGTGAAATTTTTCCGGATTTGAGATTAGGTCTTAATACATATATTCCACAAAAAAAATTTATAAATTTTGAGTTTTCGTTCATCTTCAACTATGCCTAAAAAACTAATAAGAATATTGTGCGTTTAAATAAACAAATCATAAAGAAATAAACATTTAAAATCATGAAAGTGATAAAAAGATCTTGTGTAATTTGTGCGAAAAGTTTTTCAGTCCGTGATGTTAAATTTTATTCAGTGCCTAATAACGAAACTCGTCGCCAGCGGTGGATTGATGCCTGTGGCTTGATGCTGGCAGAAAATTCGTTTGCTTGTGAAAACCATTTTAGGCCGTGTGCTATTCGGAAACTTTTCACTCGGATGATGAAATTTTGACAGTCTGAAAGAGAATATTTGGCACTTGTGAGGTGAATATGATTGTCAAAAATTCATGTAGCCCCAGGGGCTAGTATAATTTTTGACAATCGGAAAGAGAATTTTTGACACAAGCAAAAATGAAAATAAAAACACTTGTGAGTTTGTGAGTCGTAAAGCAGTTAAAAATTTTGTGTTTCCGACAGCATAGCAACCAGAATCCCAAATTTTCAATATATATCAACAATTTCGCAAGTTAAATTAAATTCTTGTGCTAATGCACTACCAAAATCTAAAACGTCAACATTTCTAGTTGTCAAAATTTCATCGTCCTTTTGGCACAGCAAAAATTACAATTTTATTTCAACAGACAGAAATTGTATTCAACTCAGTAAATTCTCTCCTACCACGAGTGAAAAGTTTCCGAATAGCACACGGCCTTACGGAGGAAGACTTTTGTCAAAATCTTCATAGAAGAAGATTGATGCCTGGTGCAGTGCCATCATTGCATGTGGAGACGCCGGAAATACCCTACGACGATATGGTGACGGCGGAAATGCCCTATGACGATATGGTGACGCCATCTGTGGCAAACATGATTGACTGTGGAGTCCAAACAGAGTAAGTGCATGAACTATTTCTAATAAGACTTTTTTATTACACTAAGTTTATTCTTTTAATATGTTTTGGCTTTGTTAAGGGACGACATAGATTCTAGTTATAGACATGCAGCTGCTGATGTTATTCTTTTCTTCACTTCAACGTTTTCAACATTGTTTGTGTTTTCATTTATTAAGGGGAGATACGCAGTCAGAACTTTTTTTTTTCAAAAATTTTTTTTGCATTTTCTTAAAGCCTTAAGTTTCAAGAATATTTGGTGAAAATTTCAAGTTAATATCTCAAAAAATAACAAAGTTATAGCCTACTGAGTGAACCGCCTTCTAGGGCGCGCAGTGCTGGCGCTTATTTTCAAACGCGTTTTTCTCGAAACCATGTTTTCAAAGTCGGTGACCAAGATTTCTCAAAGCTCAGTGAAGCGATCGTTTTTTTTTTTTGCAGGCTTATTGTACACATAATAATCTCGTACTTGTCATAGGATTTTTTTTTTAAGCTTCGTTCATTTTTTATAGGCAAAACTATGACGAATTTTTGGTCGAAAATCGTTTTTTTACGTTTGAAAGTCCGCCATTTTGTGAAAAATCAATATTTTCAAAAACGGCTTTGACAAGTACGAGTTTTAAGTATCTACTTTAATAATATATTTCATTTTTTTGTTTCAGATGAATTAAGGAGGAGCAATCTTGGTCACCGCATTTCACCTTTTTTTCAGAGCGCTCTACAAAAACTGCTGTATCGACCATAATATTAAATTTTTTTTAATAAAAAAAAAACTAAAAATACTCTTGAATGTGTATATTTTAGGTATAAAAACCCTCATTCAAAAATATCCCATAGGTTTCCTTAAAAAAATTCACAAACATGACCTTTTTTTTCGGCCTCTGGCTGCGTTGCTCCCCTTAACAATGGCCGACCAGCGAACGCTCTCTTTTTGAGTATATTTTTTGACAGAATATGTTTTCCCAAGCAACTGTCAATGCTACCTTGTATTATTATACTATGGAAAACACAAACAATGTTGAAAACGTTGAAGTGAAAAAAAAAACAACAACCTCAGCAGCTGCAGATGCATTTTCACAAAAAGATGCTTTTGACATTAGATGTTTTCTTGTAGAAGAGAAAATAAGCAGTTGTCAATGCTACCTTGTATTATTATACCATGGATAACACCATGATTCTAAATGTTGAAATTAGTGGTTAATTAATCCAACACAGTTTTGTTAAATGGGTATTCACTTCAACTTCAGTTGATATTTTAATTGAACATTTTTGCAAAGATACTTCAGATGTTATATTATAAAGTGTATATGAAATTAATAAACCAACATTCTCCATATCTCCAAAAAAAAAAAATCATGAATATATGCCTTTCTTTCGTCAACGAAATCTTTCTACGATTTTTTTACGTACTATTTGAAGTTTTGAATAAAAAAAGAATGTGCAGTTACTCCTAACTCTGTTAAGTAATTCAATTAAAGAAAATATTACATATAAGGGATGTGGCGGCCGTGGCGCAGTGGGTAGAGTGCGTGACCCATACGCCAGAGAATCCTGGTTCAATTTCCATTTGACACAGAAAGTTTTTTCAATTGAATTAGTTTTTCTGTTCGGCCGTCACCTCTCTGCAGACAATGGCAAACCTCAGAGAGTAAATAATGTCATGTGTAGCTTCTTGAGAACATGCCCATTAGCCGTTTGGATTCGGCATAAAACAAGTAGGTCCAGTTCTCGATCAATTGTGTACAAATATTTAATAACACGCACAACACAAGCACAAGAAGTTCGGTCAAAGTCCTTTCAAGGGCTGAAATGGCCAGTTTATATATATAAAAACGTATAAGGGGATATACACAAAAATCTTCTGTAGAAGTTAATAGGGAATTGCATAGTTTGTCTACACTTACTTACCTGGCAAGTATCCTGCGTAACTCCTAATGCGCACACAGTGTTTTCACCTTTTTGTGGTGCCCAAACATGGCCAATTATGTTTTGGCATTTCTTGTTCGAAATTACTTTTACTTCACCGATCCTTAGATTACTTTGAGTAATACCACCGTTTTTGGTTGCTCCATAACCGATTATTTGACATGGTTCTAAGATAATTTCAAGACATTATTCATGAAATCAGGTATTCAATTAAATTACTTTTTCTACAAGCTTTCATGCCATAACTAGGCAGTTTAGCGTAGTTCTGGCGCTCGTTGAGAATATTCGATAGGCTTACATAGGAAGCTACGTAAGGCTGCTTTAACCGCAATAAAGCGATGTCGTTTTGTAAATTTGAGCTACTTAAAAAGACAATAAGCAACGATTAATGAATAAATAAAATAATTCAATTTTGATTAATATGATTTCATTAACTCACGGATTGAAAAACTCTGCAGCTAAGATTTCATGGTATCTAAGATGTTGAGGTGTTGATATATCTTCTTGGCCAATAACAGCTACAATCTGCATAGTATTTCTGAAAAAAAATACATATAAATACCAGGTGTACGATATATTTGATGCAGTTGAATTCAGAAAATCTCCGAAATTTTAAAAAATCTTTAGGAATTTTTAAGAAAATATCTCTTTTTTTTATTTTTTTTTTTTAACACACGCTTCAATTCATGTGTGGAAATTTACCGGTTATAATGAAGAAAAATATGACCGTGTATGATGCTGCATAATTAGAAGATGTTAAGATAATTTTTTATCTGCTTAACGACACATATATTTTAAGACCTACTTACTTCCAAAAAACACAATGAGCAGCTGTCAATATCCAACTGCTACTTATCAAGCTGCCACCGCAGAAATGTTGATATGTGATGGTCTTATTTAAACTTTCCACACGATCTTGCAACGACACCATAAACGGATATTTAGGCTTATCTATCAAAAGTTTACGTTGTAGCGTAATACAAATTATTTGTTTTCTTTTAAGACTTGCTTATTTTCAATAATTACCACCCACTGTTTTCACTAATGTTCCACCAACAATAGGTGTGGCAGCAAGAGCTCTTACAGACGAGCTTAGAATAAGAAGGACCACGTAATGACTGAAATCGCAATAGCTCAAATTCATGCCTAGCTTATCCATTTTTGTCGAGAAGTTGGATGTTGTTTTTACCAACTGACAAACATTTTATAAAAAAACTAACTTTAGTTAAGATTATTTTCTAGCACAAGCTGTTCAAATAGATAGCAATTCATTCAACTGGCATGTATTTAAAACATATTGACGAAAACAATATAGAACAACAACAACGCTATTCATACACATTTGGATAATATTGCTGTAGAGAACTCTGCTGTGAGATGCTGCTCTGATGACATATTGTGTGGTGACTATCTAAGAGCGCACTGTGCCACTTTTTCTTTAATTAAAAAAAAAAGAAATAAGTATAATTTTTTAAGTCGAAAATTTATTTTATTTTGGAATAATTCAAGGCTTATATAATGACGAAGCATTCCTTATATTAAGTAGAATATATTCATGCTTACGTATACACATATATATGTATATATCAGTGTTTGTTTTCAATTATTTTATATCTTCTTTGATAAACATTAAGATTCTTAGTTTGATTTTTATGTTTCGATAAATCCTGCTTCAAAGTTGTCAATTCCCATTAAATTCAATACACACTTCTGTCGTTTTTAGCTCATAAATACATTTTTACATAAACATTTTTAGGGCTTGACTCATGTCAATTGATTTTTCATTTTTACGTAAACGGTTTAGTTTTTGTTTCAATTATAATAACATCATTAAATGAAAAGTTTTTCTTACCTTTTCCCTAGGTAAGGAGGAAAAGTAAGAAAATTAAATTTATTAAAATATAGCAGGAAGTAGAAACTAGCATTGCACGGGTTTCTTTTTAAAATACTTTTTTAATATACTCCTTTCCGTTATCTCAACATTATTCTATATTTCTTGCCTGAAATTCTTCATAATTTATCCCTTGCTTTCGATGCTCATCTCAACTGTAATCAATGCCAAGGCATGACTACGAGTATTATCACTCTAGTTAAACTGTTTGAAAATCGTGTTTTGAATTTTTTTAACAATTTCTTTTAGCAGTGTTTAGATTGATACTAAAGAGCTGCGCAAAATATTCTATTCATAGTACTTAAATAGTGTACACTATATAGGTGCAGTGTATTTAAGTGTAGCCATGACATCGAATAAACATTTTTTGTATGATGCGAAGCCAAACAAAACAAGAATGTCGTATTTTGAAAGCTCTTTGTTAGTGTCGTTGAGTTTTAAAAGTTTTGATCTGAAGTAAAATATCAAACCATAGAGCGACACTGAAGTAAAAGTAAAGGGAAATCATAGCGAGCACACCGAGTGCGCCTGCGCCATGCACTCACAAGTGTAAGAGGGTCAGTCGATAACATAATTTAAACTTAAAAAATTAAAAAAGCGCCATATCTCGAAAACGAAGCAAGATAGGACAAAAATAACACCAGATTTGGATTGTTAAAGGGGGGTCTCGAACTCGAGAAGTACAGATAGAAGAGTCTGTACAGAAAAAATTAGGAAGAACGCCATATCTTGAAAATGAAGCAAGATGGACCGAAAAGTTCGGATTTGGCGACGTACACGAATTAGTGTCGGCCGATATTAAGCCAATAAAAAAATAAAAAAAAACAAAACAGAATATCCTAAGGTGTAGTGCATATTAATTTTTTCTATATTCTACTTCAGTAAGGATTATACTTAAGTTTTCCTAGATACTGAATTCAAGTGCATATCAAAACATCTGTGTTCACAACGGTATTGTTTTTTAAGGTCTTCTTACTTGAAAATTTGATCCATACATTACTTTGTTAGATTTTGCATGGCTTAGACAAAGAAATCAATAAAAGATTTTTTTGTTTTTTCTGAACTTCGCTTATTTAATCCGTCTCTGCTCAGTCCACTTTTAATAGAAGTTTTTAAGTTAATTGGATAAAAATGCCGTTAGTTATGTTGTACCCTTTGTTGTTAAAAATACATGGATTGCGATAATCGCACTTAAATTAAACTCAACTTTCATAACTTTCCAAAGTTTAATCTCTCTAGGATCAACGGTCTTGACTGCGCACACAAATTCACACCTCGTTGTGTTTTGAATATATAACTTTAAGTATTGTTTGTTTTAGAATATAGAGTGAAATTGGATAATATGTGAATACACAACAGCAAAAACTTTTCAGAGATTCTCGCATGAATTTAATAAAATTTCTTAAAACTATTTCTCGTAACCAAGTTTTAAAAAACCCTCTTTTTTCAATTTTGATGAGTTTTTAATTAATTTAACTACGAGAAAGGACGTATGGTTATTTTTTTCTGCATATAAGAGAAAGTAATTACCGTTCAGTAGAAACACAATATTGAAAACTAAATCTCTAAGCAAGACTTAAAAAATGTTAGCCTTTAGGCTCAAAAAAATTCGAGACTGTAAATCTTAATAATTACGTATGTTTAATTTTAAGGTCTGTTTTATTAACACAGATTTTTTAGTAAATTTAATCTTATTGGCATGCTATTCATAACATTTTAATAATTTGAGTTCTTGCTATTTACGTAGATTAAAAATTATTTCCTTTAACTCTGCAAATCCAACAATCCAGCCGTTACAAGCGCTTTTGTGATTTTGTTAACTTTGATAACGTGGAAGAAATCTTCTTCATAAACTTCAACAGAATCACATTTGATAATGCTGCCATTTGGAATAAGTTGCTCTAGTTTTGAAACCATATTTGCATCACAATGTTCCGGAAGGCCTGAAAAGTTAATTAAATTAAAAATTTCTTCCTTTATATACTTATATTAGACAAACCGTTTATCTCACAATCGGATGTAAAGATTGGAAAGGTAAATTGTGGTGGATAACGACGAATGTCCTTAATATTCACCACTGATATATTGCCATAATCAAAGAATACTATTGTGGGATGACCATCACCGACAAGTTCAAGACAGCGGCCACGATACCATTTTTGGTCAACGCTGTATTTGGCCACGCAAAGCTCATCGACTCTTAAAAAACCAAAAAAAATAAGTATTGTTTGAAAATATAGTTTGAAATTTTTAATTAAGCTTTCTACCTGGGTGCATAATTTTGTTGAGGCAAAGAATTTGCATACTTCTGAAGCTCGTTTTGAAATTTTTGTATTTCTAGCGCATATTCGATTGTTGTACAAGATATGCAGCCAGTGCAAAGCAAGGAATTATCCATGACAACTAGCTGTACATTTTCACCCTTTGGCAGAAATTGATGCTTAAGGAACTGAGAAAAAAAAAACAAAAAGCTTTCATCAATAAAATATTGTTTCTAAGAATAAAAAAAAAAAGTGTTAATGAGCCTTGTCAACGCAGTAGTCTACAGTTTATGAGAACTATCGTGTTCCCTCTTCATTGGAAATTTTCTTCATAATTGTTTTTTTTTTTTTGCAATTAAAAGAATTTAAGAAGACAGTGCAATAAAAAGAATCTTACTAAACACTCATTTTAACTTTAATTAAGAAATTTCGTTTATTAACATTATTACGTTCAAAACTTGTTTTTATTAAATTTCAACAAATAGTGTTTAAAATTGCAATTATATTGTTTATCTATTAAATTCAGTAAAAATAGCTTGTATTTTACAAGTCTAGTTTCTTTTAAATTGCTTTGATGTCGTGTGTTAAATATTTAGGAGAAAGATTAAATAAAAACAATTTTGGCAAATAGACTAGCCTCATTTAAAATGGCGATTTAAAACAAAAAGTGGGCCACATTTTAAGATTTCTTTTGAAATCCTTTTGATTAAAAAGTTTGTAAAAGGACCTCCGAAATCTAAATTGAATCATATCAATATCTTTTTTTTTCATCGCTTAAAACTACGTTAATAAAGGTGAATATTATAAATTTGCTTTAACTTACATTACGATGTATGATTTCATGGCTTGATACTGGTTCTACAGGCTTTGCAAGATTTGATATAATTTTATTGTAACTTTGATTTGTTGTCTCGTCCAATAGCTCGACCATAAATGCACCCCTCTCTTCGTTCAGATCACTTGAAGTATACTTCAATTGCAAGTCAATACCATTCAAATATGAATACATAAAGGTGCGTATTTCATCTGTCATAAAGACATCTGGTACATCTTTTAAGATGACCGGAATCACCAAACGCGGCAAGTCATAGTAATAAGAAGGAGCATCAAAGAGCTCATCAAAAAGTTTATTATCCAAAACACCATGGTCCATATGGATCAATTTGATATTATTTAAATCATCAGTGTCTAGAATCATAGCACGACTGTAAATTGCCTTATGCATTGTAACAACTATCTGACCGCATTTAGGTAATTTTCGCAGTGGTTTAAGATTTTTGGCATCAGTTTGTATGGCGGACACAATTTGAAAAAATAATAAATTTTCTTCGCTGCTCTTAGAACGTATAAAAACAACATTTGTTTTCGTTATAGTGATAATGGTAACTAAGCTACCACTGGGTGGTATCCTTGGATTTAGAGCTTTAGTAGAAGTGGTAGTTATAGCTGAGAAAGGGTTGACATTCATGGATGCAGTTGAGGGTGAAGCTGGTAGATATTGGTTTTTCGGTGACTCTTGTGTTGCGTGAAGCTCTTGTTCTGCTGTTAGTTGTTCTTTAGGTGTAAAATTATTTTGTTTTTTTCTCAAGTGCCTAAAAATAATTTCAATTTTAATTGCGAAGAGTGAAAAAAAATTACTTACTCTGGCTTTCCACAAACATAACGGTGCGTTGGCCAACCTATGCGCTGACACTGAACACTGCAAAAATATTGCGAGCAACGTCCGCAGACGCTGTCACACGTTCTTTGACATTGCAGGCAGGAGCCACGCTTAGAATCTTTGTTTTCCGCATTGACAACATTCTTGAAAGTTTCGCTTGTGGCATCGAAATGTCCTATGGACTGCTTACTCTTGTCGATAATACTTTTTTTAGTATTTTCAGACATTCTAGGAGCAAAAATGAAATTTTTAATTATTATTTCAATGGAAAATAGCGATTATGTTTTCAACGCACTCAACATACGCGTTGCCGTTGTGATATTTGTATTTGGAATTTATCTGCAGCTCCACATTTGGCTTCATAAGTCCAGCACGTTCCAGTCTGTGCGCATCATCCTCAATTAGAAAATGACGTTGTGGATCATTTTTCTGCAGTAAATTTGTACTTGAATTATAATCAGAGTAACTTACAATAGGTTTCTGCTTAACTTGTGGTCTAGGATGCTGCTTCGACGATGCTCGATAGGTTCTTAGGAAAAAAGACATTAATATGAAATAATTGAGGCATGGTTTTAGTGCCATCGTTGTTTTGGCTACCTGTTATCTAAATCAATAGCATTTTCGGATTTAAGCGCTGGTCGTGGTAACTTTGTCGATTCTTCGATCATTGTTGAATTTTGTTGCTTATCCTTTAACTGCTTTCCAATAAATAATCGAAAGCCATAAGTATTGTTTTCCAGCTCTCTATAAATGGCTTCCATATCACTAGTTGAAAAGAGAATTAATAATAAGCCATCTTTATTACGTATGCATATATTTGTTAAACTCCAAACTTACGCTATACTTGCGCAATCAACAAAAAAGTGATCGTTTTTGCTACTATCGCGCACACTGGTCACTTTTCCATAACTTGAGCAGATGTTCTGCAATGCTTTTTTGGTTATGTCCTTTGGCATAAATTTAAACACCAAGTAAGGAACTGGCCCATTCGTAGCTTTGTTTCCTCCATTGTTCTTGTTATAAGTTGAGTGTTGTTCATTTTTTGTTGACAGTTTTGCGAGTTCAGATGGTTGCAATTCTGGATCCAATGACGCTCCTGGTCCACTAGAATATTGGTTAAACTGCGAATTGGTGTAGTCATCTTTCATTGGATTCCATGAATTCATTTTTTCTAAAAACTCATGATGTCCACTTTGTTTCGGCATTTTCAATCGTTGATATTCCAGATACAAGATACAAGATGTAAGATACAAAGAAAAAAATACAGATTTTATACTTTTTCAATGAATTGAAATGGCCATAAAGCTCATGGTTGTAATACATGAAAAGTAGTTTTCAAGTACTTTTCTAAAACTACTTCAATCCTCGATCATACCTTTTTCCTGCTTTGCATTTTGTTGGTAATTCACATATGAACTATTGACTTATGGCGTTTTATTTTCTCAAAAAATTCTGCATTTTTTCTGTCCTCTTTGAGAATTCTGACCTTTATGTGTTCTTTTCTCGAAAAAAAACCAAACCTGTAAAATAAATCGTGTTCTTTTCTCGAAAATGTTGACCTTGAAGGTAGAAAAAATGCAGAATTTGTGCACTTTCAGGATCGATGGTTTTAAATTCTACCCTCAAATACTACCAACTGAATGAACAAAAAAGTGACATATTAGGAAAATATTAAACGTTATCGTTGACATTTCATTAAAGTTTGAGGTTTTTCACGGTTGACAAAAAAAATATTATAAAAATTGTTCTCAAAAGTAAGCAACAGTACAGCCAACACAACATCATTAAAAAAATGTTGCATTTTATCTGATCTTTTCTCGACTAATAACAGGTTAACATTTTTGAGTGCAGGTCAAAATGTAAAATATTCTGCACTCTCAGAGGGCAGAATTTTTTTGCCGAGAAAAGAAAACGCCATTAATAAAAAAGATAAAAGTGATATTCAATGAACGCCGTATTAGTAGGTCTGTTCCCGTACTTGAACATTCGCATGAATTCGTATTGTTTTCTGTTCCCGTACCAAAAAAATTTGCAAAAGAGGGAAAATGTGAAATCCAGTCCTTGTCAAATATTGCTATTTTCAGCTACACGAATTTGGCGAAGCAGAAAATCGCAAGCTTTAATTTTTTGACAGCTAGTATTAATAGCTATATTTTGTAAAACGAACGCAGTCACTTGCGTTTTACAAAATATGGGCATTAATTAGAGCCATTGAAGCAACATTAAGAAAAATAAAAAAAGTTCGAGAAATGTGCAAATTAATTGTTCGGCAAGCACTTTAAGTAGAATACAATGTAATAAGCAGTATTTTATATAATTTTTCATCAAAAGTTGCAAATTTTTGCAAAAACCTGTTCCCGTACTTTTTGCAATTTTTCACGCAGAGAGAAATTTTTTTTGGCTTACTATCTCAAATTTTGCAACTTGCAAATTTCTAGCCCGAACACAATACGCGCAACGAGCAGCAAGCGCCAATTGTCACTTTTTTTACATGTATTTCTTATGGGACGTATTTTGGAGACTTTTCGCTCAACATTGTCGCGCGACGTTGCCGTTGGCTTCAATTTAATTTTAATTTGACAGGCAGCAAGAGTAAGTTTCTGCGATTGTTTACATTTGTTATTACCGGTCACATTTAGCAAACTGAACTGTTGTGAAATTTATGGCAGCGATACCTTAGTGAGGGATGTTTTGCTTGAACTGTATTCAGAGCTGTAAAATCTGCATTCATATTCAGAATTTTAAGTACAACTGAATAACGACATAAAAATCCATAAATTAATGCAAAATTGATTTATAAATAAAATTTGATTTTTTATTCTTTAAAAGATATAAATAAAACGAATAATTAATAAATTTTTTTAATTTCAATGTGAAATAACATTTTTATTTATGAATGAGTTTTGCATTCATTTTATGGATTCCTATTTCGTTATTCACTCATTCACTTTTTTGAAAATAAAAACAAATTGAATAGATTTCTTTTTCAGCTCTGACTCTGTTGTTACTCTAAACGGCAACTGTTGAGTCGGCTGAAGGCAGCCATTGGTTTTTTATACTATGCTTGCTGCTGAAGTTTGCTGCTGTCGCGTGTATTATAATCAAGTCGCTCAACATTTCTCTACAACGACAGATTGGAGACGTGCTGCTCGCCATTCGTCAAAAGTACGGGAACAGACCTAATGTTGTAAATGGCGTATGTGCCGTATGTTTACAGAAGCGTATTTTGCAAGAACAAAATTGTATGGGAGTAAAAATACTGACCTTACGACACAAAATCGTGGTGTATACAGCACGTACAATTCGTGACTGCAACTGTGGGCTTATACTTTATTATTAACAGATTATAAGCGCGCATTTTTCAATTTTTTCCAAAAAATTTTTTCAAGTTCTATAATCAATTTATTTTTTTTTTGCTTAATTTTGGCATTTTTTACTATTTGGCGCTCACAAAAAAATTAAAGAAATTGGTACAGTATTGCCATATGTCAAAAATGTCAATATGGATTTCAAAAAAAGTTTGTGATGGCAACTTATTTTCTATACAATTACACAGTTTAATTGGTATTTGTTTAGGTCGGTTCGTGGATACCATCGGCGTAAACTTATAGTTTTACGCTTCCGTGTATATATACGGCGTTCACTGAGTACCGCTAATGTATTTATTTATGTCGAGGCTGTCAAAAACCATAAAAAACAACCTTTATACTAAAAAATTTTTATATACTGACTAACTTTAAACAACATAAGATCTATGTAACTTTAAAGTAGAATTTGCTTTTTTAACATACAAGTTTTTGGTTGTCATTTCGATTAAGATTCCTGTTTATGGTATTGATCATGATACAATTACAAGGTAGGTTCATATTGGAGAGTAAGGGATGTGTTGATTCTGAGTTTTGCTAATTGTTGTTGTTGGTTTTGTCGTTTGAAATTTTTGACAATTACAGATTTGAGCAGCCATTATAAAATTAACCTACCTTGCTTTTGTCTGATGTATATTGATATCATCGAAATGTTCTAAGAGCGTCTTATCTAATATTTTTCTGAATAAAAAAAAAATACAAATAGAAAAAAGTTTTTCTCAAAGTACACGTCTATCAAGCCTACACAGAGTTTAATAATTGTTTATGAATAACACTTTAAGTAAGGTTTCCTATATCCTTAAATAAGTCCTCAATGGTTGTTTAAAGAAATTTTATGAATAAGGCCCCTATTAGGTACGACAACTCAACTTAAGTCGACATGACTTAAGACACCTCAACTCAACTTTTTTGCCATATTACATATAACATACATTTTCAGTTGAGCTGTGGTGTAAAATGGCTTTTTCTATTGGAGCATGATTACACCGAAATTTTGACACTTTCATTGAAATGAAGCATTAATTTCAATTTTTGTTAATATGTATTTTATTCACAAGTATCCAAGCAAGAAAATAGCGGAGCGGTAAGACATTTGGCTGTAATGCCAGCAGTCCGAGTTCAAACCTCGCATGTGACAAAGAACACAATTTTCTTGCCATGTTTTTGTGTATTTTTTTTTTAACACAGCTCCTTGGACTAACACATAAAAGAGCTTTTTTAACTATTTGTTGAAGCGCTTTTTTAACTATTTATTGAAGCGCTTTTTAAACGATTTTTTAAGCTGCATTTAAGAAGCGCTTCCATCCTAGGATATCCATATAAATTTTAATATGAATTTGGTTTACTTAAAATGCGCTCCAGGTGTGTGAAACGCTATGGCACCCAGCGGTAATCGAAGCGCTTCATTAGCACTAAACAAGCGCTTCTGCCATGTCTTACCGCTCTGCTATTTCCTTGCTTGATTACTTGTGAACAAAATGTAAACAAAAATATGAGCTCCACAATTCTGAACTCTGAAAAAAGCATCCTCAAAATAAACGCATAAAATGCGCTATTTCTAGGAGCGCTTTTTATTTTCCCGCTGGGTAATAATATAATATATACACGATATAGATAATAATTATCCATTTTCACTCAATTAACAAAAAACAATAAACAAATAAAAAGTTCGTATGAAAAAGACGTTATACAACTAGCTCAAAGCAGATGTAAGTTTTGGACAGTCTTTACACTCGACACGGAGTTGCATTGTTAAACCTAATACCACAAAAAATACATACACATCTCTGAAATACATACTTGTCAGACGACAGACACGCATGTACCTCAAATGTGTAGTAGACAATACAAATTTACAAAATACACAGTCAACTTAAGTTGAGTTGTCGTACCTAATAGGGGCCTAAGATTGTAATTACTTGATCTGGCGTGTCTTTTTTGACACTAAGACAGTTTTTAAAGACTTTGTGGTATTATTTTTTACCAAGTTTCAAACAAACTCAAATGGCATATAGTAAGCGCTACTTTGTTAATTGTGCTAGGCTATAATCCTAGATTCTTTCGTTACAGCCTAATAAGATTGGGTCACTCATATTCTGCATTCCCATAATCTTTGCTTCTGGTCGTAAACGTGGGCATGCCTATTTTTTATAATAAGTTGATTTAAAATTATTATAATTAATTAACTATTGACAGATGTTTGAAGAAAAAGCTAACGATAAATTTAAGCTAGCAACTAGCTTATTAGAATACACTCTCAAAGGGCAGAATTTGTTGGCGAGTAAAGAAAACGCCATTAGACAGACGGAAGTGGATATTCTTTTGTCACAAATCCTAGTAGTACCAGAACGCTTTTCAGGCACTTTTTATATAAGTTTGTCACACGATAAGCGAAAAACAAAAATATTTCTAAAAATATATAACCCATATTTTAAAAAATAATATTTGTAGTGAATAATTTTTGATTGATACATTGTTATTTACTATTTTTTAGTTTATTTTTCTTTTCTACGCTGTCAACTTATCAGCTGTTCATTAACAATGCAGTGTTGCAAATAGAAACTATGGGTTTTAAGTGTTGCATATTTGCACAAGCGTAGTAAGTGTATCTCTGTATATTTTGTTTGTGTAGAGTAAAAATATACTCCACCATTTTGCAAATGCTATACAAGACAGAAGACCATTTGCACCTGATTCTGAATACCACTATTGTATTAAGAAAAATATTTAATAGGCTATTTTTAGCTTGAAGGAACTAATACGATATTCAGATTCATTTATTTAAGTCAACAAATATTTTGCTAAAATTCTTGTCTTGTAAAATCTGTCAATTGAAAATTAACTATTTTAATACTTCCAATAAAAATGAAAAAGTTTACTCTAAACTTTATCCTAGTCACAAACCTTCGATATAGTTTATTTGAGTTTTTATTTCAAAAACCAGAGCAAATTGTGAAGTAACAGCTGACTTTGTTTACTTAAAATTATTTATTGCAAGCAAAGCACTAATTAATAATCAGAGCTAATTAATCAAAGATCAATTTTTATTTTAAAATCATTTACAAACCAACAAAAATTTCAATTAAACTGAGTCTGCCTGAAAATATGGAAAACTGTCAAACCGCTATGTGAGGCTATACAAGTAAACATCCGTCGGAGCATGGTGTAATTAACAAGGTGATCGTGAATTTTCAGCTTATCTCAAAAAAATTTTACCCACCCCTGTCAAAAACAACTGTTCGTAAATTCAAAGCAAAAGTTGCAAACAATCTATTACAATTTTTTATTGAGTGCAAGCGATTTGACACTTTTCCGCAGCTTGTCTCTTATTTTCTTACTTTCTCTACATTTTTTGAAAACCGTAGGGAAATTAGTAAATGTCACGATCACCTTGTTAATTACACCATGCGTCGGATTAATTCAGAACAGTATAGTGTTGCAAAGCAACCCTTATCTTTTAGAAATACTACAAACCTGACGATCGTTCCCTGCAATGCTGCCACTTTAATAAATCTAAATTTTAAATTAAAAAAAAATCCATTTAATGCTATACTAAATGTGTTTTGATTTCTTTTGAAATTTTAACTGAATAGTTTTACAGCATGAAAAATCTTAAAAAATATTTAAATATTTTTATGCAAATTAATCGAAAAGAGATATCAAGCATTTACATACAAAGTAATGTTTGCTCTATCTCCAACTCGGTAATTTAGGCATAGCAAAGAACCAAGAATGATAGAATACAAAGATTGCGTCGATAGTGGTACAAAAAATTTTCGTTCTGCGCATACAGCTGATCATGACGCTGATCACAATATCAACGCTGTTTTGCCAAGTTGCTCATTTGTATATGATTTCTGCACAGAAATGTCAACATTGCAACAATTTTAGTTTTTACAATTAAAAAAAAAGCTCAAGCCTGTGTTAGATAACACGGGCGCATAGGTCAGACGTAGAATACGTTAGTCATTAACAGCCTTATTCAATAGATTTCCTTAAACAACCTTTAAACGCTTGTTTAGTTACACACTGTTTACGCAGCTTCTATGCAACCTTGCTAACATTGTTATTCATAAACATTTTTTCATTTTCTGCTTATGATTGTAAGGTTTGTGTCTGAACTATAGAAAATCTCTACAAAAATTAAGAATTCCTATGGATTTACAATGGCCGCCGCATAAAAAAATGCTGCAAAGGGCGCATATGGAGCATGTCTTTGATATTAAACGAAAAGACAAACAAACATCATGGTTGTATTTACGTAACCTTTAAACGCCAATTTCGGCGTTTAAGTTACGCAGCTCTTAAGCAGCTACGAAAAATGTTTATGAATAACGTTTTCTTGTTTAAAGCCCGTTTAAAGTTACGCTGCCTCTAAAATGTGTTTATGAATAAGGTTGTAAGACATTGAGGATGTCTTAAAGACGTGGCCAACTGGGTAAGCACAATTTTCTTTCTCTGCTTCGCTTATCAATGTTGTGTATGTACACATGATATAATTATACAGGTAGCATTGACAAGTATAGATTTTCTCAGCAACAAGGCAACGACCATCTGTCAAAAACAGTTGTTCGTGCAACAAGAATTAAACGAATGTAAAAATAAATAAATTCCGCAAAATATGTGCGTTAAATACACAATTATAATAATGAAAGTTGTGAAAAAATTATGTGTGATATGTGTTTAACGTTTTCCAGCCGTGGTGTTTTAATAATAATTGGAAACTTCTTTAATTTCGTCCATATGCATCTGCAGCTGCTGAGGTTGCTACATTTGAACGTTTTCAACATTTTTTTCTTATGTTTGCACTTAATAACACAAAGTTCACAAGTTATCTTCGTTGTAGTAATAATAATTCACTATTGATTAAATAAAATAGGCAATATTTTGTAAGAAAATGTTTGGTTATTTGCAAGCGCTGAAACATAAACAATGGCGAAAACATAAGAAATAATTGAACGCTCTCTTTCTAGACATTTTTTTTGACAGATGGTCGATGCCCAAGCAACTGTCAATACTACCTTATATTATTATACCATGGTATGTACACATCGTTCGCTACTTGGTCATTATCACTTGGTCGCGCTGCCAACAGAAGAAATGTCAACGTAGAAGTTGGTTGCTTTACAACAAGAATGATAGAATAATTTTTCTATCATTCTTGTTACAACCCTATGCAATGAACATTAGGGCGTATCGAATTACAATTTTTTGTTGAATTTTACATTCTAAGAAGTCTTAAAAGTTGCATATGAAGGTGCATATAATTATAACTTGAAGTGTATATGCGGCACGATAAATGGTCTTACAAAAAAAAATGTTGGCGTCCGGTAGCGTGAGAATATAATTTAACAATACTAAAAATTGGTTCTATGACCTCATTACAAAAAAAAAAAAAAAAAAATTTGAGCCACTTTGGCAACTCCGGAGGGAACCGGTCATCATTTCATGATCTGTTCACATCATATCATTTGGCTCATTTTCGAACTTGACCTTTATATTTTAGATAAAAGTTTAAATATCGAATTTCGTGATGATAGCTTGAAAATTACGGCTGTAATCGTGATCACAGACAGACAGACCGACGGACATGGCCAAATAAACTCGGGTGGTGATGCTGATCAAGAATATATATACTTTTTATACCTTCCACGCCTTCTTATGATCGTTACAAACGGAGTGACAAAATTAATATACCCCTTTTACGTTTTTTAAACGTGGGGGTATAAAAATAGTTTAAAATTAAAATAAGAGTAAGTACTAGGACAAGTACAAATATTTTTATATTAACAGAATATTGATGCATTTGATATTTTGAGCAAAAAGGTTCATTGTGCTTAACATTTTCTAAATTTTCTAAAAAGTTTTGGTTCTTATTGGTTAAATTGAGTGTTTGTCTTGTAACTATGTAATCATTTGCAAGTTTTCTTCAATACTATACAAACTACTTAAAATTCACTTTGCTGCTTTATTAATATTTTAACAACAATTTTGGAAAGCAACAAAAAAAAAGAAAAAAGTGGAAACCAACTGCCTTGGCATTCAACTGATATAATACAGTTCGACTATAGTTAGTTTAACAGGCCGCCTCCACGAGGCATAGCACATGCCATCATATATATCAAGGCATCGAAAAATCTAGTGGAGACCACATGAGTAGTTTTCGTGTGAACTAAAATACTGTAAACATTTTTATTTTTTCTATATTTTTTGGCCAAAATTCAGAAAAAGACTTGCGATTTTAAGGATTTTTTTTTTCAAATCTTCATAATTTATTAATTTTTTTGTCGAACTTGAAAATTTTAGTTCACACGATAATCATGCTCATATTATTTATGAATTCTTTTTTTTCCTTTTTCTACGCGCTGCCAAATTTTAATTATTATGGTAACCATCAGCTCTTTCCGATATCGACACGTCAACTTCAAATTAAAATTTCAATATGTTATAACAAATGTTAAATATGAATAAAAAATGTTTGTAAACAATTTTTTAGTGTTATTAACAGCTTTATCTATTACAGCTTTCCTGTAAAAAAATTTTAAATTTTCACTAGAACACCGAGCGCGCCAAGTAGCAACATTACTTAACTCATTAAAGCCTGACTATAGATCGTAATTAAATTAGGTTTAAATTTGCCCCGAGACGGCCTCGGTAGTCGAGTAGGTAGCGTGCTCGACTGCCACCCCAGGGGTCCCGGGTTCGATTCCCGGCCAGGCCATGGTCCTACGCTTTAAAACCTTTCGCATTTGCAATTTTCTATCCCCTTTTCTAATCAACTGAAATTGAAAATTCATCAATATTTACGACTTGAAGTTGCAGTTGATGGTAGAGAAGATTGTGGATGAGATTGCCTTATAACTTGAATTGACTGAGGTAAAAGCATAACACTTGCCTCTGATTCAAATTCACATGTTTTTTTGGCTTTCCACCACGCTTAGAACATCCTACACGTGTTTCACCTGATTGATCTATCCTTCCCACTAATCTATCACCCCATTTCGAACCAAGGCAGACTAGCTCGCCGTATAATTTTTTACGTTTCAACACTTCGGTATTTAAATACCAAATAGTACTTCCGTATTACATTTTTCATTACTAATAAAAGAATTATTTTTAGAATTTCGTAGATATCTGTATTGTTTTTCTCTTTGAAAAAATAATCTTTTATATAAAGTTGTTTGAAAGCAAAACAGTTTTGTGTTTTTCTTAAAAATATTTAAAATCGCAAGAAATCCCGTTCACACCTAAACATGTGAAAACAAACTGTTTAGAGCAGTTTTTTATTATTTAAATAGCATTTGTACAAATAGTACATGAATGGTATTCTTTGCTTGCCATAATATTATGAGAAATATTTTATAGGGCAAAAGCGAACATTTTATAGATTTCTGACAACATTTGGCAACGCCTATTACGGGGAGTCCCCAAGCGCATATCTTCAAAATTAACTATATGTCAAGAATCGTAATTAGTGTCAATTAAGCATTAAACTAGTTGTGTTAAATTAAATATTCAATGGCTTCAAAAAAAAAAGAAAAACCTAACAAGCAAGGAGGCAATCAACCGGCGACATCAAATTACCATGTTACAGGTCTTCCGCAACAATACCTACCAAACTCATTCGTTCCTCTACTAATGCCTCAGCATCCACCAAATATGTTCCAAATGGTAAATCCATCGGTTTTGAACAATTGGCAAGCAACAAATAGCCATCCAAACATGCAAAACCGTCTGCCTCAATTTTCAAACCAAAAGGTGAAATTGTTCTTTTATAGCTCAAAGTAATAAAAGTAATTTAGAATAATTCCCGTTTCTAAATTAGGTTTGCATTCTGTGCCAAAGAGAACCACGATTTACATGCGCCCGCTGTGGAGCATATTATTGTTCGCAGGAATGCCAAAGAAATGATTGGCAGAGTCATCGTCTTTGGTGCTTCGCAATGCCGTAAGTACTTTTTAATATTTACTCTACGTCTACTCTATGCAATGCGACCGTTTCTATGTAAATACATTGATATGAAAAAGTTGGTTATAGCAACTAATAATGTGTAATATAATAGTGCAGACACGTTCCACTTCCTTAGTGTGATCGAGGTGAAAAAAAAAAAAAAATAAATAAAAACTAATCAAGCAAACTCGAGACGTGGAAATCACGAAAATATAATCGCCGGAGTTTAATGGAAATATTAAAAACCGATGACTATGGACTTTGAAAATGCATAAGTTTTTATGTTATCAGCTTTGTTTAATTTCGAATTGAGTGTGCAAAGAGTAGAGATCATATAAAGCATATTGTACACAGCGTTATTCTAGCAAGTTCGCTTTTTTAGATAATAAGCGAATTCTTACTCTGAAAATGTTTTTCAATTTATTATAATACTTATGTACATTAAAAAAACAAACAAATATATTCTTTCAGCCCTCTGATGCCTTTAAATGCTGTGTCTAGAACAACTCCGCCTATAGCGCCTTTACCGAAAAATCAAAGTATTGTTCTTCTCACCGGCTTTCGCCGACCTAACCTTTGTTACGTGCGTTCAATGGAACCAGCCGATAAGGATCAGTTTCTTAAAGGCATTACCACAATCAATAATTCTGGTGCGTCCGCACAATACATGACCGAACTACCAACATCTAATACGTATGCGATCGCTTTTTATGACCGACAGTATAATCGGGTGCAAGTTTTATCAGCTTCGAGTGAAGACGGCATTCGAGTTCTATTTATTGATAAGGGTTTTGTTAAGACCCTTCAAATGAAAGACTTGCGTAGAGCAACAGATAATGTTATCCGAATACTACAGCAGGCTGTAGCCGTAAAATTGAAGGGAGTGGAGAATTATATGTTAACAGACGAAATCGAACATTTTCTGTCAAAATTCTGCGAAAAAGAATTTAGACTGGAATATAATGAAGAGAATGGTGAAGAAAAAGAATTTGTGCTGAAAGAAACAAGTTCTGAAACTATCTTAAATGAATGCATTTCATCATTTGCAAATAAGCAAAAAAATGTGGACGTCTATGCGGAGTTTAAGATAACTCATAACGCAGAAAAAGGAGCCTTGCCTAAGAAGAAAGAAAAGGAATTGAAAGCAAATGCAAAGACTTCTTATGAAAGCACGGAGAAAAAAACAACGATTCCTATATTGAAACCGGTAAAGAAAATCAAAATAGAGATAGCGATATTTATTTAAGAGATTAATTTTTCGTCCTTATCGTTTAGCCATTCCAGATAATACAATTTGATGAGAAAGACAAAAATTTTTGTGTTTCGGTTCTAAATGAAAGCTGCATTGAATATGGATTATTTGGGTGCATTGTCCGAAATAATGAAAAATATCTAGACAGAACTAATGCTTACTTGAAAAATTATGTGGACACTGGCATAATATATGAGCCACAGTGAGCAAAATAAACATTAATGTATTTTGTTATACTTATTGTTAGAAATTTCTAATGTAGGCTTAATGAATACTGCCTGGCTCAGATTGGAGAACAATGGTGCCGGATAAAAGTATTGAATATTTGCCAACAAGTCTATACTGTTGTAAACATTGATTCAACTGTTGAGGAAAAAATTAAATGTAACAAGATAAGACGTTATCCTGATGATTTTAATGTTCCATGCGTTACAGTGTTATGCAAAATTGAAGGTATTTATTTAAAAGGTTATCAAATGTTTTTAGTCAAAATGTTCCATTTTTTCCTTCAAGGTCTCCAGCCCATAAGTGGCAACAAGTTAATTGAAAATTTTATGAAACAGCGTTTCATCATAAACAGCCTACACCGAATTAACAAAGTGAAAAAAGTTGAAAATGGCATCAGTTACGTTCAAATGGATGATTTGATCGATGAATTGATTCTTGATATCCAGGTTAACATGAAGTAAGATACGCATTATTTGTAAATATGTATAAGATTAATAATCCACTGTTGATATATATATTTTTTATATTTGAAATTTTAGTTGAAATTAAGCAATGGCTTGAAACTAATATGAATGATTAAAAATAAACCTAACCCCTTGGGATCAATTAAACAAAATTTTTGAGGAATATTACTTTATAACTTTTTCAGCGTTTTGATTAATCATATACAGAAAAGAAAATTTAATTGCCTTTTTTTTTGCTTCAAAGAGCTTAATAGTTTTGAGAAAAAAATTGGGGAATATCCACAAAACCGAAAGTATTAGATTTTAGTTAAAAAAGGGCGTGAAAAATTTCGCAGTTTCTATTAATAGCTTATTTTAAGCCTATTGGAAGCTTAATAGAAGTCGGACTGTTAGTTGGGAAATAATTTTTTCATATAATTGGAGGTTCAATTGAGGTCATAAGTCATAAGAGGCTGGGTCAAAGTTCTTTCAAGGGATTAAATGACCAATTAATTTTTTCGCTGTTATTGGAGTATTTTATGCAAAACAAATGTATTAAATCGGAATTTTTTAATCAGGCATGGTAGGTACAAAAAAAATATGTGTGTATATTTTTTTGGCATATATGCCACGGACGGTAGAAGTGAAACTTTAACCCAAAAGAGTAGAGATTTTTAACCTTCCTATACTCGCGTCAAATAGTGTAATTCGTATATCCGCGTACGATCTGTGAGACCGAGATTCCTAGGTCCAATTTAGCATGTTTTTAATAACATATCATTATTAGTTAATTACATAATATTGGCTAATAACAGTCTTTTAACGTCATTTGTTATGAAAATAATAAGTCAAACGTAAATCGTCGGTCTGAGAGACCGTATGCGCGAGTATAGGAAGGTTAAGCGGTTAATGAATTACTTTACTCTTTAATATAGTCTTACTAAAAAAGTCTAATTTCATATAATGACAAAAGTAGATTAAATCTGTTTTAATACTATTTCAAAAGGTTTGATATTATTAAGACAAATAAGAACAACTTCAGAGTAATAAAATCACACCAAACCCATCATAGCATACCATATCATGCCATACCATATCATGATTATTCCATGATCAACATATCATCATAATGTAGGCTGTGCTCATGGTATAATAATACAAGGTAGCATTGACAGTTGCTAGGGAAAACATCTGTCAAAAAATATACTCAAAAAGAGAGCGCTCACAATCCGCCATTGAAAACACATACAATGTTGAAAACGTTGAAGTCATGGTAAAGAGTGATTTTTTAAGTGCCTGATAACTTTTTTTTTAAAAAAAACGCATAAAATTTGCAAAATCTCATCGGTTCTTTATTTGAAACGTTAGATTGGTCCATGACATTTACTTTTTGAAGATAATTTCATTTAAATGTTGACCGCGGCTGCGTCTTAGGTGGTCCATTCAGAAAGTCCAATTTTGGGCAACTTTTTCGAGCATTTCGGCCGGAATAGCCCGAATTTCTTCGGAAATGTTGTCTTCCAAAGCTGGAATAGTTGCTGGCTTATTTCTGTAGACTTTAGACTTGACGTAGCCCCACAAAAAATAGTCTAAAGGCGTCAAATCGCATGATCTTGGTGGCCAACTTACCGGTCCATTTCTTGAGATTAATTGTTCTCCGAAGTTTTCCCTCAAAATGGCCATAGAATCGCGAGATGTGTGGCATGTAGCGCCATCTTGTTGAAACCACATGTCAACCAAGTTCAGTTCTTCCATTTTTGGCAACAAAAAGTTTGTTAGCATCGAACGATAGCGATCACCATTCACCGTAACGTTGCGTCCAACAGCATCTTTGAAAAAATACGGTCCAATGATTCCACCAGCGTACAAACCACACCAAACAGTGCATTTTTCGGGATGCATGGCCAGTTCTTGAACGGCTTCTGGTTGCTCTTCACTCCAAATGCGGCAATTTTGCTTATTTACGTAGCCATTCAACCAGAAATGAGCCTCATCGCTGAACAAAATTTGTCGATAAAAAAGCGGATTTTCTGCCAACTTTTCTAGGGCCCATTCACTGAAAATTCGACGTTGTGGCAGATCGTTCGGCTTCAGTTCTTGCACGAGCTGTATTTTATACGGTTTTACACCAAGATCTTTGCGTAAAACCTTCCATGTGGTCGAATAACACAAACCCAATTGCTGCGAACGGCGACGAATCGACATTTCACGGTCTTCAGCAACACTCTCAGAAACAGACGCAATATTCTCTTCTGTACGCACTGTACGCATTCGTGTGGTTGGTTTAATGTCCAATAAAGTAAACTGAGTGCGAAACTTGGTCACAATCGCATTAATTGTTTGCTCACTTGGTCGATTATGTAGACCATAAATCGGACGTAAAGCGCGAAACACATTTCGAACCGAACACTGATTTTGGTAATAAAATTCAATGATTTGCAAGCGTTGCTCGTTAGTAAGTCTATTCATGATGAAATGTCAAAGCATACTGAGCATCTTTCTCTTTGACACCATGTCTGAAATCCCACGTGATCTGTCAAATACTAATGCATGAAAATCATAACCTCAAAAAAATCACCCTTTATAATAATACATGGTAGCATTGACAGTTGCTTGGGAAATCATATACTGTCAAAAAATATACTCAAAAAGAGAGCGCTCACAATCCGCCATTGAAAACACAAGCAATGTTGAAAACGTTGAAGTGAAAAAAAACAACAACCACAGCAGCTGCTGATGTATTTCCACAAAAAGCTGTTTTTGACAATTTATATTTTCCTGTTGAAGAGAAAATAAGCAGTTGTCAATGCTACCATGTATTATTATACCATGGTTGAAGTGAAGAAAGCAACAACCTCAGCAGCTGCAGATGTGTTTTCACAAACAGCTGGTTTTGACAGGAGATGTTTTCTTGCAAAAGAGAAAATAAGCAGTTGTCAATAGGTCTGTTTCCGTACGCACACTGTGTAACTTGTGGGACGCTATTTTCTGTTTCCGTACTTTCTGTGCTTAAAATGGGAGAAGAAGAACAAGCATAAAATCGCTCTCTCGAGCACACAAAGTGCACAGAGTGTGCTAGAACTCAAGACATCGAGTAAAGTAAGAACAAGCATCAAGAAGAATAAGCATCAATAAGAAGAAGCAAATGTCAAATTACATTTCATAATTGTTTATGTTTTGCGATAAATAAATGCACAAATTGTGTGCCTAAAAAGAAATTTAAGTACAATAAATAAATAATAATAAATAAAAATTAAGTAATTGTTCAGTTTTGCATTAAAAATGGCTTTTAATAATTTGAGTGAAAGTGTTTTAAATTTTGTGCTGCCGTCTGCAGTCAAAATCAGCTGTTTTGTGCTTGAAACTTACTAGAAGCTGTTTCCGTACTTTTGCAACTATTCTCACATTTCGTTTTTACTCTCTAGCACACGTTTTACACAAATCTTACACAGTGTAAAGTACGGAAACAGACCTACTATGAGCGCAGGTAATATGAAAAATTGTGTGCGGAACAAAGATCTGCATGAATGGATTCATTTGCTGTTTCAAGTTCCATTAATTTATCAACTCCCTGAAGTCAAGGCAGGCAAACAACAAGTTTGCGCGAGTTACGTCTTCCGACTAACAGCTACAAATCCAACAATTGCAGCGACAGCATTATCCAACAGACCAACAGTTTCAACAGCAGCAACAGCAGCGATGAGACGCAGCGTGGGTGCAGAATCAGCGTGGGTGCAGAGTTAAGAATCAAACAAGTTTTATGTTTCATTTATCATTTATATTAAATATGTCTTTTATGTATCTTTTGTATTTCAATTTTATATATATGTAAATGCAATCTTATTTTGTATGTGTTATTTTAAAATAAAGCTCATTATTATGAGATTGCAGATTGCAATATCATAATAGTTTTGACATCCAGTTGAAGCAGAGTTATAATTGGCGCAGTCACCACGGATTTTCTTTTGTTGAGCTAAGTTCAGGATCTAATCCATATCAAAGGCATATTGATATAAAAAGGACAACGCAAGACAATAGGACCTTCGCAAGGAAAATTGAGACATCAAAGGAATATTGATATAAAAAGGACAACAAGACCTTCGCTAAAAAAAATTTTTGAGAAAGAAGAATACAAACACAACGAATAAAGTGAAAACCGAAATATGAGCATGTGTATCTGGATATTTTTGTTGGCCGGGTAAGTTCAGATAGTGATACATGTCGTTCCCAAAAAATAAATCCTTTTTTAAAAAAATAAAAATAAGAACACGTCCCTATACAAGATCAGATTCGATTTATTTTAACACAGCAGAAAACAGAATAGATAGTGAAAATATTTGCGAAAAAAATAATATAATTATGGCTACCGAAAATAATAGTGTTAGCAATACAAACATAAATCAAAACATCGCAACTGCAAATAGTGCTAGTGTAAATTTAATTATGGAAAATCTTAGAGTACCGGACGCTGTTAAATATTTACCAACTTTCGATGGAAATCCACGATCGTTGTATGATTTTATTGAAAATGTGGAAGAAATATTAAGTACACTGACAGCAATAGACGGAACATCTTACGCTAAAACAATAATACGTGCCATAAGAAATAAAATAGTTGGCGACGCCAACGAGGTTCTAAACATGTATGGAACAATAATTCATTGGGAATCTATTAAAGCAAATTTAGTGACTCATTATGCTGACAAAAGGAATGAAACAAGTTTAGTTCGTGATCTTAATTTATTAAAACAAAATGCAAATACTGTTGAGGTATTTTATTCGCAAATTATTGAAATACTTTCAAGTATAACAAATCATGTACGACTTCATGAAACTAATTTAAGTGTAGTAGAATCTAAAAATTTATTATACCAAGAAATGTGTTTAAATGTATTTTTATCAGGACTCAGGGAACCACTAGGTTCAACAATTAGGGCGATGAGACCTAGAACTATGGCACAGGCTTTAAACTTTTGCCTTGAAGAACAAAATGTTCATTATATAAGGAACTCTTCTATTATTTCAAAAACAAGTGCTACAGTTGTAAAAAAACCAATTAATACCCAAACAAATTTTGTACATTTTAATCGTCAACAGCAGCCCACTTTTAGAACACCTTTTCAAGGTCAACCGTTTAGAAATAATTCTCAACAACCATTCAGAAATAATTTTCAACAATCATTCAGACCATCTTTCCAACAAAATCAAAGACAAAATTTTCAGCCTCAACAAAGTTATTCCCCTAATTCTTTTCTTCATAACAACAATCAGTTCGGGCAACAAGTAAGACAATTTCAAAATTTTTCTACACAAACTCCATTCAATCGTAACAACCAGATTAAGCAATTTAATTCAAACGTGAGGAGTTCAGCTCCAGAGCCAATGGATACATATAGCAAGAATATAAGTTTTAAAAACCAAAGACCACCAAATCAAACGAACACTAACTATGTTATTGAAGAAGTGTTTAATGCTGAACAACCACATTGTTCTTCCAATATACCTAATCAAATAGTGCAACAGAACAAAAATGAAATAGACAACACCGACAATGTCGCAGAAACACATTTCCAAAACTTAGATGACTTTTATCCAAATGAGATAGATGACGAGAATTTTCCTTTAATTGCCTCGGATCATCAATAGGTTATATCGATTTTAATGTACATCAATCTTATATTTTACCATACATTCAAATTGTTGATAATAAAAATAACGTGTTCAAATTTTTAATAGATACCGGAAGCAATATGTCTTTCATTAACCCTAATTTAGTGAAACCCAAATTAATACAGCATATCAACCCCATTCAAATAAAAACCGCTTTCAATACACACTTTGTTGATCAAAAAATTCAAATCAATGCATTTAAGGAATTTAATAGTGAAAAAAAACTAACATTTTTATTATTTAAATTTCATGATTATTTTGATGGCCTAATTGGCTTAGAAACAATGAAGAATCTTGAAGTAACAATAGATTTAAAAAATTCAATTTTGAAATCAAAAAATGCTGTTTTACCGCTTTTCTACAAACCAAATTATATATCAAAATTATACACCGTACCTTCCTGTAGCAAAATAATAGCTCATTTACCTGTAGATATCAAATCGGGAGATATTTACCTAAAACCATTACAAATAAGAGAAAATTTAGTAATAGCTGAAGGGATTTATAAAGCACATGAATGGTATTCTCTCATTGAAATTACCAATTTTTCAAATTATCCACAACAGTTTTCAATAGAACAACCTTTGAAAGCAGAGCAGTTTAATCGCAACCAAATTTTAGAAATAAATAACTTATCAATAAAAGGTATATCGCAACCTCACAATGCAGTTAATATTTCAGATTTAATTCGAATTGATCATCTAAACGATGAAGAAAAGAAATCCATTAAAAAATTATGTAATCGTTTTGAAGACATATTTTTCAAAGAGGGACAAGCTTTAAGTTTTACTAATCAAATAAAACACGAAATCAAAACTTCCGACGATCTTCCTATCTATATGAAATCCTATAGATATCCAGAAGTTCATAAACAGGAAGTACAAACACAAATATCAAAAATGATTTCCGACGGAATCATTCGTCCCAGTTTTTCACCTTGGTCTTCACCCATATGGATTGTGTCAAAAAAACCAGACGCAAGTGGGAAACAAAAATGGCGATTAGTCGTCGATTATAGAAAATTAAATCAGAAAACAATAGACGACAGATATCCCCTCCCTAACATAACCGATATTTTGGATAAATTAGGCAAAAGCCTCTACTTTACAACACTAGATTTAGCATCTGGTTTTCACCAGATTGAAGTTCAAGATAAGGATATACCAAAAACTGCTTTTACTGTCGAAAATGGACATTACGAATTTGTCCGTATGCCTTTTGGGCTGAAAAACGCCCCATCAACTTTTCAACGAGTAATGGACAATGTCCTCCGTGATTTTATTGGCAAAACTTGCCTAGTTTTTATGGATGATATAATAATATATTCTACTTCTCTACAGGAGCATATTGAAAATCTTGCGGCAATTTTCCAAAAATTAAGAGAAGCAAACTTAAAAATACAACTTGATAAATCTGAATTCCTTCATAAGGAAATAGCATTTTTAGGGCATTTAGTAACTCCCGAAGGTGTAAAGCCTAACCCCGATAAAATAAAAGCCATACAAAATTTTCCGATACCAAAAACAGTTAAACAAATAAAGTCCTTTTTGGGATTATTAGGATATTACCGGAAGTTCATAAGGGATTTCTCAAAACTGACAAAACCTTTAACAGAATGCTTAAGAAAGGATCACTATATCAAGTTAGACTCCAGATACTTAGACTGTATTGAAACATGCAAAAATATATTGTGTAACGAACCAATTTTACAATATCCGGATTTTTCTAAAGAATTTAATGTTACAACCGATGCTAGTAATGTAGCCATAGGAGCCATACTATCTCAAGGCCCCATAGGTTCAGATAAACCAATTTGCTACGCTAGTAGAACTCTTAATAAATCAGAACAAAATTACAGTACTATTGAGAAAGAACTATTAGCTATCGTATGGGCTACTAGGTACTTTCGACCTTATTTGTTTGGAAGAAAATTTAAAATTATAACAGACCACAAGCCTTTAACTTGGTTGTTCTCCTTAAAAGAACCCAATTCAAAATTAGTCCGATGGCGGCTTAAGCTTGAGGAATTCGAGTATGAAATTATTTATAAAAAAGGAAAGCAAAACTCCAATGCAGATGCTTTATCCCGAGTAGAAATAAATGTAAACGAGTCATTACAAAATAATGTAGATACAATATCTCAAACAAACCATTCCGCAAACGAAGATGTTGGAGATGGTATACCAATATCTGAAAGACCTCTTAATGAATTTTCTCATCAACTTATTTTAGAACAATCTGAAACACAACTCAAACCACAAAGGTGTTTAAAAATTATTTTCAAAAACAAAAGAAGACAGATAATAAAACAGAATAATTTAGACAAATCCGAAATTATATCAGATATTTTAGCAAACTATGTAAATCCAAATGATCTAACAGCTATATTGACAAACAATGATACCTTTAAGTTAGTTCAAGAAGTATATTCTAATTATTTTAGCAACAGCCGACTTAAACTTATAAGATGTACAAAATTAGTTCAAGATGTAGTTGAGCCAGACAAACAAGAACAATTGATTGAAGATTACCATAAAAAATCATTCCATAGAGGTATAAATGAAACTCTTGCACATTTAAAACGAAAATACTATTTTCCAAAAATGAAAGATATTATAAATCAAATAATAAATAATTGCCAAACTTGCCTAGAAAATAAATATGAAAGAAACAGAAAACAAATAAAATTTCAGTTTTCAGAAACCCCAAGTCAGCCGTTAGAAATAATACATATTGACGTTTACTCTGTCCATAAAGAAAACTTTTTAACCATTATAGATAAATTTAGTAAGTTTGCAAGTGCCTACATATTAAGTAGTAGAAATAGTATAACTACAATTCAAAGTTTGAAACATTTTTTCTCACACCACGGAATACCAAATAAAATTGTGTCTGATAATGCCTTAGAATTTACCTCGAATACATTAAAAGAATTTTTAAAGTTATATAATATAGAACATCATCTGACATCTGCTAAAAACTCAACAGGCAATTCACCAGTAGAAAGGTTACACTCAACACTAACTGAGTTAATCAGAATCATATACAGTCAAAATAAACAAAAACCAATTAGTGAAATAATGAATGAAGCAATCCTCACATATAACAATTCTATCCACTCAACAACACAAGTAACTCCTTTTGAAGCAATAACAGGTCATTATGAAAAATCAGTTCCCCTACCTACAAATTCTTCTACGCAATTAAATCAAGAATACATAGAAAACCATAGAAAAGATTATTCCCAATTGAAAAAATTAATTTATGAAAGAAGCTTAAAAGAAAAACAGAGAACTATAGAAAAACTAAATGAAAAAAGAGTAGATCCACCAAACTATAAAACAAACGAAACAGTTTACGAAGCTGAAAACAGACGCAACAAATTAGCACCTAGGTTTATGAAGCATAAAGTTTTAAACGACAATATCATTACTATTAATACTTATAAACGCAAAGTTCACAAGCAAAAAATTAAAACGAAACGTAAAATTTTAGATTCATTCCAGGCTCACAACAACAAAGACTAAACGTACAACACATTAACAAAAACGAAGGCTTACTGTATTTAAAACTAGGAAATGCAAGGATAATGGAAAATTATTCTAAGCTTATACATATCGTTAACTTGACCGATTATGTATGTAGTGTTAACACTATCCAAAACAATATTGAAAATTTACTTAAACATACAATGGACGATAAAGTGTTTGAAGTAAAAACTAAAATGGTACAAAGGAAATTTAATAAACTACTTTCTGACATAGATTTAGTTTTACCAAGTTATAGAGCAAAACGTGGCTTAATTGATGGCCTTGGCACAGTAATTAAAACAATTACTGGCAATCTAGATAATAATGACTATGTTGAAATAAATAAACATCTTGAAACATTTAAGAAAAATGAAGACAATATTGCCAATCAATTTAATAAACAAATAATTATCAATGAGAAAATGATTGAAAGATTCAATAATATAACAAAACACATTAATACACAGCAAATGGAAGTAGAACTCCATTTACGAAATTTTGAAAAGAACGTCACAACAAAGATCGAAAAAATTGGCAATATATTTCTTTTTAACCAGCATTTTGAACAAATAATATATGACATTGATAACCTTGATGATCATATAAACGACATTTCGGAGTCCATAATTCTGAGTAAATTAAATATTATATCAAAAACTATT
The DNA here is from genome assembly GCA_943735915.1 of Pherbina coryleti. NCBI lineage: Eukaryota > Metazoa > Arthropoda > Insecta > Diptera > Sciomyzidae > Pherbina > Pherbina coryleti. The sequence goes on from OX030949.1 coordinate 18,894,428, forward strand.
CTGCACCCTATAGAAATGACATACGTCCAAGAACAATTAAGCAAACAAAATATTAAAATATCTTCAAAAGATAACATTTATGAGATTTTAAAACTGCATGCATATTATAATGATTCTAATCTGATCTTTGTAATTGAAATCCCATTTTTATCAATTCCAACCTTTTCCTTATACCAACTAAAGCAACTACCTATAAATGGTAACTATACAGTTTCCCTAATATCGCCTTATATCCTTTTAAATAATGCAATGTATCAATATTTGAATGAACCATGTCAGCTGATAGACAATACACGATTTTGCTCAAAAACGGTACCACAAAAATTAGAAACAGATTTATGTATACCTAATATAATTAATCATCAAAAAGCCCATTGCGAATTAATTGAAACCGAAACAAAAGAAATAGTTGAGCTAATTCAACCAAACCTTTTGTTGGTGATAAGCAGAAAAACAATTCTTGAAGAAGCCTCTTGCGACACAGCAATAAGAAATCGACTTTTGAAAGGAATCGTACTCATACATTTTAATCAATGTGTAATAAAAATTAATAATATCACTTATTCCAACGAAGCTAACACATATTGGGATTCAATCTACATAATGCCTTTAACGTATACTGAAACTAATAATAGTTACGTTATACAAAATTTAACTCTAAAAGCAATTAGCAATTGGACTATGGAGAATATTGAAACAATCAAACTACTTAAAGATGCAGCAAATGAAAATATCGGAACTAAGACTATTTCTATCATCATGTACATAATAGCATTCATAATAACTTTACAAATTTGCCGAAAATTTTACAAATGCCTCTGCAATAAACAATCAATACCAACATCATCAGACGAGAGAAATACAACTTCGAGACATTCGTTCAGATGGCCTTCACTTCATTCTAGGCGGGGAGAAGTTACGTCTTCCGACTAACAGCTACAAATCCAACAATTGCAGCGACAGCATTATCCAACAGACCAACAGTTTCAACAGCAGCAACAGCAGCGATGAGACGCAGCGTGGGTGCAGAATCAGCGTGGGTGCAGAGTTAAGAATCAAACAAGTTTTATGTTTCATTTATCATTTATATTAAATATGTCTTTTATGTATCTTTTGTATTTCAATTTTATATATATGTAAATGCAATCTTATTTTGTATGTGTTATTTTAAAATAAAGCTCATTATTATGAGATTGCAGATTGCAATATCATAATAGTTTTGACATCCAGTTGAAGCAGAGTTATAATTCGCGAATCATAGCCAGCAAAAATCAAGTCGCCAAATGTAGAAAACTTGAAATGAAGAAACTTGATATGTAGAAAACTTGAAATGAAGAAACTTGAAATGTAGGAAAAAAGCAATTATTTTGCCTACAAATAGATTATTTTCAAGTCTGTTTACGAAGTTCGTGGAATGAACTTCGTGTCGTCAGTACAAACTTCGTTTCTCGAGTTGAAAAAACAGTTTAACTTTAAAGCAGTGTCGACCATGGTATAATAATATAAGGTAGTATTGACAGTTGCTTGGGCAACGACCATCTGTCAAAAAAAATGTCTAGAAAGAGAGCGTTCAATTATTTCTTATGTTTTCGCCATTGTTTATGTTTCAGCGCTTGCAAATAACCAAACATTTTCTTACAAAATATTGCCTATTTTATTTAATCAATAGTGAATTATTATTACTACAACGAAGATAACTTGTGAACTTTGTGTTATTAAGTGCAAACATAAGAAAAAATGTTGAAAACGTTCAAATGTAGCAACCTCAGCAGCTGCAGATGCATATGGACGAAATTAAAGAAGTTTCCAATTATTATTAAAACACCACGGCTGGAAAACGTTAAACACATATCACACATAATTTTTTCACAACTTTCATTATTATAATTGTGTATTTAACGCACATATTTTGCGGAATTTATTTATTTTTACATTCGTTTAATTCTTGTTGCACGAACAACTGTTTTTGACAGATGGTCGTTGCCTTGTTGCTGAGAAAATCTATACTTGTCAATGCTACCTGTATAATTGTATCATGGGTGTCGACCACAGCTACGGCATTTGTCTCATTTACTCTTTCGTGTATACACAAAAAGACGAAAGCCGGGAGTAGAATGATTGCGTATGCGTTTGCGTCCGTCTGCTCGCTGGCGCAATTAGATTCAAAATACACGAAAGCTTATGGTAGTGAGTAGAATGCTGACAGGCGCAAATTTTGTCAGCGCAATTTACGCAGCTAAAGTTGCAAATATTTCAACTTTTCCTGCGTAAATTGCGCTTTTTGACAGCACGTTACAAATAGCGAACACCAAGAACAAAGAAAAGAAACGAGTTTATTCTTTGAAATTTTCAGAGGTGACCCTTTATCATAAATTTTAATAAATAAATATTTAAATAAGTTATTACTTGTTATTTTGTTAACATTCCTTATTTTATGCTAATGGTTAGTAATTTATATTGCTAAACATCAAAACATTTTCAAGATCTTAGAGTTAATACACCTAAAATTAAATTTCAAGAATAAGGAAAACGTTCAATCATTTTGTATCCCTGCTCTAAGCGCAAACTCTAAGCGCAATAACATATTTCATTGTACGCCCAACATATTTTGTTGCGTAAATTGGGCCAGCGAGTAGACGGACGCAAACGCATACGCAATCATTCTACTCCCGGCTGAAGTGTTGCTTTACACTCGTGTGTACTACGCGGTCGACACTGCTTTAAAGCATTAATCCAATGTATGTAATGAAGTATGTTTGTTTGTTTTGTTGTTGTTGTTGTTTTTGTTGTTGTTTATTTTTTATTTTGTCACTTTGTATAGAAAAGTATAAGTAGACGCTCGTCAGTGGCTTTCTGTGGCAAAAGAACAGACTTGAAAAGTACAAAGCTTGGTTTTTTCTACCAATTAATGTAGGGTAGAAACAAAATAGAATCAAGTCTGACTAATGATTCGTTTTTCAGAAGCAAGTCGTGGCTTGTATGGTAGAAACATATCAAGTTTCTACAAGTCAAGTCAAAACTTGATTATTTTCATGTTACTTGATTTTCAGTTGACTTGTTGCAGATCTCTGGTGCGGAAGCACTCTGCCATATATGATCTTTATGATTGCTGCGCCGCGTTCAAAATAATCAAGCCGCACATGACATTACAACATTTTTATGTTCACCTCATGTTGCACGGCTGCAGCCGTCGTCAATGTGTCTAGCCTATGACAGTTCTTTCGTCTTACACCAACTGTCAAAAATAGTATAAATTAGAGAACGAAAAAAGTAAAAGAGCAAATGACATTTGGCGGACGCAACTCGTGAGAAAATAGCCAGTTGTCATTCCTACCTTGTAGTTATTGTATCATGGTTGTCAATCGTGATGTAGATAGGAAAAAACAGTTTCTATGTGATGACATGTAGCGCGAAATAGTTCTATGCTAGTTATTTTTCAGTCACAGTATCGTTTGTTTATGTTTTGCTTATGTACTGTTTGCTGAAAAAGAACTGATATTGCCAATCATGACGTTGGCAGATATGCGCATGGCATAACACAGTGCGACAAAATGGAAGGAAGTTGAAATACCTGGGAGATAATGCTATTTTTCTGGTAGGTCTTATTGAGTTAAAGAATGTTCTATACTTGAAATTTGCCGGACACCTCCAAAATCTGGACTTACGGTCAAAAAACCGATTTTGCCTACCTTTGCCCACTTATTGGCTCATAACTTAGCTGTTTGCCAACCGATTTTAAAAATTTAACCGGATCCTGAAAGACGATACTTAAACCTTTCCAACGATATATATACTGTTGGGGAGAATTTGAGAAAGCTGTGTGATCTACTCTGCAAAGACAAGTTTTTTCAATTTTTTTTACTTTTTTCAACTTTGACGATTTTTCTATACCCTATATTATATTGAGACCACACTAGTCCTGTACGGATTCATAGAAAACATTTATTAGGAATTGTAACACAATTTTGTTTTTGAAAATTGGTCAGTAATTGACAAAGTTATTCAACTTTTCATGAAAAGAGACTTTTTTTCCAAAAATACGTTTTCGGTATGACAACTCAAAAATGTTTGCTTGATCCTTTTTTTTTAAGTCGGCATCCCTAGTTTCATGTTTTAATGAACAGCAATACTCCGAAATCATTTCAATTTTATTTTTTTCCTTCAAATGTTTTTCTATTGTTGCCATTTCTTGGTGAAAATGTCCTCCTTGCTAATCGCTTAACTGGCCTAAGTTCTCTGGGAAAAAGTCCAAATGCGAATGGAGAAAATTAATTTTTATAGGCATGTTGCATCCCATTGCACTATATGCACATAAAAATTCATTCACAATTGCGACAGACTCGTCGCTTCTATGGTTTCCGAGGAAATTAGTGCACAGCTAAACAAAACTCTTCCACGGACGTTGTTCCACGAAATTTAACTTCCTTACAAAATTTGTATCACATAAAATATCACATAAAATAGGCTTTCAAAACGTTCTTAACGTTCCTTTTATCAAGGCTGAGAACGTTATTCTACCAGCACTGCATCTGAAACTCGGATATATGAAACATTGCGTTAAAAAATTAGATGTAAACGGCGAGGATTTTGCGTATCTTAAAGGGGTGTTTCCAAAATTAAGTGAAGCGAAAATAAAAGGAGGTAAAAATGTATATTTTTCATATCTATTCCTTTTTAATCCTTTTTTATTTATGAACTACATAAAGGTATTTTCATGGGACCTCTAATCCGAAAAGTCATGAGAGATGCAAATTTTGTAAGGAAGTTAAATTTCGTGGAACAACGTGCGTGGAAGAGTTTTGTTTCGCTGTGCACTAATTTCCTCGGAAACCATAGAAGCGACCACTATGTCGAAGTTGTGAATGAATTTTTAAGTGCATATAGTGCAATGGGATCAAAATGTCTATAAAAATTAATTTTCTCCATTCGCATTTGGACTTCTTCCCAGAGAACTTAGGCCAGTTAAGCGGTGAGCAAGGAGAACATTTTCACCAAGAAATGGCAACAATAGAAAAACATTTTGAAAGAAAAAATAAAATTGAAATGATTTCGGAGTATTGCTGGTCATTAAAACATGAAACTAGGGATGTCGACTTAAAAAAAAAAGGATCAAGCAAACATTTTTGAGTTGTAATACCGAAAATGTATTTTTGGAAAAAAATCTCTTTTCATGAAAAGTTGAATAACTTTGTCAATTACTGACCAATTTTCAAATACTAAATTGCGTTACAATTCCTAATAAATGTTTTCTATGAATCCGTACAGGACTAGTGAAGTCTCAATATAATTTAGTGTATAGAAAAATCGTCAAAGTTGAAAAAAGTAAAAAAAAATGAAAAAAAGTTGTATTTGCAGAGTAGATACACACAGCTTTCTCAAGTTTTCCCAAACAGTATATATATCGATGGAAAGGTTCAAGTATCGTCTTTCAGGATCCGGTTAAATTTTTAAAATCGGTTGGCAAACAGCTAAGTTATGAGCCAATAAGTGGGCAAAGGTAGGCAAAATCGGTTTTTTGACCGTAAGTCCAGATTTTGGGGGTGTCCGGCAAATTTCAAGTATAGAACATTCTTTAACTCAACAAGACCTACAAAAAAAATAACATTATCTCCCAGGTATTTTGGACTGTCGCACAGTGTAATCTTGTATATATTATTTTTGATTGCTAAAGGTTTAATGAAAACATTCATAAAAACAAAAAATATGTTTTTTTTGTATTTTTAATACATTGATAATAACAAAAAATATTGTTTAAGTTATTTTAGCCTTACTTTGCTTAATATTCCTTTAATAAATTCTGTAAAACACCACAACTTTTTTTAAAATATGGTCATAAGGTCCTAAATATATTATATTCAGTTGTGAAATAGTATTATCCATGATACAATTACAAGGTAGGCTGATCTTGGAAAGCAGGGTCAGCTAGTTGTCAAAATCAGCTGGTAATTGTAAGTTTTTCTAATTGTTGTTGCTTTTGTCGTTTGACGTTTGTAGCTCCGACAGCTTTGTTGTTGCAAAATTTCTCGATTAAGCAGCCATCTTAAAATTAGCTTACCTTGTAATTGTATGTCCCAGTTTCAAAGAACTAAGATATAAGGAAGTGATGTTATTGCCCAAAAGTGTGGTATTTTTCTTATTCGTGTTGGTTGACACAAATACATAAACATTCCCAAAGGGCCGTATTTAGTTGCATCGAAGAAGAAGGCTCAATTTGTTTCTGATTCGAATAACATATAAAACAGGTGTTTAGAGTTATACGGTATTACTAAAACGTTTGATAATTAAAGACCTAATAAATTAAAATAAAATTGTATTGCAATACAGAAACATTTACTGAGGGCCATATTCGGTTAGATTGTTTAAGAAGGTCCAAACAGTTTCTAATTGGAATCACATATACAATAGATTCTGGGTTAAATTTACTGATTTTGGAGCTAATTTAATTATATTATATTAAAATAGTTAAATTATTATAAAATATGATAATATAGTTTTGTTTTTATTGTATTTACACACCACCTTTGAGGCATATAATTTGGTGCGTTACCGATATTTTATTGGGAAATAATAATATAATATAATATAATATAATATAATATAATATAATATAATATAATATAATATAATATAATATAATATAATATAATATAATATAATATAATTTTTTTATAGTTTTTATTTGTAATCTATCAAAATGATAATAAACAAATTTGCGAAATGATGTATAACATAACAGAGAGTATTGCATTCCATTGAATACAATCACTACAAAAGATAATCAAACATTGTTTAAGACATTCAAAGAATTATTTCAAATACTTAATTAACAGACAACATAGTTTACAAACAGGTGTTTCTCTATACTTATAATAATCTAAATGGAAGATCTAAAACATGAAATCGCTGGAGTCGCCTTGTTTCGTTGGTTTCATCCAGAAGGCAGATTGCTAATGTGTTGGTATGGTTGCTAAGCCGTTTGAGGTATCTTTCACAGAGTTTTCGGATCTCATCTTGAACTGTTAGAATGTTTAAGTCCTTATGTATTAAGTCATTTCTTACAAACCAAGGGGCGTTTAAAATCATCCTTAAAGTCTTGGATTGATATTGTTGTAGGATATTAATATTTGACTTACTAGCAGTACCCCAAAGTTGGACTCCGTAGGTCCAAACTGGCCTTAAAATCGCTTTATAGAGTCGAATTTTATTTTCAAGGTTTAACTCAGATCTAGAACCAAGTAGCCAATGAAGTCGTTTGGTTTTGTTATTTAATTGCTTGCGTTTTGCTTTTATGTGTTCCTTCCAAGTGAGGCGCCGATCTAAGTATATATAATATAATATAATATAATATAATATAATATAATATAATATAATATAATATAATATAATATAATATAATATAATATAATATAATATAATATAATATAATATAATATAATATAATATAATATAATATAATATAATATAATATAATATAATATAATATAATATAATATAATATAATATAATATAATATAATATAATATAATATAATATAATATAATATAATATAATATAATATAATATAATATAATATAATATAATATAATATAATATAATATAATATAATATAATATAATATAATATAATATAATATAATATAATATAATATAATATAATATAATATAATATAATATAATATAATATAATATAATATAATATAATATAATATAATATAATATAATATAATATAATATAATATAATATAATATAATATAATATAATATAATATAATATAATATAATATAATATAATATAATATAATATAATATAATATAATATAATATAATATAATATAATATAATATAATATAATATAATATAATATAATATAATATAATATAATATAATATAATATAATATAATATAATATAATATAATATAATATAATATAATATAATATAATATAATATAATATAATATAATATAATATAATATAATATAATATAATATAATATAATATAATATAATATAATATAATATAATATAATATAATATAATATAATATAATATAATATAATATAATATAATATAATATAATATAATATAATATAATATAATATAATATAATATAATATAATATAATATAATATAATATAATATAATATAATATAATATAATATAATATAATATAATATAATATAATATAATATAATATAATATAATATAATATAATATAATATAATATAATATAATATAATATAATATAATATAATATAATATAATATAATATAATATAATATAATATAATATAATATAATATAATATAATATAATATAATATAATATAATATAATGTAATATAATGTAATATAATGTAATATAATATAATATAATATAATATAATATAATATAATATAATATAATATAATATAATATAATATAATATAATATAATATAATATAATATAATATAATATAATATAATATAATATAATATAATATAATATAATATAATATAATATAATATAATATAATATAATATAATATAACATAATATATAATATAATTTGAGATCCACAATATGCGGAAATCTGAAAACAATCAAAAATAACAATTATGTATCTGAAGACAAAAGTGTCCCATAAGTGCATTAAAGAGTGAAAAAATAATGCGCCCCTGAAGCAGTGTTTGCGTTTTGACAACTGTGGTCGCATTAAATTGGCGCGAAAATTTTTTTTTTTTACTGAGAAGGCTGTTTACAAGCAAACGCTCATAAACGGGTATGGGCACCACTACATTTAAAGCTTCTGTGTTGTTTCTGTATTTGTCTTTTGTCTTTGATTTGTTGTTGCTTTTTGTGTTGCTACATAAGCTTTTGCTCTCAATTCTTACCCTCAACGCTCCCAGAGCGCTCTCTGCCCATAGCTGCTCATAAATGACGAATGCTCATAAATGTCAAAAAACACACTCTGTCTCGCTCGCACAATTTACGAATCGGCCACAATTCACGTACACTGTATGTGTAGACAACACCACTTCCTTATATTTTAGTTCTTTGCCCAGTTTACACTCGTCAAGAGTTGACGACCAAGTCTTGTGTTCGATGGGGCTGGAATCGTAACAAGAGGAAAAGAAAAAACTTGACCATACCGTCAATTCTAGGGCAATTCGTTTTGTGTTCATTCGTTGTCCCGCTACTTTTTCTGTTAGCTTTGCGCATCATTGGTGTCGTTTCATTTAATTCCTATAATATGAAATGAAACAACAGTATACGATACAAATATAATTGATCGTAAACTCTTGATGTGTATAATAGCTGAATTACAAAACTGCGTTAGGTCGGTCGGCCTTTGACCGTACTTTGGTCTCCGTTGTAAAAACTTTACGATATAAGTTGTCAAAACGGACGACCTCAAACTTTACAAAACTAAATGTTGCGTTGACAGATCGTGCGTCTATCATTTTGGTGATGCCAATAAAAGCAGCTATACTAAAAATCTCACAAAACGTCCCTTTTTCCGAAATCATGCAATTATAATTTTAATCAATAAAAAATTAAAAGATATTGTCATAAAATCATTAAGAACCATAAAACCTACTTTAGAAAGCTAAGATATTTTTATTAAGTGCAATATAATCTACGAAATAATGAAAAATGTCACATATTAACATGAAAATTCGGACTAGAAGCTTCAAAATAAATGATCGCTTTCCAATTTAATGATAATATGTGAAATTAAATTAAAATTTAAAATGGACTTTCTGGAAACACATTTCAGTTTTTATGGCAAAAAATTTTTCTTTGATAGATTGATATTTTTATCTATATATATATATATATATATATATATGTATATTGTTTTTTTTTATAAAATGTGATTACTTGATGTCATTATTTTTCTTGTTTTTGTCAAAATTACTGGTATTTATTATTATTATTACTGTTAATTTTTGCCGAGATTTTTACAAACTTTGAGAGCAAAATGTAGGAAATTTCGTCAACGAAAGCAAGTTGGAAATACGTATGGAAATATTCATGTAAATTTGTGTATGGAAGTTTTTTGGTACGGTGCGTGTTTTCGGGCAATTTCAATCAATTTTTATCCACCTTGAACACCAGAGGGCGCTTAAGTACAAATTTAAAGAAAATCGGTATATAGTGGTTTTCATTTACGCTGAGTGTTTTGCTGCTATCTTTTTTGACCTGTATTGAACACCAGAGGGCGCTGAAGTACAATTATTTATGCGATTAGAATGAAAATTGGTATATTGTGATTTTGAGGTACGGTAAGTATTTTGTCGCTATCTTCTTTGATCCAACTTAGACACCAGTTGGTGCTGTAGTACAAATTTACAAGTACCATAGGCGTAGAAGGATATCACCAAGTGGAACTCAAAAATTGTAATTGTATGGGCGGAGCCACACCCCTTGGACAATGCCCGTCTCGGTTTTCAAGTAGATGGACATTACCAAGTGGCAACTCCATACCGAGTTTCATTATTATGCCGCATTTAACTCCAAAGCTATTTGATACCATGACTTTGTTTGACTTATATGGGCGGTGCCATGCCCCCTTGTCCAATGCTCACTCAATTTTTCCAGTCAAAGGACAAGACTAAATAGTACATTCTTACCGAGTTTCATTGATGTGTGACTAATAGTTCGAAAGTTATATCCACAATTTGGGCAGCCGAAAAAGTGCCACACCCTTTTCCCAACGCCCATAAAATTTTACCAGTGGAACGGCACATGTAAATCGAGGCCGAACACCTAATTCTAATGTTGTGCGACCTATAATTCCAAAGTTATTCGATATTGCAGATTCGAGTTGCCACGCCCCCTTGTACAATGCTCGCTGAATCACTTGTAATTAGTGAGTACATGGGTACAACTTTACAAAAACAAAGTGAACAGCATTTGCCAATCTACCTTACCACAACATTCCTTTGTGTGTTATATTATTCAAACAATGATATTAAGGGTATTCGTCCTCAACCAACCTCATTTAAATATCTAATTGACCAATATATAAGTTTGCCATTTTGCATGAATACCCTCATAATATTATTTATAATATACTAAAAAATGCATAAATTTTAATAGGATATACAATTGAATAATAATAATATCATTCTAAATTCATCAAAATCATTATTATACTATTTAAGCAGCATGTTAATTTAAAAAATTTTATCAATTTAAAAAAACTCGCGTCAAAATATATATTCCTACGATAATCCTATGAAAATCTTAGTTTTCCATCGGAATCCAAGAATACCCACATTTTAGCATTTCTCAACGAAAATGCAACCCAGCGTTAATATGGAATGTCAAAAGCACGAGCTAGTAGAGCATGTCGCTCAAATTCATTTTTACGGGATGAGGTCGACGCAATGCATGAAGTCATATTTTGTGTTGCTCCATAAGAACCCATTGTTTCTAGTCGAGCTGACAAAGGCCGACCGACCTAACGCAGTATTGTAATTCAGCCATAAACCTGAACGTAAAGTTTAAAAGCGAATTCGAAAAAATTGATCGTCAACTTTTGACAAGTGTAAACACAGACTATCATGGTATTATCGCCCTTGTCATCTCGTGCTTTCTAAACACCTCCGTCGAAAATAATGCAACCATTCAAGCTTTTTGCTGAAGTTGAAGTTGAATACGATATAATTAATTTTTATTTCACGAATTTGCACATTTTAAATCGTTTGACTTTTTATTCAATTAATATAAATAAGAAGTTATGAACATGCATCAAAGGTAGTTTAACAACCACAAATTTTTGTTCCGGCATATAACTTTCTGTACCCATATGATTCCAGCAATAATAAGTTCCGAAACCAGAAAGATTTGAGGCGTCATGGCTCCAATGCTGCCAGTGTAGCGGCTCCATCGAATCCACAGCAGGTAATTTAGATTGTATTGTGATCAAGTGCATTTTTCTGTTGAACTCGTATTTTAGCACCATAACGGCTACGACGCAGCCTCTAATAGTTCTGCACAAAATGGCGAATGTGTGGTGTGCACACGCAATGCTGTCTGTGTCTGCCAACGTTGTGGCGACTACTATTGCTCACCGGATTGTCAACGCAAGGATTGGCCTGGACATCGCTACATTTGCTTTCCGATGCCGTAATAAACACACACACTTCTCATATAAACAAGTTTAAATCAGACTTATTTCAGGACCTTGGTACGCGCCGGTGTTAGTATTTCCAAACATGTGGAGCCTACTATGTCGGTGCTCAATACCTCAAATGATATTACAAATGGTTTCACTGCTTTGGAACTTAATAGCAACACTCGAACACGACAGCAGCAGCCACAACCAGAACAACAACAACAGCAGCAGCAGCAACAGTCGAATGCAACGCATAGAAATGCTGCAATCCAACTGCCGCCACCGTCTTCCCCAATTCCAAGACACAATAGTCGCGTCTTGCTCACTGGCTTTCGCTCTCCGAACCGATGTTATGTACGTTCATTAGCTTCTAGTGAACTTGAGGGTTTCATGCTTGTAGCCAAATCTATCGATTCATATGGAAAGACTGCACCGCCACTAACTCAGCTGCCGCAGCAAAACTCTTATGCCATCACTCACTTGGATCCGAATGGTGTTATGTATCGCGTGCAAATTCTCGCTGCACGAGCTAATACGGGCATTCGAGTTCTTTTCTTGGATAATGGCTCAACGGCAGTGCGGCAGTTATCGGAACTACGTGAGATTTCCGATGAAATATTAAAATTACAGCAGCATTCGGTGCAGATCCAGCTGAAGAATGTGGAAAACTATTCACTCAACGACAAACTGCAGAACTTTTTGTCACAGTTCGAGGACTGTGAGTTTAAGATACAATACTGCAAGGATGATGATGGTCGTGGCACAAGTTTCTTATTGCGACACTGGCAGAACGATGAATTGCTTAACGACCAAATCACACAATTTGGCTCTAAGATGGAAATTTTTTACGATGGTAATACCTCACGCAAAACTGATGCTAGTTCAACTGGCGCTATCCCAAAACAAAATGACAATGCTGCTAGTAGTGAGTTTGCATCCGAGCGAACTCAAGCATTAAAAAGAAAACAACAATTCAACAGAGAAAATGCGAGCCAATCAACAGTGTCACAGCCCAAACCAGAGGCTGTCTCATCATCATTATCGAGTATAGAACCAGTTATGAATCCGGTAAAATTTTGTTTAATAATTTCATTCTGGCTTGATTGGTTACATAAAAAAAATCTCTTATGCTCTACTTATATTATTTTCTTGTCACTTTATACATTCACGACCAAAGTAGAATAAACAAGGTAATCTCCTGGTTAAAACAATCCCTCTCTCCCTGCATCAAAACGAGTCTAAACATGGTAGAATAAACAGGGTAGACTCGCGGCTGAGCGCCAAGTCAGATTTGTCAAAAAAAAAAAAAAACAAAATTACGAACATCATCAAAAAGAAACATACAATTGTTTGTATTGATTTTGACGGTTTCGACTCAGAGCTTTCTTTTATTTTATTTTACGACACAAGAATGTCCAACAAAGCCTGACATGAGTAACATTCGTCAAAAGCAAGAAAAATCCATGCCCTTATGTCCATTTACTTTTTGTGTGCGATTGTGGCTGATTACGAATGTTATTCGAGTGGCACAAAGTAACGAATGGTCTCGTGCAAATCATTGATCCATATAAAATTAATTTTCAGTCATTTACTTTTTCATACTCATATTTGTAAAGACATTGATTTTCATATAACATAAATTTTCATATTCACAGTATCCAAAAACATTCAGATTCGTAATTATTTACTGTAAATGCCATTCATGTCAAATGAAAGGACTCACATAACATAAGACTTAATTTATAACATTAATTCTTATTCATTTTAATTTTTATATTTAAAATCATACACTAAAATGAACATTCCTATACATATTCCCATTAAACACCTCCGACTGAAATAGACGTCTTTAATAATTAATATTTTATGCCCAATTTAGAGCCCTCTAAATTGATCCCCGAAAGGTCATTTTGATGCTTAGTTTTATGTGTTGATCATCTTTACATATTTTCTTTTAGGCAGATCTTAAATTCTCATTTTCTATACTATTACGTTTAGATCCAACAAATTACTTCGATATATATAAAATGTTATTTAACACTACAAATTTACAGCCCTTTGAAACACGTACCACACTCGTTGAAAATGCACGAAATATTGATGTTGTTGTTGTAGACAATTCATGCTTGGAACTGGGATATTTCGCTTGCATTGTTCGCAATGATCTCAATACATTTGCTGAAGTTCAGAAATACTTGGCTGTTTTCGAAGATACTGAAAAGCCTTATAAACCACGGTAATGCGCAGAATGCTATAAAATTTATAACTGTTATATTTATTAATCTCGTCAACAGTTTGCACGAATATTGCATTGCTAAATTCGAAGGTGATTGGTATCGCGCCAAGGTGACAACAATAACAAAAGATAATCAATACAACGTTCTCTATATTGACTACACTAATGAGAATACTGTTAGCTCATCCGATATCCGACCATATCCGTTAAATTTAAAACAGGACTGCACCACAAATATGTGTCTAATCGATGGTATTTATAAAAATTTTATTAAAAATTAATTCATTTAATTTTGAACTTTTGTTTTCTAGGTTTACCAACTGATATTGATAAAAAACTCTTCAACTATCTACAAACTCGTGTTCCCCTTAACACATTTATTAAAATTGACAAAGTTAAGAGTGTCGACGATCAAATAATCATAGTTGAATTATCTTGGTTGATCAAGAAGTTGCAGGCCGAAGGTTTTATATTACCAAATTAAAGTAACTAGACGCAACGCTTTAGCGAAGTTGTTTCCGTATTTATTCCAATATCTTAAGATCAGCCTGAGCACATTTTATGTATGCATATTTTATATATTTTTTAAACTAGATTTTAACTCTCCACCGCAAAAGTTTGTAAGTTTTAATAACAGCTACTTAGTTTCTTAAAATGTAAAATTCTGACATTGCCACACAATCCAAACTGTTGTGACATAAAACTGCTAATATGCTATATCGTGACACATTAATTAAAAAAAAAATCTTACTAATTGTCAGTATGCAATGTTTGGATTTTTTTTTTTTAAATTTAAACATTTTATATCGTAAAAAAATTAAACGAAAATGGCTTCATACATTATACATAAAAAAAGTTTTAAAAACTATTTAAACCTTAAAAAAGTTATCCCTTTTTTTTGCATGATTTATAGCTTATTTCAGCGAATGTCAAGACGATGTTAACAACTCATATAAAATCTCGAAGCTATGAAAAGATATGACAATGCAGGAATTAGCGAAATGTATACGAAGTTAAACAGTTGAAGCTGTCTTGTTGTTTTAATTAAAAATTAAAAATTGTTATATTTCGTGTATTAATGAAACGCCTTCATTAATGCTTCAATCTCGCAAAAGCGCTGATATTTTGAATAATTTAAAAAAAAACAATAAGTTTCGATATTTAATATTAATTATTCAATGTTGCATAAAAAATTTAAAATTTTAACAAATTCAGTTATATCAGATCCAATAGCCTTTAGCTGGTGAACGCGCGATCTTATAAATTCATCTGGAATTACCCACCAGACGTCCCCTAGACTTTCTCAAAGTTTGGTGAACACCTTTAGGGGCTTCAGGACATTTGGCCAATTCGGTGTGATATGACTTCAAAAATTTCATATCGGAATCATATCAGGTTAGTTTGGAGGCTATTTTAAAACCGAAATTTTGATCCTGCAATCATTTTGTTACTATTTTAGCGGATTGCTTCGGGTCATTGTCGTGCTGAAAAGTAACGTTTTCAGACAAAGGACCCAGTTTTTCAATAGCGAATGACAAATTATTTTGTAGACTAGATTGATATCGTTAATTTTTTTTATATTCCCTTCTATTTTTACTAAAGGCCCAACGCTATTTATAGTTATACAACCCCAAATCATCCAGATCAATGGTTGGTTTGGAGTTTCTGGTTCAATTCCACCATCTCCCATTCGACTCAAAACGATTTATTTTAGTCTCATCGGATCATATGACCTATTTAATATACAACAAAATTAAATTAAAAAAAAAAGAAAAAAAAAAAACTGAAAAATATCAAATTTCACTACATTTTTCCAATCCGCCCAAGCCCAATTTTCATACCGCTCCAGTAATGTCCTTCCCAATTTTAAATTTTTTAGTGAAATATAGTTTTATCTTCTTTTATGGAGCTTTCAAACCTATACTGCGTAAAATATGCATAGTCCACGCACTTGGTTCAACTGCAAGAGTTTTTGCTGCTTCTGCAAAAATATGCAACAATTTCGATCATAAATTTTTGGGCTTCCTAATTTTGGTTAAAATATGTAATATTATTTCTATTTTTCATTCTTTGTACCGTCGGTCGTAAGGCTTATAGTGTTTGTAGCAATATTTCTTATCTACTCAACAGTTTTTTATAAATCCAAGATTTCATGATACTCGATTTTTAAAAGAAGACGTCTACACTTCGACTGACAGCAAAAATTTTACAAAAAAAAATAGATCAATCTTATATTTAGGGTAAAACTATAGAGAAACTACGAGGCATGCAAAAATTGTTCCTCCCTGCAAAATCTCTGTTTAGGAAGAGCGGAAAAGTACCATATCCCTCTTTTATATAAGAGCAAGAACAAATGACATTTGCGTCATTAGAATTTTTAGGCCTAACGCCCTGAGAGTATATTTTTCTTTAATGAACATATTTTTAAAGTTAGTAGCGTGTTCCATTTTTGCTCGTGAGTGTAGTTTGTTTTTTAACCATACAAGGTATATTTCCTTATTTGAAAATTTTTGAAAACTGTTGATATATTTGATTTAATTCTGTTCCGTATAAAAGAGAAAATAATGAGTAGAACATTTCATGAGTAGAACAGAAAAAATTGCAGTTTCAAACTCGTGTAAAATTAAATTTAATTTGAATTATTAGTGTTCAAATTTATCGAAAATGTAAAAAAAAAATCATTTTAAAAATCAAGAGAAAATGTTCATAACTCATAAATATTTAAACTAATTGTTCACCGAGCACATAAGTCATATTCCTGTACTGTTTCAAATTGATCTTGTTCAAAAGTACGGGAAAAAGCCTGCTGTTCCACACCTTTTAATTTCCTCTTTATGTAATTTTTGTCCTATTTATGTAATTATTAAAAGCTATTATTATAAGACCAAGTATTTTCAAGTGTATGAAATCAAAAAATACTTCATTTTATTATAAAAGTTAAGAGTACAGTTAATAAAAATAAAAAAAGTAATAAACAGAAATAATTCTTATAGTAATACAATAAAAAAAAATTGTACGTAAATCGTATAAAGGCATGGTTACATTAAAAAATAAAGTAAAACAGTAACGCCACCAGGGCGTTATTAAAGAAAAATTAATGGAATAAATGGAAAATGTGAATACTTTAAGCAAAATATTTTTCCAAGTCATGTACTTTAATGCAATATGTGTCGTCGTCCTGTTTCGTTACTTTGCAATTTATAATGGGATTTGACAATGTTTTATCTAGGAATGACAGCAATTGTTGCTTTGTTAAATTTTGAGGAAAATCTGTAAACATAAAAACAAAATAGCTTCAAATTTTTAATTAAAAAATTAATTGTTCACCTTCAATGCAGCATAAATTTGCATTTGAGGGAAACATTAGATCCTTTGTTATGGGCAGAATTTCATCTTTGCTAACCACACACATGTTGCCATAATCCAGAAACATTATATGAAATTTACCATCCTTCAAAACATTCACACAAAGAGCACGATACCAATCACCATCTTCTTTGAAGAGGGTCAAACAAATTTCATTTAATCTGTAAAGGTATGAAGATGGAAAGAAAAATCAATGATAAGATTTCTTACAACTGCATTAGGTAATTACTTTGGCTCGTAGTCTTTTTGCAAGTGTGGACACTTGCCATGCTTTTTGACCTTATTCAGGTTGACATCCATCAGTTGTAAACTTTCCTTGTTACTAAAGTCGCATGCTGTTATATAACCTTTGCCTATTGTTGAAGCATCCAATACCGTGAGCGGCACATTATCGCCATTTGGAATACCAATAATTTCCAAATCTTCTAATGTATACATTCTAGCGGCGGCCTCAGCTTTAATTTGCTGAATATTCAAATTTGGCAGTGAAATCGTTGAGCTCTCCAGAGCAGCAGCAATCTTTTTCGGCTGCAAAGGCGCTGATAATTGCGCTGGTGCAACATTAGTTATAGGCGTATCAGGCGGAGAAGGTGGCAATGGTGTCTCATCAGATGATGCCCAGCCTCCGACGGGAGATGATATAGCGCTAGAATAATCGCTGAGCGTGCTTTGACAAGCAGCAGCTGTGGCTGTGGTTTTTTCAAACAGCAAAGGTAACAGTTGCTTGCTTAACGATTGTTGTTCATCAGTTTTCATGAGTAAATCGACAACTTCATTATCGTTGGAGTCATGTCGTATAATAAACTCGACGTTGTTATCTTTGCACTGCACAAGTGTAGCAACAGCTTTGTTGTCCTCAATGGGCGTTGGTATTTTATCCACATAAATAAGTTTTACGCGTTTCATATAAACTGGACAGGAGCGCACGAATAAATTGGGCTTGCGCAAGAGATCGCGTGAAACTTCACAAAGTCTACCAGTATCAACGTCAAGCACTTTAAAGCCATCGTTAGGAATTTGGGAAAGTATCTGCAAAATAAATTAACATTAAGTCAACACATTGAATCCCCATCGCTTTCAAGCCTACAAACCTTAGCTCTAAAAAAGCTGTTTTTGCCAGCTAAGGCGGCCAAAACAATATCATTCTGCACGATTTCGTCTTTTGCCCCAAAAGGTATACACTTGCGCGCCAAAGTGGTGAACAACTTGTGATATTCTTTACTTGAGGTTGATGAAATACAAATCTCTGCCTGCGTTAATACATGCGTGATATAAACCAGGCTGCCATCTACAATACGTTCCATCCAACACTTGACACCCAAATCATCTAGATTGCCAACAAAAGTACTGACCACAACATCGGTAATTTTCTCATCGTTTGCAAATAGAGCACATGGTAGGGACTGTAAATTTTTGCGTGGCGGTGTCCCCGAGCCCAAGATGCAAAGATTAAGCTTGCCAGCCTTGACCAACCTCGACTCATTCAATAGCGTTTGTGACGATGCAACAGATATAGCTATGTTGCGCATAGGCAACGTCATGAAGGTATCTGGTATTTTCTTTAGCTGTTTACACATGCCCACACGGCCTTCATCGATAAGATAGACAAGATAGCTCTTAATTTCTTCGCAATGTCCAAGGAAAGATGCCCGACGCCAACCTTGCGACGTGCGTGCAGCAACAAAGGAACCCTCTGCAGGTATCTCATTTGCGACAAAATCTAAATCTATGCTATGCTCTGAACGCAGCTGCTCATTCATGTCAGCAGTAAAATCCTTGAAGCTGGCATATTGAAGCAAAGCATGTTGACCACCAGTGAAAACTTTACGCAGCAACATCTCCGGCTTACAAGCCAACATTTCCAGGGACAGTTCTAGTGGAATTGTAGCCGGCTTAAGATCTACAAAAAATATGCCTGGCTCAGCTTTAACATTTAGCATACGCATGCTTAAAATAGCTTCTATTTTTAAATTATCATGTGGGCAATCTTTCGGCAGTTGAACACGTATTGCGTAGGCGTTAAGATTGCGCATTATTGGAATGCATGAACGCAGTTCTGCGTACGGTACTTGCAGCTGGTTACCGTAGTCAATAAGTCGCACTGTGGCGAGCTGGGCAGAGTTGTTGATCTGAAGCACTTCAGCACGATAGTATATATTATCGAGTGGTGCGGACAAAAGTGATCCTACTTGTATTTCCTCAACGGGGCATGGTGTGGACTTGTTGATATTGCGATTGATCTCTATCAGCAGTTTATTCAATGGCTCATCGTACTTGCATTCGGTAACCCAGATAACGTTTGGATTCTGCTCGTCTTGCAACCACTGCACAACAGCTTCGAAATATTTGCCCTCAGGAGGTAAGAAAGGTGACATCCAAGGTGCAGCTTCTGGAGTTGAAGTGCGTTTTGGTATGGCGCCTTTTGAATAATCAGGCACAACAGCAACATGCTCTTGTTTGAGTGCTGCTTTTGGCTTCAGCGTAAAGTCCTTGTCTTCGAGAAGTGCTACTGGCTTGATATCGGTCGTATCTCTTGTGCTGCTAGTCTGTGGATTGCGTGCCAAAGAACGGGGTCCACCCACTTCGCTGCCACTATCATTCCTATTGCGACGATTTACATCGTAGGCACGATTGTGTGGTTGACGCATATGTGTTTGACCACCAACGGGTTGCGACTGATAAGATTCGTTAAATGTTGTGTTCGACGTACCATTCAAACGTGCTACAGCTTTACGTATGGGCACCAAATTGCTAAAATCACAAAAAAATAAAAGTTATGCAAGGATTATGCTTAAATTCCAATGAAAGAATTAAACATACGGCATTTGATAGCACTTGCTTTTGTGCTCCTTCCAATCCAAGATCTGGCAGTCGGCGCTGCAGTAGGTTTCGTGGCAACGTTGGCACATCATGGTAGCCGGCTTGCAACACTTGTTGCAGATAGCATCAGGCAACGGCGTCATTTTCTATATTTTGCAATATGAGATACTTCAGAGTAGATATCGAAAATTGTTCACTTTTACTCTTAGTTTAATTAGTGCAGTTTACAATTATTTATTTAATTTTGAGGTAGTTACATCGATAACTAAACGAACTCCACAACGAAGAAATTAAATTTGTTAACAAGTGGATACAAATAACGGCATTTAGCGTTCTTCGTATTTCCGTTACATTTCAGTAATTTGATGTGACCTCCTAAAACTATGCTGCACAAAAAATGCATTTTTCAACAGGGCTGCAATAAAATACGAGCTAGTACAATATCACGGCTAGCGAACTGACAACCTACAAAGGCAACTAAATAAAATATTTGATATACGATTGCTTTGAGATGGTAAGACATGTGTTGTTTATTGATAATATATCTAAATTTCCTGAAAATCTACTCATTTAATTCCACACAACTGTTAAGCTAATTTGCTCATTTCGGCCAAAAAACACAAAAGAGATGCGTAATGAGCTCATTTCCCATAGAAATATTCCAACTCATTACAACTCATTTCAACGAAATGAGTAGCAAATGAGATAATTTCGCGTTAAACACAGCTCTGAGTATATTAAACTGCTTTGTGAACATACCTTTCAAAGCAAAATGTAAGAAAAATTTGTACACAGAAAAATTTTATCAAAACAAAATATGAAAATACAACAAAAACAACCGTCAAACAAAATGAGATTTATAAGTGTGAACACTTTTTAATGAGATATTCAAATGAATATGAATCAATCGTTCAAAAATGAACGTAGTATTAGGTGTGAATGGGCTATAAGTCACATTACAGTACACTACCTTAAAAATATCCAATTCTGATTTTTAAAAAAGTTCTGTTGTCAAATTGCTGTATTTTAAATCGTAAAAGCCATGGTGGAATAAATATAATGTGTTCTCATTCGAAATATCAGAAAAAAATGAGTTGCCTTATTTTGACATTTTCATACAAAAACGTTTATATGAAACCCTTCGGATTGTCAAAATAAGGCAGCATGTAAAAAAAAAAATTGAAAAATATCATGGGATGAGAGCACCTTATAATTATTCCACAATGGTAAAGGCAAATAATAATTATAATTAACTGGTCATTTCAGTCCTTGAAGGACTTTGACCTAGCTTCTTATGATCAATTGTGTTGTGTGTGTTATTAAGTTTGTACACAATTGACCGAAAAATGGACTTACAGGTTTAACGCCGACTCCAAACGGCGATGAACGGAATATTCTTGTTCTCAAGAAGCTTTACATGGCATTTTGATAACTCTCTGAGGTTTGCCATTGTCTGCAGAGAGGTGGCGGCCGTACAGAAAAATCATTTTAATTTAAATAATTTTCTGTCGCTGCTGGCATTCGAACCCTGGTCCAGGTTCGTTGACATAGAGGCCATGCACTTTAATACTAGCAAATACTCTTTATTTTATTAATCAAGAAATACTGAAATTTATCATATCAAGAAATACTGCATTTGTCAAAGATTTGAGTTGACTTTAAAGGTAAAAAAAGGAGACTTACAAATTTAAAATCATACCATAATTTATTACAATTTTATTCTGTTTGTCTTTAATGATGAACTTTAAGAGTTATATCTAGCCCATATGACATTACAAGCTTGCCACAGCCTTGAGTTCTTTATTGAAGGCAGAACCGTAGAAAAGATACCAAAAAGAGGAAATATATTATCAAACATGCTTAAAGTATGTTCACACTGGTCCGAAACTGCGCAATTTCGAGCATATTCTCAATTTCGGCTGAAATTGAGCTGAAATTGTATCCATACAATTCCAAACAAATACTTTCAAATGAAATTTGGAACAAATCTCAATTTCATCGAAATTGACCACGAAATTGAATTAAATTGTAAGACAACCCCGGTATGTTGATACCAAACTCGGCAGCACTGCCAATAAAAATATTGTCAGTCAAAATAATCCATCAAAATATTAATAATTTTATCGTCTTTTTGAATTTGTTGTAAATTCGAATTTTTGATAATTTATAGAAAAAAGACAAATTTAGTCAAAGTGGATGAATTGCGTGATGTCCACAAGAATGGATTACGATATTGTGATAAAAGTCTGGCTGGAGAGACCAGAAGCATCAAGTGCTGTCTTAGGGCCAGTTTTTCAGTGCGGGTTTAAACTCTAGTCAAATAAAACCGAGATTAATTCACCAAAAAGGGACGTTAAAACTCGGTTTAACTAGATATTGTAGCATTCGTTTAAGTTGAATTGACTTAAATTATCACATTATGTGTTTTCTTTTTGCTTAAACCGAGCTTAAACGTTCAATTTTGGTGAGTTAACCTCGGTTTAACTTGACTAGAGTTTAAACTCGCACTGAAAAACTGGCCCTTATTGTGTTGATTATATTTTTTTGCAGGTTCCTGATTCTTTCTTTGAATAACCGGTGTTGTCTTTCGTGTATTTTCTGCTGCATATTTCATCATAATCTCGTATTTTGTTGATATATTACAAAGATATCAATAAACGATAAAATTTTTTTTTCTTGAATTACGAAAAAGTAAACAAATAAACTTCAAACGAAATTACTTAAATTCAGTATGAACACTCACCATTTCGACCGAAAACATCGCTTAAATTCAAGCAATTTCGGGCCATGGCGAATGTACTTTAAGCAATTTTGAGTATATTTTTTTTTTTAAACTTTGAACTTTGTGCATTACGGCGCAGTATAATAGATAAATCTATTCCACTGAAACTTCCCGACCATCTGTGTTCATTTTTATCCTGCTGATAAAAATGCTATCCTGAAAATAAATACTTTCGTTAAGATTTTAGTCATATTTTAGCCTAAACAAAGATGCGTTCCTATTTTTGCTACAAAATGTAGAGGATTCATTCAAACCTTTCGGTCTAGCCTAATCAACAGTGCTAACAATTTTAAGTCAAGTTATTAATAGGTGCGTTTTTTTGGCATCGCTATATGCGCTTAACAATATTTTTCATACAAAAAATTTATTAGCTATGACAGGATAATTCTAACCGCTTAGCTGCCGATAGAAACACTATTGCCAAAACGCAGCTAATGTTATTGAAATCTAGTTCTATCAGATATGGATTTCAATAACTATGACAGAACAGGAGAAGCCAGAGCCCATAACAGGACGTCATCTATTTAAAATTTAGATTTCTGGGAGTTATTGGCTGTATGGATGGTACACATATTGATATTGTTGCACCAGCACAAGCAAAACACTGTGCAAAACACAAAAAACTCCACGTTAACTACGCAAGGAGTAACTACGAAAGAGAGGCATGTAGGCGAAGGCGAAGCATGTATATTATTCTTGATCTATGTCACCATTTCGTCAAATTTGATTTCAATAAAATGCGTTGTGAAGTCGTATTCTTCTGAAAAATTTATTGCTACCAATCCAGAAACTTGATACTAAAGAAATTCGAAGTTAGTTTTTTGTCATCTTGCAATGGTTGCGTTCAGCAGGTACAACTGTTGTGTAATCGTTGAGTGTGTGCCTACTGAACGCATAAGTATCAGTTTCTGATCAGCCTTGCATGTTGTGAAAATTGTCTGTCTTTGGTATATTTTTATTTTTCTTATAAATTTACTCAACGTATTGAGGTCAACAGTTGCACAACAGTTGTACCCGCTGAGCGCAGCCAATCTTAAAGCTAATGCTGCATTATAGCCAGCATGAACACAGTTCGAAAAAGCAAAAATCAGCTTTTGTAATGAGCAGCAACGCCTTCTAAGTTACTTTCTGTGCAAAATATTATAATTTTATATTACATAGGCCCCAATATTTGACACTTTATCTATGCTATTATATAATAGTATATAAAAGGCCTATCACGCATCTTTATATACGATAAACTTAAGAACTACTGAACCGATATTAATAATTATTTTACTAATTCAAAGCTTCATTTTTAACTAAAGCAATGGGATAATTAATTTTTTAATACCTACTCTAAAATGTTAAATACCATATTATAAAACTTATATAAAATTAATCTTTAAAATAAGTTCTTGAAAAGGTAAAAAAAATACTGAACCAAAAGACGTTTAATTTTTATGTTATATGAAAGGTAGGCGCGGTTGTGGGCGGATATCAAAAAATTTTTGTTTTTATCTTAATAAAGTCAAACTGAACTCATATTGATCTACGACGACTACTTCTATTCTTTTACATTTTTTGTATGGGGCTCAATCACTGTGCGTTGTACAATTTTGTGGTGAGAAATGTCAAAAACAGCTTTCTAAAATTGTGCAATTTACTATTTGCAACAAATGCACAAAAACCGAAGAACTCGGGCAAGTGTAGAAGATGAGGTCTTCATATTAGTATGGGCCGATAAAAATTCCAAATTGTGCAGCGCAAAGAAGAACACGCATGTGTACGCAGTTAAATTGATGTCAGGGTGGTGGATGTGCCGAAAAAATATGAGAACACAAACGTAAACAAATAAATGCCACACTAAACATAATTCTGCCGACGCATTTATGTGTGGACGATTATGGTTGACTTAAACAAAACTCAAACTAAACTTTCTGTGTAGACATGGCATAAAAATACCTACCTTTAATTCTAACGACAGTCTGCATCCCCGATAATGAAAAGCAGTTTCCAATAATTTCATGCCATGTTTTCTAGGATTGCGCATTAAAAAAGCAAGCCGACAAGTATGCAATGTTATTTTACATGTTAAAATTACATCAAATTGCTGCAATAAAAATCAATTTTTCAGTTAAGTTAAGAGTTCTCGGGCGTTTATTCGTTCGAATTTTTGTGGATACTTATTTTTTGATTTATAACCTAAAACGACCTCAATTTTCGCACAAAAAAAAATTAATATTTTCTGTCCATGTCCGCCATTTGGTCAAAAAATAATATTTTCAAAAAACAACGATTAAATACCCAAGAAATCTTTACAAAACAGAAATTTTTTCGTTTTCAGATGAACCAGACTCACCGCAAATTAAAGACCTTCCCCTTTCCCTTATTGGCGAAAATTTTTGGACCAAAATGTCAGGGATAAATCTTGAATAGTTATATAATTTAATAATTTACAAATAATTTTGACCTAAGATAAAATACAGTTTAAAAAAAAGGCAGGGTGCGGAAAAATTCGTTCGCAAATGATTAAAATACGATCTTCTCGCTCGTTTTTTGCTTTGTGAGTAAAATTTCAAACGAAAAATTTCAAAATAGATGAACGTTCGCACTCGATAGAAGAAATCTCTGCTTGCGTCGTTATATTTATTACTGATAAATTTGTCAGCTTCGAATTTTTCACACAACACATCTCAGCGGGAAAAAGAGCGCTTCCAAAGGCATCTTGCAGCGCTGCTGTTGTAACAGCAAGCGCTTGCATCCTCCTTGCCATGGTATAATAATACAAGGTAGCATTGACAGTTGCTTAGAAAATCATATACTGTCAAAAAATATACTCAAAAAGAGAGCGCTCACAATCCGCCATTGAAAACACAAGCAATGTTGAAAACGTTGAAGTGAAAAAAAACAACAACCACAGCAGCTGCTGATGTATTTCCACAAAAAGCTGTTTTTGACAGTTTATGTTTTCCTGTTGAAGAGAAAATAAGCAGTTGTCAATGCTACCATGTACAATGTTTCATGTGTTTGAATTTAATTGTGTCTTTAAGAAGATATATCTTATATACATATATTACGCAAACCCAAATTTTGTCCGGCGTAAGGCTTTTTAAGTACAAGTCCAATTTGAATAAATTTAGTATGGTTTGATAGGTTTAGACCTGTAGATGTGCAAACTGGACTTTTTATTTCTTAAAAATTTATATTTTTTAAGTTATAGCTGATTGAAGTTTGCATATAATTGCATACAATTGTTGTTGTTATGTTGCTTTTTCTGTTATTAACAGCAGCTGAGAGCAACGTTATCAAACTCAGAGCAAAACTATTCGCTGCTGACATTTCGCTCTCTTCTGTCTCTTCTTGATAGAGCGTCTGTTAACAACCATGGTGTAATAATAATAAGGTGTTAGTGAATTTGACACTTCTCTCTCAAAATGATAAATTTGTTCGCCCCGCTCCTGTCAAAAACATCTGATGGTGGATTGGAATGAAAATAAATCAGCTAACGTACAGTCGGTCGAAGCTCAATGCCATGTCTACTTCTTTTGATGGTTATTATCAGTTGAGGTGTTGAACATTCTTTCATGGCATTCGATATTTTCTTGAAGCAGTCGATGTGAATGCAAGACAATTTGCATGCTGGCCAAAGCTTCATGTCGGTGGCACCTTCCAGCGCACGTTTTTTATAAAATGACAAAACCATTCAATGGCGAACTTGGCAAATGGGCGAAGACAACTGCAATAACTTTTTGTCAACACAACACGGCACAATTAATTGAATTAAATATTTATTTAACCTTTATTCGCACTATAACCTATAAAAACTATAACGCATCATCATCTAGCAACTCAAACAAATAACACAATTTGATAACTATCAACGGCTCCTCTCTTTCGCTCTCAATTTTTGACAGAACGAAAGCTATTCTTGGTCATGATACAATTATAAGGTAGGCCCAATTCGGAGACAAAAAAAACGAAAAAGCAAAGCAAAGCAAAGAAAATCAAAACATTGGCGTAGGTATAATGTCATTTTTAACAACTGACGTTTATTCGTTCAGCGATAGGGATGTATAATTTACTTTTAACAGTATGAATCTGGGTATTGGGTATTGAGTACCCAGATTTTTTGTGGAATAATACACGAAAAGTAAGCAAAAACCCTAAAAATTTAACAAAATGAGTTATGTTTTAAGATATAATACAAAATTAATTGTATTTTAGCTTTCAACGAAGTAAATAAAAGTGAACTTTTTATATAATTTTTATTCGAGTTCTTAGTTCGATTGTTCAGTAACCAATTTATTTGCATCGCTTTGTATTGTATTTTGACATTATACCTACGCCTTTGTTATTGTTTTGTTGTTGATTTGTAGTCATAGAGAGTGTGTTTTTCCTGGGCCTACCTTATAATTGTATCATGTTCTTGGTGTTGTCAAAAATTCGCTAACACCTTATTATTATTACACCATGTTAACAACAAAATGAAAGTCAGAAAAATATAAAGCTTTCGCGAACCGCTCGCGGTGAACGCTCGCAACAAAGATACATACAAGTTCTTATATTGCAATTTTCGCTTGAAAAAACGGCAAAACTCTTCGAATATTATTATTATTATTATTATTATAATTGCTGGGGGCAGCAACGCGCACCGGTGGTCGCTAGTTATATTTATTTCCACTGCTCCATACAAAAAATACCACTGTGCGCCGTTGTGTGAATGTCGCATTTTCGATCTTGAAGCGGCTCTCTGCACAGCACAGTGGTTTGGCCCCATACAAAATATGTCAATAAATAGAAATAATAATCGTAGAGCAATAAAATTTTGCATGTGAGTAAGATTTAAAAACATAAAACTATAAAGACAAAAAAAATTTAAACCCGTCCACAACCACGCCCGAGAAAATTTAAAACGTCATATTTTCCATCACATTGGCACAATTTCAAAATAACTCCGTGCGGAGATATATGGGGTCGTTCATAAATTACGTTACCAATTTTGGGGGGTGGAGGGGTTTTAAAGTATACTACGATGAGTAATGATATTGGGGGGGGGGTCTCAGATATAGTAACGTGACCAAAAAAAAAAAAAAACTTGAAAAAATGTAAATCCTGAAATCAGTTCAAGATTGTATTCTATATTTGTATTGAAGCTTGTATTTCGCTTCTGAAATATCAATAAATTCTCATAAGTGAGTTTGTTTTATATAATTTAAAATAAATTGGTACAAAAAGTACATACTATTTCAATAAATCGATTTTAAGGAAGCATGTTCATAAAAACACTGAACTTGGTGCTGTACAGGTGCAGCTTTACGGGTACTCTCTCAAACACCAGGCGAATTTCTTTGCATAAGAAATCAGGATACACTTGAATGGACTAGTCGACATAGAATCCGTTGAAGAATTCTATTTCGAAGAGTCCCCAAAATTTCCAGCTTCTTCAATTCCAGTGATTCATAGCATCGACTCTTGGATTGAAGATCCATTGGATTTATATCGATGAAAATAAATGATTTTTAAAATTTTTTCTTAAATTTATCTAGTAATGATAGCACACATACCAAAAGCAAGTCAAGGTAATATTTTTTATATATACATATTAAAGAGCTGCATGAATGTATTCGATACAATAAAGTGCATCGAGCATTTGATTGTCTTGTTCTCTATTTACTTTATTCTTTAAAGTATAAGCAACCATAATACAGCATTCTCTTACAAAAAACTGCTCACTCTACAGCATTTGTTAGCCTCTCACCAAGATGTGTACTTTCTCATTATTTTTAAATGCTTTATATATTCGATACGATCAAATCGAGACAATCAAATCAATGCAAAAAACAACGAGCACACCGAGTAAAACAACTATGTTATAGAGAAATAACAACATTCGATGTTTTTTTCTTTGATCTGATATGAAGCAGAAAAACCTTTTAAACACAAAACAATAACAACACACATTATTTGTGTGCAAGTTGTTGTTTTTTTTCGATTTTCCATATTCGTTTTATAAGTTAGATTTTTAATTTCATTGTCAGATAATTTTAAAAAATAATCATAAAATACACCAGTACTCAGTGTCTAGCACCGAGCACATCAACACATTTCAACACATTTCAATTTTACTTTATATGCTCGTTTTGAAGAAGTTCTCGTTTGTCTGGTTTTCGATATGCTTTATGCTCATTTGCTCTTGGTCTCTATATTGTTAGTGTTTGAATGCTGTTAAAGATGAGAGTGGAATAGAGTGAGCATGCAAAAACAAACGAATGTCTTGCAAATACACCCATGCAGCTCTTTAATACATATTTTCAAATATTTTGTAATGAATTCATTTTTATGTTACTTTATATATACTATGTTACTTTATGGGGAGAGGGGTGGGGTTTTGAAATGCACTATGAAGAGTAACGGAGGGGGAGGGTAAAAAAAGTTGAAAATCGGTAACTTTATTTATGAACGGCCCCATATATGTGAAGAATTAAAAAAATATCACGCCCACCTCCCACATTTTTCTTAAGTGTACTTTTTACAAATAGCAGTTTTATCGCTACATGCATCTTAACAGATACAAATAGAGGTTATTGTTGTTCTAGAAAAATATTTATTTGACCCCTAAAAAAAAAATTACCTCAAAGTACCTAATCGTTTTCATTTAGTTAAATAACACCTAAACGAAACTAAACTGTTTCGAAACAATTTGTATATACTTTTTGCAATTTTTTGGTGCATATTTTTAGGGATAGAATTTATTACTCATTACTCACGTTTAAATATTTACTATATGCAATACAGCTTCTATTTCACTTAAAATATAATAATATAATATACCCTCTTTCTTCTGTGTAGAGTGTAAACAACAGAAAACTTGTGCTTGTTGTTGTGACCAAAATAAATAAACAAAAGCAACTGCATTTGCTCTGCTTAGTTCGCCTTTTCAACCTAAGCCTAAGAGCATGCTACAATAAATTGGAATTTAAATCAATACAACTCGATTATTTTTACACAAAACGCATTTAGTTTTTCTTTCACAAAAGCTGTTTTGGCAAGTCTTGGCAGCTATTTTTTTTTAAGTTTTAGTATAAATCCAATAATGATGTTGATCTAAACAAGCGCACACCGGTCGACACCGGAAGATAGTAATTCTCAGCCAAAAATTAAATAAAACTGTTTCTGGAGTTTGAAATATAAAAAGTTATTTGGCTTAAACAAAAAATACAAAAAAAAAAAAAATACTATGAATTCTATGTCTAACTACACTAAGGGAAAAAAATATTAAATTTATCCAAAAACTTTTTTAATTTATCCAAAAAGCGAGTAATTTTTGCACCAATAACGCATTTGCATAAATCGACTACGTAAATATTTAAAATTCATTTAAAAACTTTTTTAATTAAATAAAATATTAAAATATTTAAACAGAAATAATAAAAAAATATATTAAAATTATGCTCGAATTTTTTAAATATCTTTTAAAAATTTACTATTTGAAAATAAAACTATCACATCTAAGAAAATTTTTATAAAAAATATTGAAATTAAAAAACAATAATATATTCAAATATTTCTCACGGGCTGCGTCCATTAATGCCATTAGCATGGTTACTTTATTTTCTTTTTTCGTTCTAATTTTGACAGTCGGTGCAATATTATCACACCATATGTCAAAAATAGTATAAAACTATAGAACGAAAAAAGAAAATAAAGTAACCATGCTAATGGCATTAATAAAGCAAAATATGCAGGCAAATGACAATCGGTGCCAAAAATAATAAATACAAGATTATGCCATGCGCATGTCTGCCTACGTCACGATCGACCCATTGTCAAAATCAGCTGTTTTTCACTGAACAAAACATAAAAAAACAACTGTAGCTGAAAAAAAAAAAATAGCACAGAACTATTTCGCACTATATTTCGTCTTTTCTTGCACGAACAGAAAATCACTGAGAAGAACAGAGAAAGTGTCTTTTCCTATCTACGTCACGAAAGACCTAACGTCTTGCACAGAACGGTGCAACTTTTTCTGCCTCTGATGGCGTAATCTATTTCTATTATTTTTGAATCGGCGCGACACATTCGTGGGAAAATGTCGAGTTGTCACTCCACCCTACATAATTGCATTATTTCAGCACGCAATCGCTCATACGTACGGCCAAATATTCCTGTTATACTACCCTTGCAACAAAAACGAAATGAGAATTATAAGAACTAAGGTTGCAACTGCAAGAAATAAACTACAGGAACAGAGTGCGATGCTGTTGCTGCTTGTCGGAATATGTGTGTACGTGTGCGATGCTGTTGGAGGACGATCCTCACAAGGCAACGCGTGAGGGTCAAGGGGGCGATCTTCACATGGCAACGTGTCTGACTGTCTCAACCTGGTGGGGCCAGCATTATCCATGTCGAACTCGTCTCAAGTCGACTCAAACCTCTGCGTGGTGTCTTCTAGAAACGGCAAACTGGCAACCGTTAGTTTGACGGCTAATGTGAGCGGCGGGCTCCCCCTGCCTTTAAAGGGTTGTGCGTTGGGTTTGAAGCCCACCACGTAAAAACAAAATTTCAATGAAACGCATAAGAAATAAGATAAAAATGATCTCCAAATCTGATGACGACTACCGCAAACGAAAAACTGACAATGATTTACGGATATGCACCTGGAACGTCCGAACCCTTAATTGGGATGGTGCCTCTATCCAACTGATAGATATCTTAGAAAGATACAAAGCTGATATCACTGCAATCCAAGAAATGCGATGGAAGGGACAGGGTTGCTTACGGCAAGCATCCTGTGATATCTACTACAGCGGCCATGCGGAGAAGCACGAATTTGGATGCGGATTCGTGGTTGGCAAGCGACTACGGCATCATGTCCTGCGATTCACACCTGTGAACGAACGACTTGCCATAATCCGTGTCAAGGCAAGATTCTTCAATATAAGCCTGATTTGTGCGCACGCTCCGACAGAAGACAAGGACGATGAGACCAAAGACAGCTTCTACGAGCGCCTTGAAGAGGCCTATGAGCGCAGCCCCCGCCACGACATAAAAATCGTGCTTGGTGACTTCAACGCCAAGGTGGGAAAAGAAAATATCTTTGGTTCAACAGTCGGAAAGTTCAGCCTCCACGACAATACCTCCGATAACGGAATGAGGCTGATTGACTTTGCCGCAGCGCGAAACATGGTCGTTAGTAGCACTAGATTCAAGCATCTCGATATTCATAAAGCAACTTGGCTGTCTCCTGATCAAAAGACGCGTAACCAAATTGATCACGTTTTGATTGACGGAAGGCACTCTTCCAGTGTTTTAGATGTACGCACGATCCGTGGTGCCAATATAGACTCGGATCGTTATCTTGTTGCAGCCAAGATCCGTACACGCCTGTGCGCAACGAAGAATGCGCGCAATCCAGCACAGAGAAAGCTAGACGTCGAAAAGCTGCAATCAAAACAAACAGCCGAAGACTTCGCTACTCGACTCTCACTCCTGCTTCAAGAAAGCACTCCTCCGATCGACGATATATGCGCGCAGTGGAATCACATTTCCCACTCTGTGCGTACGGCTGCCGAAGAGGTGATAGGCTATCACCGCCCTCGCCGAAACCAGTGGCACGACCAAGAGTGTCGCGACGCCACTGCAGAAAAAGACGCCGCCTACAAAGCCACCCTGCAGTCGGTTGTAACGCGTGCTGCTAAAGAGCGATACAAAGAGAAGAGGAGGGAAGAGAGACGCATTTTCAGGCGAAAGAAAAGGGAAGCAGAAATGCGTGAGTGCGAGAAAATTGAGATGCATGGTGACAGGAATGAGGTCCGAAAATTTTTCGAAAAAATAAGACGCCTGGCCGATGGTTTCAAGACCGGGGCCTCTTCCTGCAAGGATGAAAATGGGAATCTAGTGACAGATATCCAGAGTACACTGATGATGTGGAGGGAACACTTCTCTAGGCTTCTGAATGGTGACGACGACAACAATCCCGCCAATAGAGATGATATCCCGGAAATCCTAATTGTGGACGACAGCGTTGAAGTTCCGCTGCCCGACCATAGTGAAGTCTTGAAAGCTATAGCTCGGCTTAAAAACAACAAAGCCGCAGGAGCCGATGGCTTACCGGCTGAGCTCTTCAAGAATGGAGGCGAAGCTCTATTTAAATGCATTCATGAGCTTCTATGCATTGGATTGGAACCTCAGTGTGCTCTGCCCAATCCACAAGAAAGGCGATCCCACAATTTGCGCCAACTACCGTGGGATAAGCCTTCTGAATATCGCATATAAGGTCCTGTCGAGTGTACTATGTGAAAGACTAAAGCCCATCGTAAACCAGCTGATTGGACCTTATCAGTGTGGCTTCAGACCTGGTAAATCCACCATAGACCAGATATTTACGCTACGACAAATCTTGGAGAAGACCCTAGAAAAACAGATCGACACACACCATCTTTTTGTCGATTATAAAGCCGCCTTCGACAGCCCTATAAGGAATTATCTATACTCCACCATGTCTGAATTTGGTATTCCTGCAAAGCTCATCCGTCTTTGCAGAATGACACTGAGCAACACCAGCAGCACAGTTAAGATCGGGAAGGATCTCACTCCTCCATTCGATACCAAACGAGGTTTCAGACAAGGTGATTCCTTATCGTGCGACTTTTTCAACCTGATGATGGAGAAGATCATCCGAGCTGCTGATTTGAGACGCAGCGGCACGATATTCTACAAAAGTATTATGCTGCTGGCGTATGCTGATGATATCGATATCATTGGCCATAATACGCGCGAAGTCAGTGCAGCATTCTCCAGATTAGCGAAAGAGTCGAGTCGAATGGGTCTTGCAGTGAACGCAGATAAGACGAAATACCTAGTGTCAACAAATAAACAGTCTCAGCGTCTTGGAAACCACGTCACTGTTGACAACATCTCCTTCGAGGTTGTTAAGGACTTCGTCTACCTGGGATCCAGCATTAACTCTTTCAACGATGTTAGTATTGAGATAAAACGAAGGATAACTCTTGCCAACAGGTGTTACTTTGGGCTGAGTAGGCAATTGAGAAGCAGAGCCCTCTCTCGACGAACAAAACTCACGCTCTATAAGTCACTAATCATGCCCGTCCTATTATATGCAGCACAAACTTGGACGTTGAGCAGTTCTGATGAAAAGACTCTGGGAGCCTTCGAGAGAAAGATCCTTCGTAAAATCTTCGGTCCAATCTGCGTCAGTGGCGAGTACCGAATTCGATGGAACCACGAGCTGTATGAGCTGTACGCTGACATCGACATAGTTAAGCGCATTAAAATCGAGCGGCTCCGCTGGCTAGGTCATGTTGAGCGAATGGAAAACGACGCTCCAGCGAAAAAAATATTCGATTCGGTGCCCGGTGGTGGTCAACGCAGAAGAGGACGCCCACATCTTCGTTGGAAGGATCAGGTGTTGCATAAACTGACCACGCTTGGTGTTTCCAACTGGCGCCAGCAAGCGCAGAACAGAAATGGCTGGCGCGCGCAATTTCTTAAACGAGGCCAAAACCGACTTACGGTTGTAAGCGCCAGATAAGTAAGTAAGTAAGTAAGTGTGCGATGCTGTTGCTGCTCGCTTGTATGGAATATGTGTGTACGTGTGTGGTATAAATAAAATTCAAATACGGGAAAAAAACGAGTTGTAAGGAAAATATTTGATTTATCCACGTAAATATTTAAATAAAATTGATACTCAGGCGTGGATTATCCCAGCAGTTATTTTGGAGTCAATCGAAAAAGTGAACTAGTTTATTTCTAGCGCAGTTCGCAGTAGCTCTGAAAAAGTACAAAAGGCGTTCAGTGTAGAACAGTTATCTTTGCTTTTGTTTTCAAAAGTATTGCTGACAAAAATAAACGCGTTCTGGCTACTTTTTAAAATTTGCTGCGCACAAGAAAAAATAATAAAAAAAAATGTTTATAGACAAAATGTGTTCTGGATTGTGGATGGAAAAGATGGTACAAATGAGATCTTTAGGACCTTTCCATTGCACAAAATTCTTACACTTTTGATATGTTCACTTTAAAACTAGTTAAAAAAGAACCACTTTCAGGCTACTGCGAAAGCAACCAGTTTAAAAATGTTCCTAATGCAACTAGTTCAAATATAGGGAAAAAGGAGTGTTTCTGGGGACAATTGTCTTTTCCTATGACATCAACCCGCAAAAAGCGTCAGTTCGTTCAATGTTAAAGGGTATTATAGTGGAACTAGTACTGGTTCTTTCTGGAACTAGTTCAGAACTATTTCAAATTTGGTCCACTTTTCTGCAGGGATGTTAATATGCATTATTTCCCTTAGTGTATGCAAGTTTCTTATTTAATATTATTTCATTAAGACGAAAATAAAAACCAAACCACATTTTTTCAGTGGTGAACATGTTATTTAATTTGAAATATACCACTTGTTACCAAGAATTTATTGAACGCTTTATTATAAAACAACTTCGATGGTTTCTGTACACAAATCCTGTTAAGATTTCACCAAGACCTTTTGGAAACATGCTAATTAGACAATTCTTAAAAAATAAAAAATTAAATATCGGCCATAGGAGGTCATAAACGTCACAAGATGTCATAAATTTTTTTTGTTTATTTTTGTTTGGGGATTTAATATTTTAAGTAATGGTGTTAAGGCCACAATTCTCAATACAATTCAAATAATTTCTTTATTCTTAAAGCCTTTCAAAATTTGTCAAAAATTACGGTGTGCAAAGTTGGCGATAAAGTTTATTCTCTTCTGCACTGCAACTGGAATTTAAAAGCTCCACAGCTTTTCTTTTTTATTCCTTTTTAACATCATAGTTGTTATCGATTTTGAATCCTTGAGATATTGGTCTGTAGTGTAAGATTTTTTCTTTAATCCTGCACTGAGATAGGTACCTGAAAAATGTTTAAAATTTCTTTCAAAATTTCTACAAAAGATCTTCCTCAACAGTAAATAAGAATAATTTAAAAATTTATATATATTATTTTTATTTGAAATATTTCTTCATTTTTATATGAACTTTAAAATTTATAATTTAAATATTTATTAATGCTAAGTCATTGCATTTCGTTTAATTCTATTAGAAAAAATACTTTTATATTTTTAATATTAACAGACTTTCTGAACAGTAAAGAAAACAACTCTTTCTCGGCACAATACATACTACCTTGCCAGGGTTCAGGGACAACATCACTTGATGGCACTTAATTTCAAAGACTTGAATTTTTTATTTAAAATTTTGCGGAATTCTTCATTTTTACTACCAAAGCAATATTCAAAATACTTATGCTTCAAGATTATTTTCTGTTTGACTAAAAATTTTATTTTCGTGGCGCAGAAGGGGCTGTATGACAAAAATTTGCATAATTTTATCACTGGGTAAAAAGATCAAAAAGTATCAAAACGACAAAAACTAAAACAAAAAATAAAAAAATTAAAATCAAATTAAAATCCAAGAGAAAGTTTAAAAAATTCAAAATATAATTTTTGACATTACACAACAAAAAAAAAAAAAAATAAAAATAAAATTAAAGATTATGTAATATGTAGGTAAAAATAAGCCCATAGGACTAAATAATCAATTAAATTAGACAAGAATAAAAATAATAAAATAAAAGAAATATATATATATATAAATCACAGAAGTTAGTTATTTAGTAAAATTAAAAGGAGGCAACAACACTTTCGAAAAAAGACGAGCTGACTTTTAATAAGTGAAAAAAAAAATAAAGTAATGTATACAATTTCAAGGGGGGGCGGGGGGAGGGGGGGGGGTGAAGAGTAAAAAAATGCAAGCGAAAAAGAGTTTTGGAAAAGTTTTACAAAAAAGTTTTAGGCTCAAGCACTGTGGTTACTAGAAATTTAATGTTTGAAATAAGGCTCTATTATTATAAGGCTCCAGGAAATAAGGCTGCAAAATAAAAATTAAATAAGGTCCCGACAATGGGTATTTTTCTTCTAATGAAATAAAGCTCTGCGAAATTAAACCCCAAGGCGATGATATAACATCATTAAATAATAAATGAAACAAGGCATAAAAAATCGTACAGAAATCATATCGATAAAAAAATTAGACCCCAAAAATTATAAGAGGGTTTCGATTTAAAGGGGAAATTTCATCTCTACTTTCTGAAATGAAACAAATCACCAATAAAAGAAATAGCCTCCCTATTTTTTGTTATTTTATAGAGACATGCCTGAGGTCTTGCTTGAGGAAATTTTTAAGTATTTTGCCTTTTTTCCTGAGGCCTTATTTTATGTAGACATTTAAACTGTTACGTAAATGTGTAGAAACAGCAGAAAACCATTTCATTTTAGAACTTTTAAAATAAAAATTTCGAAATCAGTGTGTTGAAAAAAGCCTAGGTTCGATTAGGTGTCCGGATTAGTTGGGAGTTATGACACTTATTAAAACCTTCATAATATTCAAAACCAAGTAAGGCTTTATGAGCGCTTTACTAGCGTTTATAACGCCAAATTATAGACGTTCATAAAGTCAAAATTTTTTTTGAGTTTTCGCGATTATCACGTTGTATTATTTAAAATTAATTAAGGAAAAGCTTATAATTATTAAAAGCTTATAACGCTTATTGGGCTTTTAAGCCATTTTTACGACTGTCGAAATGTTAAATTTTGTTTTTTTTTGTGTCTTATGATCGGTTTAAAGGTGGCCATAACTCCCAAAATTGGTCTATGTTCGATAGCCGCTCGATTACGCTTGCAAATACGGCAACTTTTTAAATTTTTTGCTCATTCGCAGCATAAAGATTATTAAAGCTCGATTACGCTTGCCTAATATAATGCAACTTTTAAAAGTTGGTTGTTTATTGTCACAGCAAATTCAATGTTTTTTTCTTTTTTCTGAAACAAAAACTTTATTTCAAGCAATGCCAATAAAATAAAAGTTAAAAACTTTTAAATAAATAAAGTTAAAAACTTTGCTGATAAAATCAACCTACTTCAAAATTTTTGAGATGAAATTAAACATACAGTGTTTTTTGTGTTTTATTTAAAATTTTTATTCATTGTTTTTTTATTTTTTTTTCTAATATTGCATTTTTTGATACAAAAAAGCTTTGCTTTAAAATAAAAAGTGTTTTTTGTTTTTAATATAAAATAAGCGTAATCGAGCGTAAAAAGTTTTCAACCTTACGTGTTTGTTGTTGTTAAATTTGTGTGTGTGTGTGTTTGTGTGGTTTTATGTGTTGGGGTGGTTCTAATTTTGATGATTTTATAAAAAATTAAATTTTCAAAATAAAAATAAAAAAAAACAGAAAATTTTAGAGACAGGTGTTTTGTAAGGGAAAAATTTTCATTTGTTTTTGTTTTTGTCGAGAATTCTTTTTGTTCTTCTTGCTGTTGTTGTTGTTAAACCTAAATATTATATAATAATGCACACATTTTTGTTATTTAAAAAAAATTAAATTAAACTATACACAAATTTAACTAAAAATTATAAAATATAAATTAACTAAAAGTTATAAAATAAATTAAATTAATAAATGTTGGTTTTTGCTTGGATCTTTGCGGCGATCGACAAAAATAACACACATTTGTACACATAGCTCAAATTTATCGACGTGACTCGATTATAAAGTTAAATGAAAAAATAAAATTGAACGGGACTAACAAAAACAATTAAAATAAAGTTATATATAAATAAAAAAGCTTTTTACATCAGTGACAGAGTCGCGCAGAGAGCGAGAAAAAAAGAGTGAGAGAAATATACGAGGGACTTATGCTATATATAGAGCTTTTGCAGTTTTACAGCAGCAGCCGCGATCGGGA
Source organism: Pherbina coryleti (assembly GCA_943735915.1). Lineage (NCBI taxonomy): Eukaryota > Metazoa > Arthropoda > Insecta > Diptera > Sciomyzidae > Pherbina > Pherbina coryleti. The sequence continues at coordinate 18,933,499 of OX030949.1, forward strand.
CTTCTTCATACGTGAAGTTGCACCACCCAGACCATCGCCGTTCCAGGACTTGGATTTGGCGCGAAAATGTCGATACGCTTCGCTAAACGAGGGCTCTAGCATGGGCCGGTAGGCTATGGGATTGCAGAGTGCAGCATGAGTTTCGTAGAACTCTTTGTAGCCATTGTGCAGCAGATAGATCTCGGGATAGTCGAGAGCTGGATAGAGATTGGTGTTGCGAGCACGATCGTTGTTGCGCAGAAAACGTGACAGCTTGGGACCACGCTCCGATGAGAACTCGCAGTGAAAAATTATGATATTGCGCTTATGGCCTGCGGCATCGCTGCAAGCCGTCTGCTGCTCAGTCTTTTGTTGGGTGAGAAACTCCTCAATGATTTGTTCTTGGGTGTAGAGATTCTTGGCGCCGCGTATGTGACCACCCTCGAACTCATAGGGATAGCGACAGTCAATGATCGTGTAACTGGCAACTTGATCGTCGAATTCGCCGTTGAGTAAGCGTGCCACAGTGTCACTGGAGACAGATTTCAAATCCCGATGACGACCATCCATAAGGGGCAAGACGAATGGCTTACTAAAGTCGCCAATGAGATCAGGTTGATCGGTAGAGTCGGAACGCGCTAAAGCGGAGAGTATCTCAGCGTCATTCATAGACATGGATTTGCGCAGGATTTGACGTGGACAAGCAGTAGTTGCAACAACGGCGGCAGGCGAGTTGTTGTGTGTCATCGTTGTGTAAGAACCATTGAGATTCTCCTTCTCTTCGGCGCTGCGATAACGTTTACTCAGCACGGGCGAACATGTGGCAGATGTGGGTGGTTCAGGACGTTTAAAGCAGCAGGGTGCAAGGAGACTGCTTGTGGTAGACTCTTGCAATTGCTTCAATAGCAGCTCTGGTGTCTTTGGTTGTTGTTGCAGCTGCTGTTGGTTTTCAGTCATGCTCAGACAGCGACGCACCGAGGGACGACGCATTTCGGGCGTTTTCAATAGCAAGCTGTTGTTGTTGTCCTTGTTGTTGATAATTGCCGGCGATTTGGAGTGTTTGATTTGGCCACTAATGAGCGAATTTAAATCGCTGGGAAAATTTAAACTCAGCTGTGATTGCGACTCTAGCGATTCCATTTCGAAAAGTTCCATGTACTCATCATCCATGGATGTAGATTCCATAGAGCCCGAGGAGAGACTGTGAAACAGGCGAAAATTCTTGGCTGGGGTTGTATTTGAACTTGTGGTGCTATTCTGGGCATGCTTCTGTTGGCGTGTTCCCAAGGGTTGTAGGAACTTTGATGATTTGGCACCGGTGATGGGACGCTCAACAATGTGAAAACGCTGTGGCGAACCCTCAGGTGACAAAAGACCCATAAGCTGTGGGCAGGCATTGAAAGAACTCTGTTGCCGCTGTGAATTTTCATCATCATCATAGAAGGATAGCTCATCGATAGCCATGTCATCATGCAAGGAGGCGACAGCGGCGGAGTCCATGTTTAGGCGACGCACACCGCAGACGACGTGTTGTGACGCAGTATTGCTCGGCATTTGGAAGCTAAAAATAGAGCAAGAAGAGAAACTATGTTAGTAGAATTTTTGAGAAACTTTTGCAATAATTTTGTTTTTATAAATTTTTTAATAAATAATTACAACAAATAAACGCGAGCTTGATGTAAACGAGTGAGCAATATGTAGCAGTGTAGCGACACTTTCGATAAAAATAAACCGTGCGCAGGCGCAGAGGCAACAAAACGAACTAAACGTGATGTCGTGCAAGACAGCAAGGTTTAGTTCATTAAACCATGCCAGGAAGGCCAAAATTAAACACTAAAAATATTGTTGATGGTAATGGTGGTGGTGGTGGCTGGCTAGCTGGTGGGAACGAACCCTCCTGCTAGTTGGGAATAGTTTAGCATAGAAGAGGCGAGGGTTGAACGCACGAGCGATGTGGCACAGCGTTGGTGGTGGTTGTTGTTGTTGGCTGTACGTACACAGGAGCGTTTGTAATACGGGAATTTGTGATATAAACATAGCTGGTTGTCGATGTTTTTTTTTTCTGTGTTGTGCTGGTGTTTCATATAAACAAAACTAGCAGAGACCACGGTGCACCATGTGCACCAAAGAGGGATAAAAAAACAAATACAAAATGCAGGGAGTTGTAATTGGAATTTGAAATTAGGAAACGAGGGTAATGTCGACAGACAGACTGACAGATCAGCGTAGAACGTACAGATGTTGTGAAATAGAGAGCTACAAGGAGAACTGAGTGGAAGAAGTCAAGAAAACTGCATGAAACGGGATGGAACTGCGCGAATATTGTTTACCTTGTTTTTTATCTTTACTGGAGTTATAGCGTGTCTGAAGACTACTACTGAACACGGAATCCCTCAGCAATTCGTGCGTTCAACTTGAGCGAATTCCAAGGAACCGCCGCTATAGCGTAAGGCAGGCACTGTTAGTGACATATAAGCAGTCCGGAACAGCTGCCGGTTTCGTTTTTTTTTCTCAATTTTACACAAATTTAAACAATTTTTTTGCTCTTTGCGCAATATTAGGTCAGGTCGTTAACTCAGAGCATGCAGAGCGTGTCGTTCGCTCACAGAGTTTAATGAATGAATTTATGAAGCAAACATAAGCCAGTAGCAAAAGCTCTGAACGTGCGCTCAAACTGGAGAGCGAAGCTCCAATTGGAGAGCAAAGCTCCAACTGGATAGCGAAGCTCCAAAAAAAACACTAAAAGTTGCGCATGCGCTGAGCTGAGCTAAAGCAAACCAAACTCTCGCTTTCATTTGTCGTCACAGAGTCAAGTAACGAGGAACTTGATTGTTGGGTCAAAAAACAAACAAAAATAATAACAACAAGAAATAAGAAAATGTTCAACAAAAGTGAAGCAACGAATTCAAGTTCATTACACAGTGGCATGTTTTTTTTTTTTTATTTTTCGTAAAATTCTTAAAAATTATTTAATTGTTTTGCTGTTTTTATTGCATTAAGAACTTATTTGTTGAGAAAGCAAAATTTAAAGAAATAAATACGAAAAGTATTAGAAAGAGTTTAACAGAAGTCAAATCAAAAATTTAAATGCAGTGGCGTGTATTTGATTTCTTCTCAAGTTTTTCCCAAAGTTTTGTAAATTTAAAGTTAATTATCTCAAGTTTTCAATCTGGCAAGATTTTGTTTGTTTCGATATTTATTTTTTTTAATTGTTTTTAACATTTTTTTTTGAGATTTTTTTTTAAATTTTTACTTTAATTTTTTATTGTAATTTTTTAAAAATTTTTTTAAAATTAATTTTTGTTATAAATTTTATATTTAATTTTTACATAATTTTAATTTTTACATTATTTTAGTTTTTACATTATTTTAATTTTTACATTATTTTGATTTTTACATCATTTTATTATTTTAATTTATTATATTTATAATATTTTATTTTTACTTTATTTTATTTTTATATTTTATTTTTATATATATTTACAGTATAAATATTTTCGATTATTTTCACTTTTTATTTTTTATTTTGATCTTATTTAAATTATTTAAATTGTTTTTATTTGTTTATTTTTTATTTTTTTACAATATATTTTTTTTTTAATACTTTTTATTTTTCGATATTTATTTATTTTGGTTTTATTACTTATTATTATAATTTCAATGTTTTCAATATTTAATTTTTTTATTATTTTATTTTTATTTTGTATTAATTTTCTAAATTTTTTTTTTATTTTTGTTAATTTGTTTCGCTCGTTTTTAATGTAAAATATTTTTAAGGGTATTTACGATGTGGTGTATTTGTGTTGTTTTTTTTAGTTCTTTTGGATATTTATTTTCTTGTGAATAAGAAACACTTCAGTAACGCCGGAGAGGTAAAAAATTGTCTTAAAGAATTGGAGCGTTTCACGATTTGGTGTATTTATGGTAAATTTGAAGAATTTTAATGCAACCAAAGTGAGCCTTTTTTTTTTTGTTTCAATTTGTTGATTTATTAAATTTAAGGTATACAGGTGAACTTTTCTGTTTCTTTCAATCTGTTGGTTTGTTTAAATGTTGAAAAGAAATAATTTAAAAATTTATTTTTAAAATTAAGTTTAACAATGACAGAAACAGTTTGAATTAATTTTTAAATATTTAGTCAAAATATTTCAGCATCTTGAAAGTATACTTCAATTTCACAAAGGTAGAGCAAATACACAACATGGTGAATACCCCCTTTGATCGTACTAAATATAATCCTATTGGTTGGAAATGATTTTCACTACATAAATATCAAAGAATATGCTTTCCAAGCATGCACAAATTTTCAAGTATTCCTCCTATAGGGGCATTCACGATGTTGTGTACTTACTTTTAAATTGATATTTCGTGATAAATTTCATATCACTGATAATTATTGAAATGAAAAAAAAGAAAATACTTCAAGATAACAAACTACGAAAAAAAATGAGAACCTATTTCCAAGAAATTAAAGAATTTAAGAATTTTTTATTCAAAAGTAAGAAAGATCGTCAATATATCTTTTAAAGAATGTCTAGTTATCATTTATGATAACTTTCTAAATTGTAATTTATAACTTGAAAATTTTATATTTCTGTTAAAATCCTCAAAAACAAATTTATCAAATATGCTCATTACTATGGTGCTTATTATTATGCTCAATTGTGGTATATTTAACAACACATCGTGAATACCTCTAAAATTTAAACACATTTTTTTTTATTTAATTTTGTAAGTTTTTGTCGATTCTGCAATTTTTTTTTAATTTTTTTTGTAGGTACATTTTCCAAGGATTTTCATTAAAAACTTTTCATTTTCCTAAAAATTACTCGAAGCTAGCGTATTTTTATGCGTAATCCACGGTGCGATAAAAAGGTGCTAGACTCAGTGCAATTTTTTTGTAAGGATAATTACCTTGAGCACTCCATCAGGAGATCGCAGTTTTCTTCGGCTATGGACTCCCACAACATTTTCGTAAGAGTTTTTCTCTGCGACTGGTTTTAAAATTTAGTCTCAGCTTTAGTTTTCGTGCGTCAAAACTGGTTCAAAACACAATTTTTTATTTTGTAAGTTCGTGTATCTTGCACGTTTAGCACATTTTTATAGATTATTTAAAAAAGTTTTTCTTTTTAATTAATCCACAATAGCGGCGGTAGTTCATGGTTTAATTATATCACTGAAAGTTTTTTTTTTTTGTTTTATTCTAATCATAAAGTTTTTTTGGTCAATTGTTCTTAACAACATAAAAACGTTTGTTGATTTTTTGTTTTAAGTACAAGTTTTAAAAATAATTTAGTTAATAAGTAACACTAATAAAAGATCTACTAAAGCAAGTAAACAAGCAGGAGCAAGGACAGGCGAAAAGCAAGAACAGTCGCTACTACAGAGAACAACAAACTCGAATGACTGCTTTTCCTACTGTGCAGGCGGCTTTTATAGAATGTCGGGGTCTCACAGTAGAAAAGCAGCATACCAACTAAAATGAGAGAGCGTAAATGAGATGAGCACCGCGCAAGCCGGTCAAAGAGGGTGCAAGCGGCATAGTAAAGACAGTAAAAAAGAAAAGAAACAGTCCAGAGAAGAATACGAAATAAAATCTTAAGAATCTTCAATGGGCAGCAAGAACAAACAGGCAGAGAGCGAAACATAAAAAAAGAGTAGCTGCAAAGAAAATCCAGGCTGAGACGAAAAAAGAAACAAGAAAAAAATAAAGGAGTAGCAATAAGGAAAACAAAAAGGAAAACAAGTCCTTGTGAAGAATTGCGCTTGTTGTTGTTGTTGTTGCAATTGAAAACATATGATTTTTGTTATTGTAGCCTAGGAGGAGCAGTAGAAGTGCGATTAGCTAGTTTCACTCTTCCTTGTTTCTCTACCGTAGCATGCATTCAAATAGTAGCCTAATCCTTGCCAGATTTCAGCTCAAAACAAGTGGACATAGGCGTTGGCTGAAAATCAATGCTAGCTGTCGTCTTTTAGCTCCATATCTTACCCAGATTCTCAAGAAGATGGGTCGTTTTTCTCTAGTTTTCACGTAATGAAATCATGAGTACTACTTTTCTAGACCATTTTTATAAATGTTTTGTTTTTGTGCTTTTTGGTGTTTGAATACAAACAAATCCTTGCCTTGATCATCATCATCATTTCTTTTAGCAGCTCTTTCGTTTGCCGAACGATCAGCTGAGTTGTTCTTGAAAACCTACTCATGCTCAGGCTGCTCGCCTCGACGCTCTTTGAAGAATTTCTTTGAAAGAAATCATATGGAGCGTATGAGGAGGTTCAGGTTTTTAGGCGGGTTTAAGTTGCCGTCGTCGTCGTCGTAGCTTGACTATGTACAATATACAACATAAAAATGTTCATATATGAGCACAATATACAATATATTGAAAATAAATCTCAGTAGGGGAATCTGTCCGATGTTGTTGTAGAAGCCTCAGCACGGCAGAAGATATCAAGATTAAAAATACGTTACAAAACGGCCCAATCTAAGCTGACGAAGAAGGGAGAAGCAGGCATTTGGAGAATAACTTTTCACTTGTTCCTTTAACTGGGTGGGGCTGGTCGCTATTGCGGCCACATAAGCAGTTTTCTAACAGGTACAAAATAAATAATTCCTCCCAAGGATTGAGGGAATTAAAAAATCAAAAACTAATTTTATATATTTAATGGAACCATTAAATACCAGTAACAAACATTAGAAACGTTAAAACGCCGGATTATATAGTTTCAATATAACAAAAACAAAAAAAACGAAATTGGCTGTATTGTGGACTCACGGCAGATTTTGAAGAGACAGCGATTTTTTTTTTTCCTTGTCCTTATTCTTATTCTTACCCTTTTATTTGTTCCCAAAATTGTCCTCATCCTCATCCTGATTCTTAATATTATTTATTATATATGCCCTAATTCCTGACTTTTCCTTATTTGAGTCCCTTTCCTAAACCTTGCCCTACTTCTTTTCCCGATGCTTGTCTTAAAACTTGTTCTTAGTCAAATCTTTGTTCTATTCCTTGTCCCAATTTATGTTCTCGTCCTTTTCCCCAATCCTTTGTTAAATATTGTTTTTGGTGTATCTAAATCCCTGTCCTTGTCCCAATCATTGTCTGAATTTGTGTCCTAATCCTGTTCCAATTCCATGCACTATTCTTTGCCCTACTCCTTATCTTATTTCTGGTTCTAAACTTTGTCCAAATCCTTGCCCTTATAGTTTACCCTTATCCTTTTTCTAATCCTAGTCTTAATCCTTGTACAAATCATTGTCTTTTCCGCATTTATATTTAAATTTAATTTTTATTTTTGTTTTTATTTTTTCTTTCTCGTTTGATGCATTTCGGGTTATTTAAGGGGTTCCCTCAGAGCCCTTTTGACGCCATTTTTATCTTTTTTTATTTTTATCATGTGGCCGAAAGCCTCAGCTTTACTGTCGTTCTATAAAATGTATCGTAGTGCCAATAGTTACAGAATTATAATTCTAGGCAACGTTTTTTCATTGTGGTTACATTTTTACTGCATTAAGCGCGGAGCCTCCGTGGTGTCGTGGCTACAAAAGAATTTTTTTTTAATTTTTTAAAGAACAATTTTTTTAATTGTTGTAATAAAAACCCAGTGAGTAATAATTTCATGCAACATTATTGCATTTTTGTTGCAAAAGCTATGCGACCTGACGAAGTCATAATTTTTTTATTTTTGTCTTAATAAATCTTTCATTTCTGTATTATAACATTTACCGTGCCGCATATATCAACGTGATTAAAAAAACCAAGCGCAGTCTCCTGTGTCTTGGAAAGAACTCAACTTCTTTATTCACTTTAAATTCACTTAACTTGTCTTTAACTTACTCCTAACTTCTCTAACTAATACTCTTATTCTAATTTCTCTTATTTCTAGTTAACAATAATATATATATATATATATTAAAACTAGCCTTTTCCCGGCGCGCGTTGCTGCACTCTGCAACTGTATGGGAACATAATAAGTGTATTAAAAACTTTTCTTAAACTCATAGTTTGACACCACTGTTATTATCCATTGACCGTTACAGTTTCCCAGAAGCAGGAGATCACCAAATAGTAACTCCATTTTGAGTTTGTATGTAAATACTGCTACTTTTACTTTACTTTTACTGCTACTTTGCTACCCTTTATATAATGCCCATCCCAGTTTTCTAGTAGATGGACATTACCCAGTTTTAGTACAGTTGCCGACAGTGAGCATACAAACTAAATCATCAAAATGTAGCCAAATCGACGAAAACAGTAGGAAATATAGCATTTTTATTGATTTATAGGCGGTAAAAGGGGGTGTGACAGAAATTTAAGCTATCTCGTACTTGAAAAAAATGTACTGCCAAAATATCAGCTCTATCGGCTCAGTCATTTTGTAGTTTCCAGCCATCACACAGACAGCGATTTGCTTTTTGTATATATATATTATTGACTATAACTTTTGATTGGTAAGAGATACTAAGATAATTTTTCCAAAAAAATTAATTTTTTAACTTGTTTATTTGTTCAAAAATATAAAAACACAATATTGGAAAAAAAATTTTGTTCGTAAAAATCAAGGGGTAGTTTTTTTAATCACAAAAATGGTTTTTAATTTTTGCGTAAAATTGAGATAACTTTTGCCTATAAATGTTACAGCTTTTAACCTTAGACCCGTTTACATGTTTTACAACTTAATCCCGTTTATCTGGGTCATATTTGTATGAAAATAGCTGATACCCGACGCGTTGCTGTCGTAGCGGAAATGATTTCTATCTCTATCTCTATCTCTATCTCTATCTCTATCTCTATCTCTATCTCTATCTCTATCTCTATCTCTATCTCTATCTCTATCTCTAACTCTATCTCTATCTCTATCTCTATCTCTAAGTGGAACGACTCGTGTAAATTGATAACCAAATTTCGAGGCTATGCTACTTATAATTCCAAAGTTATTCGATATCGCAAATTTAGCTTGTATGGGCGGAGCCACACCCCCTTGTTCAATGACGTCTCAGTTTTCTAGTAGAAGAATATCACCCAATAGTAATTCCATACTGAATTTCGTTGTTAAACGACGTTTAGTTCCAAAGCTATCTGATATCAAAAATTTTAAGTGTATGGGCGTAGCCACACCCCCTTTTCCAAAGCCCATCCCAGTTTTATAGTATAAATATATCACCAAGTGGTAACTCCATACTGAATTTCATTATTATACGGCATTTAGTTCCAAAGCTATTCGATATCATAAATTTGAATTGTATGGGCGGTGCCACACCCCTTTGGCCTATACTTGATAAATTTTGCTAGTCGAAGGACGCGACTAAATAGTACGCTCCTACCAAGTTTCATTGGTGTGTGACTTATAGCTTGAAAGTTATACCGAAAATTTGGTCTGCTGAAAAAGTGCCACGCCCCACATTCAACGCCCATAAAATTTTACCTGTGGAACGGCTCTTGTAAATTAAGGTAGAACACCGAATTCCGATACTATGCGAACTATAACTTCAGAGCTATTCGCTACCGTAGATTTGGGTTGTATGGGAGGTGCCACGCCCCCTTGTCATTTTCAAACAATTTTTTTTTAAAACCATCTAGAGAACGTACCCTACAAAATGGTATCGGCAGATTTTTTTTTTACCCAGCCGAACTCTCAAACACTCGTCACAAACAGATTTGACAACATTTTTTTATATATATAGATATATATATTTAAATATATATATTTAAATATAGTTTACAGTTTATAGTTTATAGTTTATAGTTTATCTATAGTTTATAGTTTATAGTCTATAGTTTATAGTTTATAGTTTATAGTTTATAGTTTATAGTTTATAGTTTATAGTTTATAGTTTATAGATTATAGTTTATAGTTTATAGTTTATAGTTTATAGTTTATAGTTTATATTTTATAGTTTATAGTTTATAGTTTATAGTCTATAGTTTATAGTCTATAGTCTATAGTTTATAGTTTATAGTTTATAGTTTATAGTTTATAGTTTATAGTTTATAGTTTATAGTTTATAGTTTATAATTTATAGTTTATAGTTTATAGTTTATAGTTTATAGTTTATAGTTTATAGTTTATAGTTTATAGTTTATAGTTTATAGTTTATAGTTTATAGTTTATAGTTTATAGTTTATAGTTTATAGTTTATAGTTTATAGTTTATAGTTTATAGTTTATAGTTTATAGTTTATAGTATATAGTTTATAGTTTATAGTTTATAGTTTATAGTTTATAGTTTATAGTTTATAGTATATAGTTTATAGTTTATAGTTTATAGTTTATAGTTTATAGTTTATAGTTTATAGTTTATAGTTTATAGTTTATAGTTTATAGTTTATAAATATGTATGTTAATATGTACATAGATAACTGACCTTACTATATACTAATCGAGTACTCAATTCGATGCAACGCCGTTGCACGATTGTTGCATTTTCGTTGTTGTAGCGGTTCTCTCCGCGGCGTCATGACGTCATTAATTTTTTAACTATTTCTGTCATGAGGGCTAAGGACTAACTAAGGGCTAAGTTGTTATATTTTACAGTAGCGCCAGAGCGTTATAATTCTACGAAACAAATTTGAAGTGTCGTTGCTTAGGCAGCTTCTTCCTCGTCCTGCAATGATGTCTTTAATTTTTGTTGTTTATTTTTTTTTTGTATTTTCGTCATAAAGTCAAAGAATTAATCTTAACTGTCGTGTTGTTATTTTTATTATAACATCCATACTCATTAAGTAACAATTTCATTTTCAACTTTTTTGAAAACCTGCGCGGGTTAAAATTTATCGTTGTTTCGTCAAAGAATTTGGCCAGGATTTTTGGATTTTATGAGCAAAATTTTCATCAGGACTTAGAGGCATCGATTTTCGAGGTTTTGTTTTTACTTGAAAACACAATTCCTTGAAATTAAAAAACAAACTGATTGATACGTAATAATCTCGACTTTTAACGTAGAGGTACGATGGTTGAAAAAAAAAATTATTACTGGGCACAAAATCAAATCCGATAAAATAGTAGATTAAGAGCAGTAAATCCGAAAAATGGTGTTTGGACAAAAATTAAAGACTTCTTCGGGCTCTTTCCGGGGAATTTAATTTTTCTCTAAGAAAAAGTTTATAGAAACGGCCTAAAACAAAATATCTACTATAAAGCTCTCAAAGTGTTTTGAAGATTCGAGCCGAACATGTTCTCATAGTATCCAAGATTCAAAAAAACGCTGTGGAGTCTCCAAGGCGAATGATTAACAGATTTTGGCGCGCGAGCTTTTATACGCAAGCCCTTGGAGGAAAGCGCAGAAAAAACTCGCTTAGTAGCGAAGAGAACAAGCATCCGCGAGAGCTTGAGTGTAAAGTTGTTAAGAAGAAACTGAGTAGCTAAGCTCAAGCTCAAAATGTCTTGACATACATAAAAAAAAAATAAGAAAAAAAAAAACAAAACCAAATATGAACTTCCTTCAGAAAAACTCCAAGGAATGTCTGTGCAGGTTAATCTAAACTTAATTCAAGAATTTACTTGCTAACCAAAAAATATTGAGCTTCAGCCGAAAAGCAGCAGCACTACTTCTTTGAGTTTTCAAGCAACAGAAGAACAAAGGAACAAAAGCCTTCAAAGTCTTTTTAAAAAAGAAATACAAGCGAGGCGGCATTTTTACGGACAAAGCACACACATACGCACACAACACCAAGAGTGGATGGAATTTTTATCTGTAAGATACAAGAAAAAAGCGCAAAAACGCTACAAAGAAAACTTGAAAGAATTGAGTGTATAAAGAGGAGCTTCAAGGAGCTCAAGAACTGAATGAGTCGTAGAAGCAAACTGAGTGTTTTTGAAAAAAAAAAATAATAAATATCCAGGTTCATTTATGCAAAGTTATAAAAACAGGGCACAAAAATGTTTAAAATAAGAATATATCACAACTTAAAAAAAAGAAACACCAACTGAAATTGAAGTAAAAAAAAAATTCTGTGAAGTGGCGCAGTGAAGCTCCAAAGACCAGGCAGTCAGGCAGGCACTCAATAACAATAAGTTTATTGAAACGATTTTGCGTTTTGTATCGCACTCTTGCATAGAAGATAGACATACATATATGAGGTCTAAAAAGACGGCAAATTTTGTTGTTGTTCTTATCGACTTAATATGCAAAATTTTTTAATTTACGCGCATGCGTAACATTGATTTTTTCTTTTTTTATTTCAATGGGAGGTTGGAGTCGATTTTGCCAAAGCAAAAACAAAGTCGTGTCGACTGGCGTCAAACAAAAAGTTGACAAAAAAGCAAATCATTTAAATTAAGCTTCTTTATTACACCAAAGCCTAAGGAGCTGAGGGCGGATTTGAAGAGAATATTGCTTAATAACTCGACAAATGTGTTTCAACATTTTTTTTTTTTACCCAAAAAAGTATGTTGCTCCAAATAATTGACTAAACGATTCTTGGAAAGAACAACGAAGTGTTACATATGCAACACTTTGTCTTGCTTTGCTTATCTTGAGATAGTTCAGTGTGTCGCTCAGGCAGCACAAAACAGGGCAAATGCAAGGCTTAAAAAAATTTCAGAAAAGGATTTTTGTAGACAGGCTTGCACTGGTTTGTCATAAAAATTGACCTTTAAGTTGACTTTTTTTTTTGTCACATTCGTTTTGAGTTATGCTCGCAGCATTAACTTGGTGTTATCAAGAGTAATTGTCGAGATTTAATATTTTTGAGGCCATATAAATTGCATTATGTTAGAGAAACAGCTGCGCGCTATCATTACTTGCATAGAAAAAAAATTGCATTGACCTGCTGATACTTAATGAGTTATTAGAAAAACATTAGGCAAAAGATAAATAAGTGCGTGTTAAATTCGCTTAGGATGTTTTATGGGAAAAAACGTTGCAAAGATAACGAAAGTGTTCATAGTTCACACCAAAAAAAACTTCGGAATACTCTCCAGTGAACAAAAAGTTTTTTATTGAATTCATTTACGAAGCGCTTTGCGTAGAAAAGTACGTTTACGGCACTCGCAAATAATAAAAGTACCAAAAATGGATCTAGGATTCGGCAGAGGGGGGGGGGGGGGGAGGGCTTGCAGAAACGTCTTTTGGACTTTTTTTCATTTTTCCCATACAAAAAAATCTTCAAGAGGGGGCTAAATCCCTTTCAGCCTGTATGTAGATCCGCCACTGCAAATGAGTAATTTTTGTTACTAAAAAGTTATAAGAAACACATCATTTTTGAGTGCGATCGAGTCAAAAAGAATAGTACTACGCAAAACTATTAGGGGTATTCACGATTTGCAGTATTTTAACTAGCAACATCGTATTTTTTATTAACTTTGTTATTATCGTTTTATTATGTTACATCGTATTTTATTTGTAGTAAACTTTGTGTTCTTTACACAATCAAAATACATTGCGACATAGTAATATTTTTACAAGAGATAAGTGTAAACTTGTCATAGACAGAAAGTCTACTTTATCTCTTAAAGTGTACTTTTAAGATGAACTAAGAAGTTAAGATGAACTAAAGACATTTAAGATGAACTAGGGACTTTTAAGATGAACATATAACTAGTGAGGAAAGTACTATCTTCTAATATACTCCCACACTAGTGTTTATAATATAATATTCGAAGTTATGAAGGTTTTGTTATATTGATGACGTCACTTTATGCGGGAGCAAGGGCGTAGTCAGGGGGAAGGGGGTGGGGCAATTGCCACCCCCAAAATCTGAGATTTTTTATTTAATCGATGGCTTTGAAAGTAGTTTCTATATGTAATTCCTTTTTAATATGTGGTTTTTCTTTTCTCTTTGAAACTAGATATGGTAAAAAGATATGGTAAAGATATGGTAAAAAGAAATTTATAAGGTCTTGTCACCCCCGCCCCTAATTTTCATTCTGCCTACGCCTTTGTGTGGGAGACAGGCGTGGATTTTATTCAACTTTTCCAAATTTCAATCTCATGGAAAGTTTTAAATAGCAAAGTTTATGTGTAAAATATCAAGTCAATACATTAATTTTTGCAGAATTTAGAAAAGTTATGCTACTTTTATGACGTCACTTTGTATGGGGGATAGGCGTGATTTTCAAACTGAGAGTGCGTATTTAGAAACAAAGCTCATGTGTAAAATTTCAAGGTTTTAGATAAATTTTTGTGGAATTTGTAAAGATTATAAAATACCATTTTGATGACGTCAGTTTTTATGGTGAATAGGCATGGTTTTCATTCGATTTTGAAAATTTCAAAAGTGTTTCAAAAGAGTGTGTATTTGGAATCAAAGCTAATGTGCAAAATGACAAGATTTTCAATTAATTTTTATGAAATTTGTAGAGATTGCCGAAAATTTGATATACAGGGTTTTCCAATAAGAGGTGTTATTGTGAATCGCTCACTTTTAAAGCTTTTATTCTTTGACATTTGAAAAGTAGAAACTACGCCATTACTAAAAATGGAACGATACACGCTTCAACAACGCTTCATTGAAATTATTAAAATTCACTACAAAAATGGTGAAAATCTTGCAGTCACAGTTTATTTTCAGCGCATTTTCATCTCGGCGGCTACGTCAACAAGCAAAATTGTCGCATCTGGGGCTCGGAAAACCCAAGAGTTATTGTTGAGAAGCCTCTCCATCCTCAACGTGTGACTGTTTGGTGCGGTTTATGGTCCGGCGGGGTCATTGGACCTTACTTTTTCGAAAATGAGGTTGGTTCAGCGATTTGATAATGGAAAATTTCATGAAAAGGCTATTGTCCTGTATTTTTCATTATTAACGGCATACCTTCCTCTTTATTATGAAATAAACATCCGATGATTTATCTCAAAAAATGGCATTTTTCTTTGAATACCAAAATAACACCTCTTATTGGAAAACCCGTTAGTTACTTTGTATGGGAGGCAGGCGTACTTTGCAACCGATTTTGCCAAATAAGTGTTTGTTTTTGGAATTAAAATTTATGCGAAAAGCTTAAAATTTCAAGTATGGAGATTAAGTTTTGTTATTCTTTCTTTTTTTTTTGAGACTTCATCATTTTTATATAGACACTTTGCATGTTAGGTAGGTGTGGTTTTTATTCGATTTGATTGATTTCATATATTCATCATATTCAAAGATTAATTTCAAAATACTCCTACTAACAAGGTTTTGATTAGTTTTTGTGGAATTTTTTGAGATAGTACCATTTTCTTAGTCACTTTGTATCCGAGGCAGGCGTAGCTCATTTCATTAGGTCATTCCATTTAGCTCATTTTCAAAACTTGATCTGTTTTAAATAAATCTTGTGTATCAAATTTTAATACGAAAACTTTAAAATGAAGGCCTTAATATAACTATGAAACCTCCTGTAGGCTTTTAAACGGAGTGTCAAAATTTAAAATAATTTTGTTTGAAAATAATTTTGTTTTTTAGAAAGTCATTAAACTTACAATAAATTTGTAATAAGGCGCATTTCATAATCATAAAACACTTTAAGAATTGAACTTTAGTGTTGATAAAAATCAGTGAAAACTCTCTGAATTTGTTTTTTTTTTACCATATGTTCTATGTTCATACTTTTCTGTCTATGAGTAACCGTATTTGGTGTGAGTTGGTATGTGCTGTTCCATAATGATAAGACTTTGAAGTTTCTAATGAGACTTCAATTGATTATCAGTTTCTTTTTTTAAATTTAATTAAAATTAATACAATTTTCAAACAAAATGCGGCAAAATATTTTACAATCTTGTCGAATAAAGAGCGTAACATATAACGGGTCTGAACCAGTGTTGCCAGATTGAGGTAAATTCATCTAATTGAGGTAATTTTTGAATAATTTTTTGGGAGAGGTAAAAAGGTAATTTTTGACCAAAAGTGGTAAATTTTGCGAAAACAATTATTTTTTTTAGACTTGTTAATTTTTCAAGTTATTGGCAGTACTGTTACAATCTCTGAACGTACCCACAAGTAGTTTAAGAGCCCGAACAGAATAAAAGTGGTTGTCGGTTGGCGACATGTATACTACCAAAAAAATTATAACGGTTGTTGATCATTTAAAAAATTTAAAATTTTTTTATTTTGGGAAAAGGTTCATTTTCTCCGAAAGTGGTAAATTTTTTCCCAAATAGTGGTCAATTTCAGTTCGTTTCTCTGGCAACACTGGTCTGAACTAACAATAACTCAAAATTTAAAAAAAAAAAGGAATAGAAGTCGATGCGTAGTTCGAAATTTTAGAGAACATCTAAACATCAATTGCTCTTAATCTCAAAATGCATATTTGGGACTCTTTTTGTTACAAAGATTATTAATTGGACGAGAAAATATGAAATATTGATGGTTTTCAATTTTACTGGAGGGATTTGTGAAATAAGTTCACCTACTTTTCCAAACGCAATTTCGGAGGAGACTCTGAAATAGTTCGTTTTATGGTGCGCTTTATGGGCCGGTCATTGGTTCTCAATGACAGGACCTTACTTCTTTAAACTGAGGTCAGGGAGAACGTTACGGTCAACGGCAAAAGTTATAGAGCCATGATTGTCGATTGATTTTTTTTAACAGGAAGGCCCTACAAGCCATACAGCGGTTCAAACAGTAGACTTACTGAAGGTCTGGAGAATGCGTTTTTTCTCGAAATGAACCAGTCAATTGGCCACAATTTCATGTGATTGAATGTCTTTGGATTATTGCTTTGAATTCATGAAATTTTGTAATTCACATGTTTTTACGTCTTCCCACCGAGCTTCACTTGAGCGCCGCCCTTCCCACTTAACAATCTCCCCGTTTCGAAACAAGGCCGACTTTACTGATTAGGCAAAACACCAGAAATCCTTGGCTCGAAACTAAATAAACAAAAATGCTTGAAAAAGTGGACTTCCAGAATACACCAAGCCAGCCATTTCGCCCAAATGCCCGGAATCATATTTCAACACTAATGGGATAAAATTAACTTTGTGATAAGCCCAATTTTCAGTTTAAAATTATGTCTTAACATAGTAATTTATTTCAATTCAAAGTGATAAACTCTCAAAATCAACCTAAATTTTTATTGAAATTGATGGTGAATTTTGACAAAGTCGATTTTTCGAAGAAAAAGAAAAACAATAAAAATTAAAAAAAAAAATAAATAAAAATTTAAAAAAAAACAATAAAAAAAAATAAAAATTTAAAATTAAAAAGAAAAAAATAAGAATAAAGCTTTAATTGAAAAAAATTCTTTTGTTTAAAATCGGGGATGAGCCTGATGGGCCGACAAGTAGGCTTGGGAAATAGTCGAGCTGGTGGAGTCAGATAATGTACTTCCCTTGAACAATTTCCATAGTACCTATACCGACCGACTTTGTAAAGATGTTCAAGAGAATTGAAAGGAGATGAAACATAATTATTCCCAATCACGATATATCGGAGGAAGTTGAAATAATCAGAAGTTATACGACTTTTTTTTTTTTTTTTTGGTGTTTTTTATTTTGAACCTCGTTGGAGGAACTAATTGGAGGGACTAATTTTGACCCCTAACATTTCCTTCGCAACTAAACCAAGCTTATAGACTCATAAGAAAAATTAATCGACTCATGGTAGAGCGTCGTCGACTTGCGGCTGAAAATCTTCTTTCGCTCTGAGTCAAAACTGTCAAAATCAATACGAATAATTGCATGCTTCTTTTTGCTGTTGTTCGTTGTTCTTCAGTGTTTTTCGACAATTCCGACTCCTGGCTCTCAGCCGCAATTCAACCATGAAACGAGTAACAAAGTTGAATAAAAAATAAAAAAAGAGTAACTAACGGAAAGAAATCAGAAAAAATAACACAAACAAAAATTCCACAAATCATATGGTACAAATTGGTCGTCAACCAACAACAAATACTCGCAGCTCACACACACACTTGGAATGTATTTCCAAACATACTCGAGTCAGAACTTAAGAAAAGAAAATGCTAAAAAAAATCATGCGATACACAGCAGGAACATAGTAAAGTACAAGGATAACGTAGTCTTCATATATCCTTGCTGCTCCTCAAATTGCTAAGGCAAGAGAACGGTATGTGACCACATACAACGGTACCTACGGCACTACCACTGCGTTCTATGACGTTACAGAGAGGCATCGACATGACTATCTGACCTTGCCAAACAGCTGATTGGCGTATTTATAAGACGATCAGATGTAGAAGAAACGAGATAGGATAAGAGCAGTAAATTGCATAAACAGCAGAAAGATAGCGAGAATGCTATTGAATGGTGTGCGTGCGCGCATGCGTTGAGAAAGTGTGCCAAGACTGTGAACGTTAAGACGTTTGTGTGTCACGAGGTAGTGAAAAAAGACCAAGGATGTGTAAGGAATGCAAGGATCAATAAATTGCATTAAAGAAAGAGGGCAACTGCTGAGCTAGTATAGCGTGTAAATAACTGAGATTTAGCAGATCTGCAAGAGAGCAGCTAAGGCATAACAGGACAAGATACACAGATGTAGGGGAAAGGAGAAATACTGCAAAGACTAAGTACATAGATAATTTTGCGCCAAAATTGCGAGAAAATCAATAGAAGGATCATCATGATAATTTTTTCTAGGTTCATGCATTCTATCGATTTTTTAAGCACTTCATTCACAGCGCATTGCAGCAGGTGAATGGATCGATGAATGGATGGTTAACCAAAGTTGTAGACGTTGTAGTTTCTTATTTTAATAGAATTTAATGGTTAATAAAAATCAGAACAAATAATTGAGTGCCATGAATTGAGTGCAAATTAGCGATAAATGTCAAAATAAACAAAGTACAGTGATGGTGAAATGCTTTTTTTTTCTCGTAAATTGTTTAGTAGGAAAAATAACATCAAAGTTTTGTTAGAGTTGATGTGTGGAAATTCGAATTGTCGTGATGGTTGGTCTTCTTTCAGTGGTTGGTTTTTCTTCAATCCTCCGAAGACTTCCGGCAAACGAATTCAGCATTGAAAATTCTCCGTTGCACAAGTGGTACAATTGTGATCGGTTTTTCTGAAAAAACTGACAACCATTTGCTTGGATATGCTTTGTACGCGGGCAAATTTGTCGGGTTTTGCTCACTTTGAAAAATCCAAACAGTGTTTCGGGTTCAAAAGTCGAACTAAGTTCATCGATGCATTCTTTTCTTGTCAACCACGTTGAAAATCGTACAAAATCATCACCCGACAATGTTCACAATGTTTCAACTTGGAAATTTTTTTGCCAAATTGTTTCATTTTAAGGGAGTAGTACCAATCTTTTGGTAGAAAAACAAATATATTTATAATATTTTTTTTCTCAATCATATTGATTAAATATCAATTTTAAACTTTTTGTGACATATTTATAAATGTTTTAAGATAGCAAAAAAAAAGTTTTTATCACTTCTTCAGCGATGAAATCAAGCACTAAAAAAAATGACCTGTCCCGCTGCTGCAACTTAATGTCAGGAATGGCTAATCTGAAACAAAAAATAAAATTGGTTATTATTGGTGACAACCTCTTACTTGGAAATTAACCACATTTAGAGAAAAGTCAAAAATAAAATAAAATATACAAATTTAAAAAAAAAAATTTGAAAAACGGGCAAAATTTTTTGGAAAATTTTGGATACACCCCTTTACATAGGGAACTTTTTTCCCTAAATGTGGTTAATTTTCAACAGATAATTGAAGAAGTACATTTTTCGGAGTAAAGGTTTCACTTCATAAACGCTCCTTTATTGCATACCTCATTTTCGACGATTCTTTGTACATGATAAATATATTGTAAATACTTAAAAATACTGAATTAGTTAAAAAAGCTTTCAAATTCCGTTGGCTTTAAAATCCTATCGAACCACTGTGTGCTACATTGCATTCATTCAGTGACAAAGAAACAATTTTGATAGCCTCAATAAACAAAAATGAAGATATACTGGACACATTTATGACAAAGCGTTATCAACAAAAATGTTTTTTTTTATAATTTTTAACCAAATAAATTGATAAAAGTCACAGGTCAATCGTGCAATAGTGAAAACTTTTTATGTGGAACATATACTGATCAGTGGTCAAAAAATATTTACTTAAATATGTATGTTTGTAGGCAAAATAAATCACAATACAATATAAAGCAAGAAAAGTGATAAGTCGTCGACATCGCAAGCGTTGGCACAAGAACTGTGACATTGAGATATTTTATATGCAACAATGAAAAGTAAAATCAAGGTCTTGCGAACTAAAACCACCTATTGTCATTATTGAGAAAAGAAAAATAAGACTGTCGTGTCGTGTCGTTAAATGTATGTAAAACTTGCACTTCCGGCGAAGTAAAAATGTCAGGCATTGCAACAGCACGCAATATATTTGCATAGGTACCGCTTTGCATCGTTAGCGGTTCTTTCTTATCCGTTAAATGCCCCCCTTACCACTACATAATCTGATCATTTAGCGCGTTTTGTGTAAAGACGAACTTATTTAATTATTTCTATTCCTTGCATTAAGTTCGGCGTGTGTGTGGGACCCATTGAATGGGCGTTTCATTAGAGCTGCCGGTTTGTATTGCTGCGGGTGTCAATACTCCAAAAGTCAGTTGGGTCTAGCGCATATCCAACAAAGTGCTCATTGCTGCCGCCAGCTGATAAAAATTTAATTTATTTATTTTTTTTTATTTTTGTTGTTTTCAAGGAAGTCCCAATCTTGCATTAGTTTCTTGTTTCTACCGTACATTGAAAGTTGAACTCAGTGTTTCATTTTTTGTTGTTCTTAATATGATATAAATATGTTTCTTTGTCTAAATTATGTAAAGAATTTTGTTTTTTAGTTTTTGACTCGCGCCTTTTATTTCGAGGGTTATCAGTTTTTTCTCAACTTCGAATTCCTCATAAATTGTGAAAACTTCAAATGGGTGCATTTATATTCATTAGATACAATTACAAAGTGTTGGGACAAGTTTGTTTTCGTTTTTGTTTTAATTTTATATTTTGTAATGTGAACCATAACTGCAGCTTCTACTGACAGCAATGTTTCATTGAGTGTCACTAATGAGCTGTTTAGATTATGTAAATAGAGGATATTAACAAGTTCAATTTAATAAAAACTTAGAAAGTACGAGTTTACAAGCGAATTCTGTTTGGATTATAAAAATTTAGAGAATTTCAATAATGAAGCATTATTTTATAAAAATTAATAAACTGATTTGAGTACAAATGTTTTTGAAAAATTTTCAATAACAAGAGTGTTAATGGAAAGAATCACCAGCAGACTGGATAGCAGTTTATTTAAAACATTCTGCTAAACCAAAGCAGAATTATAAGTGCTGCTCACTAAAAGAGATATTTTTTACCTTTTTACAAATGTAAACATTTGATTGTTCAACTAATCAGCAGTTTTCTGAAATTTCTACTTAATTCTACTTGAATAACTACACTCAAAGAAATTTTTCGTTCACCGCAACTGAAAATTTCGCCAACTAAAATTCGTTTGCGAGTTGTATTTGCCACAAACGAATATTCAGTTGTCATCAACTTAAATATATATTCTCTTATTTATATATATATCGCAATCTATTTCCGTCTATTAATATTAATTATGTAATAATTAATATAATTATAATATTATTGATTATATTAATTATACTTCTTCCTATGTTCGTCCGTCTTTTTATAGATAGCAATCATCGAACCTCTGTTGCTATTTCCGTACGCGTATTAAGCCAATTACCAATTTGCTTACATAGTAACAATATGTCCAAAAAGTAACTCTGAACTATAAGCGTTGTGTTTGTACAACGAAGGGAAAAATAAACGAAATTTTCAGTTAGGAAAAACAAAATTTTCAATTGCTGCAACATAAAAATCACTCGCGTCTTTGACAAACGAAATTAATTTCCCGCAACTAAATGACGTGTTTCTCGCAACTGACTATTATTATGGCAACTGTTGAAACGTTTGCAAATAACGATTTCAAGCACGACAAACGAAGTTAGTTTGAGGCAAACTCGCGATAAATGTTTTTTGTTTGCGTGTACTTAAGAATACATTTTGCTAAACCATACCAGGATTATAAGTGCTTTTTACAACAAGATATATTTATTGAACTTGCACTTGTAGAAACGCAAAGCTTTGATTGACCTACCTATCATTAATCTTTTGTTATTTTTATACTCCACTTACATGAGTAAGTACTTAACACAAAATTCTATTGAACCAAAGCGGAATTATAAGAGCTTCTCACTACAAGAGATAAATTTCTGAAAAGATATGTTCTTTTTCTCTGTTGACATATGTAAATCTCCGAAAAACTAACGATCTTTACTTTCCGAAATATTTTTGGTGTGAAAAGTTGGTGTGCTCAACGTTTCTTCAATATTTTCCAAGATTTTCATATATGTTCCACTATTTCTTTAAGTATTAAATGTCGACAAAAAAAAAAATAAAAGAAATATTAAATAAAATTATAAGTACTAATTCGAAGAGTGGCGGAAAGACGTTGAAACATGTGAATTTACATCTAAGGCCAGTGTAATGCCTTTACTTTTGTCAATTCAATTTAATAAGCAATACTATCGCCAAACTTCTCCATTAATCTTCACAATTACAACATTTTTAGTATCAAATATTAATTAAATTTCAATTTCAGTTGATTAGAAATGAGGAAAGAAATTAAGTCAAATCAAAGCGCAGGACCAGATTATGTGGTTTGTGTTCGAGCCCGGGACCCCTGGGTGACAGTCAAAAGCTCTACCACTCGACTACCATGCCGATACTGATTCGCTGATGGTCTTGAAAACTGAAATTTTGATAAAAATGGCCCAATACCGCTTGTACTTTTGATAGCCAAGTAGTTGAAAGAGATTTCTGCATAGAAAAAAATGCCATTCTATTGTTAAAAACCTTTCCATTTTGCTTTCTGGTATTACTTTAGTTGTACATACCCTATTTCGGGCTTGAAAAACGGGTTTAAAAGCGATTTTTTTTCATTTTATGGGTTTGGTCCGGACTATTGACTACATATGTTATAAAAAAATAAAAATTTTTATCAAATTCATAAAAAATTTAAATAACAATTTACAAAAAAAAAAAAACATCACTTCTCTTCTTCTTTTCACCTCTTACAAACTCATTCAACTGCTTTATCATTTACGAGTAAAAATTTAAGACTGAAATTTGTTCATAATTGTTTAACCTTTAATTAAATTAAAATAATTAATTTTTAAATGAATAATGAAAGAATATTGTAAAAAATCAAATTTTTGGAACAGACCATTTTGTACTGTTCATAGCAAGAATCAGTTTTGTGTTATAGTTGGTACTTAAGGGTGTATCAACAAGAGACAAGGAATTGTTTTTTTAATAAAGTGTATTAACAAGAGGAGTGAAACAGTGTGTGGACCACTCGTTACCAATGTAAGCCCAGGTTCGAACCCCAGCTGAAACAACAAAGTTTTTTCAATTGGAATTAATTTGTCTGACCGGTCGTCACCTTTCTGCAGACAATAGCAAACCTCAGAGAGTAAATACTGCCATGTAAAGTATCTTGAGAACATGCACATAAGCCGTTCGGAGTCGGCATAAATCTAGTAGGACCAGATCTCGATCATTTGTATACAAACATCTAATAACACGCACAACACAATTTGATCATAAGAAGCTTGGTCATAGTCCTTTCAATAAAATGAACACAAAGTTGAATGTCTCTTAAATGTTTATTGAATTTTTAATTTTAATTATAATGTAGAAACATGGAGATTATGAATGGAACCATAATCTATCAAACAGGCCCCTCAGCTTTGCCTTCGATCTTTAATCCTTTTTTCGAAATTTTCAATCAATCTTTTGTCGCCATAATTGGGATTATATTTCGGCGTTGGCGACTTCAATAGTCGCTTCGAGAGTTGAAATTGTTTAGGTATGTTTAGTGAAGACCTTACTCCTAACATTATTCCAAAAGATTAAGTCTAAAGTGTTAAATCGTAAGATCTTGGTGGCCTATTAGTGCCTTAAGAACGCGAAATTATGTGATCAGGGAAGTTTGGGCGCAATAACTCAAATGTTTCGCGACTTGTATGACACGTAGCACCACCATGTTGAAAGAAGATGTCGTCTGTGTGCGTCTACTTCTTCTCGGACCATTAAAATTGTTTAGAATGACTTTGTAGCGTACTCCATTGACTGTAACGGCTTGACCGTCTTCACTTAAAAGAAAAGTATGCCCTATGAAGCCTCCAGCCTATAACCCGCACCGAACATTCACTCGTTTTCGGTGCATTGGCATCTCCTGAATCACTCGCGGGCTCTCGGATCCCCAAATGCGAAAATTTTGCCTATAAACGTAGCCTTTAACGTGAAAGTGAGCTTTTTTTGCAAAAATTCATGTTTTCTAAGACTCAAGGCGCTGTTGCTAGTCGGTCGGCTGCAATTCCTGAGTCAATTGGGCCTTGTACTCATGTGGAGCTAAATCTTTCTTCAATATTCGATGCAGTGTGGACGTGAAAAAGTCCGAGATCTTGAACACGGTGACGAATTGAGGTGCTTGGGTCGTTTGCAAAACTTTCCATCACTATGTCGATATTTTCGGTCAAACGTCCGGGGCGAAAAAAGTTTCGGTGTCTTTAAACTCATCTTGAGTCTGAGGGAGTCTCTAGGAGTTTTTTTGATTAGGTTGACACCCATACACAAAACCCACATGACAGGAAAAATTTGCTCGAATTCTGCGCATCACAGCTGCGATTGAACGAAATTTTCATAAATAAAGATTAAGATTTAACGAATAACCCTTAATTTTTCACTATGTAACATTTGTGTTAAAAAAATGATAAGAAAATAAAAAAAAATAAAAAGAAAATAAGAAGAATAAACATCACAAAATTAATCGCTTTGTACAAGTTGAGGAGTTGAAGAATTTCATAAATAAAAATCATTTGAAATATTTAACTATCAAGCTGTGACGTCTGACAGTTCGTAGAAAAAGTTAAAAGTGAGGGCCAGAGCAATTATTCAAGTCAAACCTTAAATCAGAAAACTAGCCTCAGCCTCTTTAGCACTTTCAAGTACTTAATCAAAATGTTGTAAAAAAAAAAACAAAAAACACACCGACTTGTATTGGTCATCATGGTATCCGCTTTGCGCGTGTCTAACCTATGTCCATCTTGTATTTGCCGCAAATAAATCACAAAATTTTCCCTCGAAAAAATTGAAGAAAAACTGAAATTTATCTCTTATGACGTCGTCGTGGGGCGATGACAATGAATAGATTGCCTAAAGTAAGAAATCCTTTTCACAGCTAATGCAATTGAATTAATCAAAAACAGCCCTAGAGAAGGGCGGACACGAGGAAGAAAAAGAGTTGATTGGGAACGTGGAGTACACTTACCTTCTTCATTCTACCTTCTTATCAATGGGACAGACACTTGGTTTTGATATCAAATCATAACTCACAGCATGCAATTAATTGATTACAAAGCATTGCATAGGCACCAAATGGAAAACGGCCAAAGTGGCTGACATGGAAAACCCTTTTTTCTTTCATTTGGGTTAGCCTTGTTGGGTTTCGGATAAAATGAAAAGCATCAACATTTAGTTTGTGTCTTGGGAAACTTTTGCCCCCTGACTCTCTTTGACATGTTGGACTAGGATCGTTGCGTGTTCGAATAGTTCTTGGGTTTTGCTGTGATATACTTTGTGATGTTACGAATATATCCCACGGTCGTTCAGCCTCATTGCATTTTAAATTTTAGCGTCAATTTCTACGTTGTGTTTGCATGAAACAAACTAATTACAACAAATTGAAAAAAAAAGATTGCGAAAAAAGAGAGAATTTGAAATAACATTTTTGAAAGATCTACCTGTAGTAATGTCGTAGAGGTATTTAAACCACCCCCGCTGTATTTTTTCAGCATTTCCTTGCACCAATCGGCACGAGCCTTATTTTGAGCAACCGTCAATTTATGGGGTATCCAACAGGAACACATTTTCCTGACGCCCAAACGCTTTTGTAGAATCGAATGTATGCTAATCCCACTAATGGCCATCGATGACTTCATCTCACGGTATGTCGTGTGCCGGTCTGCTTCCAACACGAAGAGAAAAAAAGCAAACATTCTATGCTTGAATCAAGCAAATAGGCTACCAGTTTACACTCAAGCGTCAATTTCTCAATTCAAGCACTATTTTGCTAGAATAGAGCAAATTTAAAACACACGATATTAAAAAAAAAATGCTTAATTCAAGAAACATTTGCTTAAAACTTAAGAATATTTTTCTATATTCAAGACTAATACTTGCTTGAAGTGAGAAAAATTTGTTTGATTCAAGTCACAATTTGCTTAAACCTAGAAAAATTTGCTTGATTTGAGAAATTGATTTTCCTTAAATTGAGAACAATTTGCTTGATTTAAGTAAAGAATTTACTGAAAGCAAGAATAATTTGCTTGATTCAAGTAAACCATTTTCTTAATACTAGAATGTTTTACTTGATATTAGAAACTTAAGTTACATATTATAATGAAAATCCTTCAGCATATATGTAGGATAACCGATCATAAAAAAACTACTCGAATTTACTAAATATATCTTGTAGACGCTTATGACATTGTTTCCAAATAAAGTAACAGATAAGACACTGTGCCTTTGAACCATGCCATAGTTTGTGAATTCGCACCATCTAAAACATGTTTTCATGTAAACATATTGTGAATTATAAGCATGCCAATATAAATTGAAGTGAGAAAAATTTGCTTGATCCAAGTAAATAAATTGCTGAAAACTAAACTAGTTCTCTGCGATTACTTAAATTAAGAAAATATTTTCTTGATTCAAACCTTGTTCCCCGTTATATAATCAAACATTTTATTCTTGTTTCAAGCAATCATTTCTTTTGCTCAACTTTTTGAAATAAACGCTCATTATAAGTTTATTTTTTTTAATTTTAGTTTTTTGGCCTTCATTTGAGCAAATAATGAGGCTTCATTTAAAATTTTCTTAGATCAAGCAAAATATTTGCTTAATATAAGAATATTATTTCTCTCCGTGAACAGTTCACACACAGCATCGATGTTTTCTGTCACAACAGCTGTTCTTGGACTGATCCTCACGAAATTCGTCTTGAAGAGAATGACGATCATGCTCGAAATTATTGAAACAACGTTTTACATTCGCTGGTTGTGACGCTTTATCACCAACATTCGAACTAAGTTGATCGATGCATTCTTAACTGGTCAACCCACGTCGAAAATCGTTAAAAAATCATCACTCAAAAATGTTCACGTTGTTAATTCCATTATTTTGCTGAAATAAAATTTTCAAACCACTGTAAAGAACACAATAAACGCACATAGACCAAAACATTGTGAGAACGTTTATGGTAGAAAATGTCAAATTTTCGAATAAAACTGTCAAAATTCACCCGGCAATGCCAAGTGTTGTCGAAGCGTGAGAGTTAAAAGGCAGCTATTGTTTGACATCTTTGGTGGCAACTAGCTGCAAATTACTGTGAGTATTCAGGAGTTAAAGACTTCCAGGATTTTCAAGCAATCGAAGGAGTTGTTCTGATGATGTCATATTCTGTTTTGATATTTTAGCTTTCATGATGGTCCATACATTTGTTATATGATTAGAATCAGGTGACTGAAATGGCCAATCCAATGTTCTGCTATTGTTTTCTTTTTTCCATTTAGTGCAGAGTTTATTTCTGTGTTTCCAATGGTTGTCCTCTTTTTTCATATACCTTTTCGACAGACTTTAGCAAACCATCCTTATGCAGTATGATTATAGGTGAAGTACTTTCAAACGCCAAATCATTGAGCTGAGAGGCACCCATAGACGTGTAATTTTTAGGGATATTCACTTCACTGAGTTACTTTTTCATGGTTTTTTTATTTAAATGAAGTACTGAATGAAACTATATGAAGAGCTTTTCATGGTTTAATTGAGAAAATAGTTATGATTAATATTAAGTTACTTAAGAAATAAATTTCAAAAAAATTGAAAGCTTCAATAGAATAAACGTCAGTATAAATATTGTAATCAAAGAAACGAAATTTATGCATTCAAATGAAAAAAAAAAAATCAAAGGAAATCAGTGAAGTTAATAAAACTTCACTTCAGTTAAGTTGCAGGACAAGCAACCGGAAAGGAAAAAAAAAATTAACCAAAAAACGATTTGATAGTGTTAGAAAATAACTTCCCCTAAGCACAGTGGCAACGGGACACTACTTCACAGTCCGATCAAAGTTTTGACACAACACTTTGTCTATCTATCAGACTGTTTGTCTGTCTATCTGTTTGTACGTCCTTATTTCAATATGGAACACAACTGTGATTGAATTTCAAATTTTGTGACATGGGTGCTGTGGTGGCAATAGCAATGGGAAGATGTACAGAAAGGTATGATACAGACTCGTCAAACTGGAAGGTCTTGGGCTGTCAGCAGGCGCATGTTTTGTAATAATTGTTAAAATATATGCAATAACTTAAGCGGCAAATGGTCCATAATAGCCCAACGCAGACAGATTCCCATGAGTTGATATTAAGAATTTGATGTTTGAGAAAAGAGGGGAGTAATAGAATGCAATAGAATTAAATAAATGTTGCAACACGTTTAATGCATGCATTTGGCGGCGACCAAGAAAAACTTTACGCAAGATGTGCCAAATTGTGTGCGCTGTGAGAAAGTGTTTTGATATTTATGAGAAGAACATTGACAGCGTTTGAAGTTGAAATTTAATATTTATGTTAATAATATCCAAATCGAAATGAGAGTAAGTTGGTATGAAAAGACAAATATGCAAATATTCATCTACTCTTTCATTAACAAAGCATTACGAGTACAGGATATAAATAATGTTCAATCAACTGCAAATACAAAATATCCTTTAAGAACTCGTCAATACTTCAAGCAAATTTACTAATCAAAGCTACTTAACACTAGTCAAGTCAAATCTAGATTTATGAGCATTTATAGAAAAACTAACCATCTTAACTTTTGTTCCTGACTATGAAAACTAGTTTGGTAGCAGAAATTAAATACAATTCGAGCAAAAATTTATTAATTTTTAATCCTTTTACAGATGTATTAAATTTTTATTATGGATTTTTTAAGTAAAGGTGGACAAAAACTTTGTTTATAAAACACCTTAATCTGGAATTACAAAATATCAAAGAATTTTCCAAGATTTTGCGTTTATCAATGACATGTACATAAAAACTAACCAACTTAACTTTTTTTTCCGACTATAAAAAATTGTTTTTAAACAGATTTCAAACACAAATTAGCTTAAAAACTACAAATTTTAAATATTATTAAGAAATATTTTATTTTCTTTCAAAAAAATGAAAATAGATTTTTAAGTATAGACAGAAATAAGCCTCATATCTAAAATATCTAAATAAAATAAAAATTTACAACATTTAAATCCTCTTTACAAATATTTAATTTTTTTGTGCTAAAAACTGAAAATGCATTCAAACTTTTTTATAAAAGTCTTAATATAGAATTAGAAGAATATCAAATAATTATCCAAGATTTTACCTTTATCATTAGTACAGAATTATTAGTATCACCATCGTAAATTTTTTCCTTGAATTTAAAAACGCTTGAATTCAACTCTGTTGAATTTGGTTTAAAATCTACAAATTTTTAATATCTATTAGACATATTTAATTCTTTTATACATTTTTAGGTACAGATAAAAAAAAAACTTATATCTTAAATATTTTAATCTAAAATATCAAAGAATGTTCCAAGGTTTTGCATTTATCAATAATTGGTACAGAAAAACTTACCATCTTAACTTTTTTCCGGACTATGAAAACTCATTTCAAAACAGATTTAAAACACAAATCAAATGCAAATGCTAAAATTTTAAATCCTCTTAGCAAATATTTTATTTTTATAATATTTAAAAACTGAGATTGTATTTTTTATTATAAATAAACATAAACTTTGTTTATAAAATATCTATTAAGGAAAACAAAAATAATAACGATTTTTTCAAATTAACTACTTATGAATTGTTATGACAGAAAAACAAGCTATCTTAACTTTTTTCCTGACAATGAAAACTCGTTTGAAAACAAATTTAAAATTCAAATGAGCTTAAAATCTACAAATGTTCATTCCTTTAACAAAAGGTTTGATTTTTTTATTAAAAATTAAGGATATATTATTAAATATAGACGGTATAAAAACGAGGTTTTATTTTAAAGATCTTAATCTGAATCTTAATCCAACTAATCACACATATCTAACATTTTCATTTCTAAATGCTTTATAAAAAAAAACTATTTATCTTTGTCCTGACAATGTAAACTGATAAGCTATCTTAACTTTTTTTCCTGACAATGAAAACTCGTTTGAAAAAAAATTTCAAATTGAAATGAGCTTGAAATCTACAAATTTTCAATCCTTTAAAAAAAGGTTTGATTTTTTTATTAAAAATATATTATTAAATATAGACGGTATAAAAACGACTTTATTTTCTTAAAGATTTTAATCTTAATTTAACTAATCACACAAATATAACATTTTCATTTCTAAATGCTTTATAAAAAAAAACTATTTATCTTTATTGTCCTGACAATATTAACTCATATTGAAATACAGGTAAAGAACAGCTTAAAATCTAACAATTTTTAATCCTTCCTACAAGTGTTTAATTTCTGAACCAAAACGGAAATATTTCCAAAAACGTGCTTTAAAACTTTATAACGCTCATTTGCATAAGCATCAAGCATATTTGTAGAATGAGTTGAAGGTATTTTCAAGGAGCACAACTCAAGGTTTTAACAAAGCATCTGATCTGCTGGGTAATTACAAACAAAATATTTTAGAGGTTTAAATAA
The DNA here is from genome assembly GCA_943735915.1 of Pherbina coryleti. NCBI lineage: Eukaryota > Metazoa > Arthropoda > Insecta > Diptera > Sciomyzidae > Pherbina > Pherbina coryleti. The sequence continues at coordinate 18,964,218 of OX030949.1, forward strand.
AAAAAAAAAAAAAAAAAAATACAAAATTTGAGTGGAAAAAACAGAGTCCTAAACAAAATTATAAACATCTTAAATAGATGATGATAAGCATCAGAAAGGGTTGAGCTGTGGTTGAAAAAAAAAAGACTGATAAAATGTGCGATAATGGGATTATATCGATTATATCTCAGACATTTCGGGGTAAAATAATGACTGACATAAACAAAATTTATGCACCTTTATTTTTAGAGAGTTTTTACTTTTTATTAGGTTTTTTTTCTTCAATAAACACTCAAAAATGGTCTGGGGTTTGATTTTAAATACTTTTTGATTCAATACAAATTGGTTCAAAAATCTTTCGTATCTATTGTATCTCAAGTAAGCCAAGTAGGTTCTCTACCTCGACTTTTGAGGAATATAAAAACTTACTCATCACCTGTTCAACTTACTCATCACATGTTTGACTTAATGTCATAATTCTACAGAAGCGCATCACTTCTTTCTAAAAAGAAGATATCAATTTCTAGAATCTATACCGTCGGCTCAAACACTCCCACTATTTTAAGCTAGTTCTTAATCCTAGCCCTAAAATAGTACCGCTAAATTGCATTTTTCAACAGCGTCATCAGTAACCTTAACGACACGACACATCATGTTGGTGATGACGATTCAATCATCATCATCTCTATAGCAACAGAACCTATAATTATATCCGAACTATGTTATGAGCAATAAACCTATGCTAGTGAGACCTTCGGTCATAATCGCTGATGAAATGTTTCTCGCAAATAATGTCCTTTCTTTTACGCCATTGTTTTCTAGCAATTATTTTATGGCAAAAGAAAAGAGTAGGAAAAAAAAACAAATATTAATATTACAAAAAACCTCTTTCTTGTTGTTGCTCTTGGTATGACATACCAACCAAGGTGTTGGCTGCATGAACCGCTATCAAGTCTTCCACGCCCACTATTTAAGATACATACGTATAAAGGTTTTTTGTTTTATTGTAGTTGTTGAGCATTTCCTTTCTTTTATTGTTCTCTCTTTTTTTTTTTATTTGTGATCTTCTGTAACGCGATTCATTACCAGATCAGTGCAATTTTGAGATATACATATATATTTTTTTTATGCAAAACAACAACATGTATTCTTTGTTCATGCCTGAGAGGCAGCAGGTATTTTGGCATTGGTAACAATAGCTTTGAGTGCAGTTTTTTTGTGTGGCTAAATTTTTGATTGATTCTCATTTCAGAGTGAGTGGGCGCTATTGTTAGAGGATTTGTTTTATCTGTTTTTGTTATAATTGTGTTAGTGTTGTTGTTGTGTGATTGTGCACCATTGTATCTATCAGTTCGATGCATTTTTGACCTTTGGTTGGCTTTGTATTTGTTTTTTTCTGTCTCTGCGTTGCCTTTGTTCCTGTCAAATTATTAGCACTTAACTGATATTTTTTTCAATTTTTATGATTTTATTATAACCTTAAGGATAGCTGAATAGATTATAATATGACGTATCTTCAAAATTCTTGGTACAATACAGATGAATTGCATGTTAATTATGGATCGATTTTTTGCAAACATCTGCCAGTGGGTTTTTCGAGAGATTCAATTTAAAGCGCATTTAGATATATGATGTCTGTGAAAAAAAATATCCTGATCATCAACACGTAAGCAATAATAATGTTGAATATTTAGAAATATCTGAATATTAAGTCTGATAAATCTATTAATAGAGAAACATAAAAATAAATAAATGACAAGATATGCCTATAAAACTTTTTCATTATTTTTATATTATCATAGTTGCATAAGGTTGTTGGCGGCCGTGGCGCAGTGAGTAGAGGGCGAACCCATACGCCAGAGTACCCTGGTTCGATTCCATCTGACACAGAAAGCTTTTCAATGGAATTAATTTTTCTGTTTGACCATCACCTCTCTGCAGACAAAGGCAAACCTCAGAGAGTAAATAATGCCATGTAAAGCTTCTTGAGAACATGCACATAAGCCGTTGGGAGTCGGCATAAAACTAGTAGGTCCAGTTCTCGATCAATTGTGTTCAATCATTTAATAATACACACAACACAACTTGATCATAAGAAGTTCGGTCAAAGTCCTTTCAAGGCCAGTTTATTTTTTAATTATAATTGATAAGATATGTCTATAGAACCTTTTCTTTCTGACATTTCATTTCAAATTAATAGTTATTAATAGTGATAATTTGCTCATTGTTGAATAATAAGGCCGTCTTTTCAAAATTTTTCATTTTTTGGGATCACTTTGAAGTGAAAAACGCGATTTTTGCACTACTTTGTCAAACTTGCGGTTAAATATTCTACCACCTACTATCAAAATTTAAATTTATTTTAACTTTATCACCATTGAGCCTCGAACTGCCGCCTCAGGGTTTAATTCGGGCAACTTAACAGAATCTACCCACATATCCATGATCCTTACAACTTGTCTGATCATAATATTAACAAAAATGTAGTTGATTGATTTCTGCACATCAACACAAATTGGAGAATATTAGAAACAGCTGCATAAACAAGGATAACACTGAAAGGATATCCATTTATGTATGCGCATTGAAAGGATAATCAAAATCAAATGGTGCAAATCTCTAGGCTCAAAATATAAACAGCAGCAGCCGCATGGCACCAGCAGAAATAGAGCGGTGACAAACATCTCGCATGGTGCATTGTAAAAGGATAATGCGCAGGCGTGCTGAAACAGGGTCGCCAACAGCAAGAGCTGGTTGCTGGCACGTGTCCTTAACGTACAAGAGCTCACAAGAAAGACATCTATCGAAATACTGTTAAATTCTGCACAAAAATGAAAACTTTGCATTGTTGTAGTAGGGGGAAAAATAAAAAAGGATAATTTATTTTGTAAAAGGATATGACAGCTAAAGAGCCCACATAGAATTGATGATGAATTGATTTAAGGCACGTTGTTGTTTGTGCTTTGTTTTGCACCCTAACAAGTGCTACAAAAGCAAGAAAAACACATATTTTTTTCAGGACATTATCAAGCAGGATATTTGTATTTATGCATATGAGAGTAGCTGAAATTGTACGTTTATAACGACTCCGTGCTGGTGTTGAGGAGGAAAACGGCATTAAAATCAAAACAAGTGGTGAGTCGTTACGATAGATACAGCAAATCAATGCAAAAGGACTTGCGTGTCCTGATGACTAAAGTACAGTGCTGCGCATAGAAGCACCAGCATATTTGATGATACAAAACACTAACAGGATAAGCGGCTGCTGTGATGGTTGTTTTTGCTTTACATGGGAGCACGACGCATAGGGTGGTTGGTTGTCCACATAGAGTGGTTTTTAAAACCATGGAAAAGAGGGCGAAAGTGAAGCTGCAACTTAGGGGATGTTTTCTGGTGGCAACCCCCAAACACTGTGCTTTTCCACCATGGAAAAATGCATTAGTACGGGATAGTGTTCGTACGCAAAAAAGGCAGGTGCAGGCGAGACTGTGCGCGTGCTTTCATGCAGCATAGTTGTTAGAAGGATAGCAATAAAATATAAAATAAAACCCTTACAATGAAGCCAACCACCTTCCGTTCTGTCTGCCTCATCCTGTTGTCATGCGCACAGTGCGATTTACCCGAAATTGTTCCACCCATGCCGGCACACATGCGGGCATCCACCCAACGAGAAGCATTGCAGATTTTGAACATTCTAAATCCTCTGGTTTATCAGCCGCCAGCATTCGGTTGATTGCGCTTCGGTTGGCAGGATTTCACTTTTGGCTGCACGTATTCGTTGGTGTGCTAGGCTATGGTGCATAATTAAGCGTCAAGTTTTAATTGCGCTACGCGTGCGCAAGCGTGGTGGATTTTTTATGATTTGTATCTCTGCTGGTTGTAGCAAGAGAGTTAGAGTGCTCTTCTGAAATTACGGTCGGTGACCTAATCACGTTGATTGTTGCTCTATTGTTATTTTATTTTTTTTGTAATGCAAATAAAGCGCATTATAGCTGTTTGTTGTAATTAGGGCAGCTGTGCAAAAGCTGTTTTCTAAAAGCACTTGAAAAGCAGGATAATTTCAAGCATCAGTATTGATGAAATTTAATAATGGTATTTCTTAGTTTATGGTTTTTATCGTTTTATAACTAACATTCCAAATAAAGTCCCAAAAATAAATTTATTTCGAACAACTAGAGCTACTAGAGCTACTTTTAAGCCTTTGTGGCTATTTCGTTAGTTGAGAGTTAGGCTGGTATAAATTTCATAAAAAAGGGTTTTGGTAGGTAGGTAGGTTTTGATGTGACGGTGTTTCTTTATACTCCTATTTTCTCCAAACTCTTGTTTTATTTAATCCATATCTATATTCTTGACTTAATCAAATATACCGAATCCTTTTCCTAGTTTGGAAAGGTGTGTTTTAGGTGTGTCTTAATTTTTGTCCTAATCCATATCCTAATTCATGTTATAGTCCTTTTTCGGTTTCATTGTGTTTTTTTTTGTTTGTGAGCAGTGTTGGTTGAAACGAAAAAAAACTATTGAAATTATAACTAACTACATTTTTGTTGTTGTTGTTGTTGTTGAACCATCACATAAGGCGGTTCCTTGAGGGTCCTCATGACGCCAACTTTTTTTTTATTTTTTTCATGTGCTCGAAGATCTCATCTTCATTTTCGTTCCTTAAAACATACCGTTACGCCAGTAGTCACAGAGTTAAGATTCCATGCAACTTTTTTTCATGGTTGTAGCATTTTTACTGCATTATGTGGTTGCCACCCTGAAACCATGTCGATAAGAATGTTTTTTGTATTTTAGTTGTGAAGCGTAATAACACATCTATGATGTCGTATAACAAAACCGTAGCACGTCTCCTGATTGAGTAAAAGTTGCATGCAACGATACTACGTTTCTGTTACATAAGCTGTTACATCTTAAATACCCATAAAAATATAAATCCGTCATTTTCCTTTTTAAACATTTATCGTAGATGATAAACTCACCGCTGAATGAATGTTGCATTGTCGATCTTTGAGAGGCTTTGTCTGTCTCCCCATGACGTCAGAAATGTTTTGTCTAATGTTGTTGTGAGGGCTTAGAACAGGCCTTTATTGGTGTATCATATTTGTTATCCTGGCACTAATACTCAGCGAGTAATAATTCCATGTAACAAATTTTTAATTGCGTTGCTTAAGCAGCTCCCACCGCATCCCGTTGACGTTTTGAATTTTTGTTTTGTTTTTATAATAAAGTCAAAGAATTAACCTTTACGGTCATACCATGTTTTTAATCACAGCTTTTATACTCAGCGAGTAAAGCTGGAAGTTCATTCACTGCATTTGCATATGCGTCCGCCTACTCGCTGAACGCAATGCAATAGAAATGTGTGAAAGCTTATGAGAGAGAGTTTAATGCCAACGAATGCCTACGTGCGTAACGTAACGTTTTTTGACAGCTTGTTACTTATAACGAACAGAGAGAAGAAATAAAAGCAACGAGTCAGAAGCTCATTACTTTCAGGGATGGCTCTTCTTAAAACGTAAATTTAAAACATAAACCTTAAAATTAAAAATGTCTATAATTTTTTATTCAAATTTATCAAAATAACTTTTTTATACTCAGGGCTTAAAATTTTTGTACTTACAAATGATGAAATTTTAAGTATTTTTGTGTAAATACGATAAAAATTCCCCATTAAGAACATACCAAATATTTTACAAGTTTGTAGCCCTGCTTAGTCTGAACGTAAAACGCAATGATTGAACTCTGCCATAACTTTCTTGCGTAAATTGTGCCAGCGAGTAGACGGACGCATATGCAAATGCAGTGAATGAACTTCCAGCTTAACAATTCAATGCAACGCCGATGAATTTTGAAAAAATACATTTTGGAAATATTGGGTTGTTCCAAAAGAAAATGCGTTTTTTTTTCGGGAAGGCATCACTGTTACCATCAAAGAAGTGTCATTTGTTGACGTATGTGTCATTTTTTGAGCTCAGCGTTTATAATTTAAAAAATATTTATTATTTTTAATAGCTTAAAAAGGAAAAGAATCTGAATTGCTTAGAGCAACGTCAGTAGTTCTTTTTTAAAAATCTCTCGCGTTTGGGAAATGTCAATTTGATTGAAAACAGAATTGAATTCTATGCAAGACTTTGATATGGGATCAGATCAACCATAATTTGTTCATGCTCGAGGAATAAGAAAAAATGCTGCTTATAGGAAAAAGAGATAAAAGTAAAAGGGTATCAGTTTTGTTGCATCTCTAGCAAACATAACTAAGTAAGTAATATTTTCGCATGTTTTCAAGCGATGTAAGATCTATTAATAGACATCGTTGCATATAAGATGAAAAACCTCCATCCCCCAACCCATTTTAAGCAAAACAAATCTTGAAAATCTTCGCTGCATTGCCTCAATACGGTTTATGTTCACTGTATATGAGGGATTCCTTATAGTACAAGCATATTCCACAGTTGATCTTACTAAGGACATATAAATAGATTTAAGTGTATTAGGATCATAGAACTGCTATGTATTTCGCTTTATAAATTCTAATAATCTATTCGCTTTTGAGATAATAAAGTCAAAATGGTAGTTAAAATTAATTTTGGAATAAAAAAAAAGCCCGCAAATATTTTGGATTCGAACGATAGAGAGTGATTCACCAAATATATCGTAAAAGTAATCAAGTGGACACTGAGATCTTGTGCAGCTAATACTTTTACATTTAGACCAATCATGCCCACGTAGTTTCCCGTATGGCCCTTTATACAAATTTTTTCTATCTTAATTTTGTCTTTGCGATGAGCCAAAATCAAAGAATATATGCAAAGAACAACAACACAAACCGACTCGTTCAGTGTTCAGCACATTTTCCAGCGAACTTTACAAAAATAATTGCATGCAAAGCAAAAATAAAATAACGCACACTCGATGATGTCGATGCTGAAGCTGATTGTCCCGTTACTTGTGTGTCGAGTAATTTTTCGTGCAAGCATTGTTATTGTAATATCTATCAAACATTGAATATATTTAAAAAAAAATATAAATCAAATTTTTTTACAGTGTACTTCATGACATGTGACTTTATTGCATTGTAATTGTTTTTTGTTTTGTTTGATTTTTTGCCAAACCCAACAATGAGCAACATTTTGTGTTTGTTTTTTGTTTTTTTAAGTTTTAGCCCTCGCTTAAAATTTCTTGGACCCCACTGATTTAGATATATTCAATTGCAAACAGTTTTCTCTACACCACTTAGATAAAGACAGAACATCTTTCTGCAGCAAAAGGCAATCAGACAATCATGAGTACTCGTAGTCCTGGTTGTTTTAAAAATCTTGAAGTCATCAGCATAAAGAAGACAATTTGAATTTATTAACATCCGGGAGGTTATTTATGAATAGAATAGGTTATTATGAACAATAAAGGTTCAATATGACTCCTTTGTGGAACCCCACACTAAGGGAAATAACGCATATTAACATTATCCACGCCTGAGTATATATTTAATTTAAATATTTAAGTGGATAAATCAAATATTTACCTTACAACTCGTTTTTTTCCCGTATTTAAATTTTATTTATGCCACACACTGACACACATATTCCAGCTGCCAAGCAGCAGCAGCATCGCACTCTGTTCCTGTGCGATGTGCGATGCTGCTTCAGTTTCTTCACACCAGCAGTTGCAGGTCTTATAGTTCTCATTTAGTTAATGTTTCAAGGGTAATATATTGTGGTGTACACTCATTGTACAATCATTTTACTTTTCCACAAAAACATCACACAATACTTTTGTAAGAAAAATAACCGAAAATATGTATGACCAAGAAAAGAAATTCTTCCAATATTGTTTTTCATGTCAATGACACACATGAACATTATGACACACACGTATGGTAAAGAAATGCTAACATTTCATACGTATACCCAAATACCTACAGCGAAGTGAAACATGAGTATTTCACTTGCTGCACATGCAGTTCATTGCTCAGGTGCTTGACCGTACTTATTGGTGACAATGGCAAATCAAATTTCTTTTATTTCTTTCTATTTTTGATATGTCAAATATCATAAATAGGGAAATGCAATTTGTTTAAAATTGATGACTAAATGCATTTGTAACATGAACAAAAGGTTGAGCACCATGTTACATTGGGCATTTTGGATATACGAATGAAATGCAAGATGTGTCAGATAATTTGTAAATTAGTATATAAGTTGGAAAATTTGAAATAAAAAATCAGTCTCAGTTTGATACTAGAACTTTCCTGTCTTGTCATTTTACTGAACTCAAAAAGGGCATTAATTGCTCGTCTGCCGAGTTTTAAAGCCTCGCTCTACAAACCAAGGCTTTCTATTGCATTAGTCGCGGTATAATACTAATGCAATAGTAATAGAATTTAAAACACCTATGAAAATATATTATATGGCGATCCTGCCCCATAACTTAACTGAAATCTTCCTGTTTTTAAAGAAAAATAAAATTTTTATTTTTAACAAACCTTTTTAATGGACAAGGAATTCCACAAGATTTTTAACAGCTTGGTAGACAAGATAGCAGAAGAGGAATATAACCCCGCTGAAGGTATAGAAATTCAAGCACCACCGTACGTTCCTACACCAAACCATTGCGTACCCAAGCCGATAACAATAGAGCAATACTTGGAGAGGAATAAAAGAAAACTACAACGTCCTGTGGAACCAAAACCGGCAATCATCAAGAAGAAATCAAAAGGCGGAAAAAAGAAACGCCTGAACAGAGAAAAGGCCGAATTAAGACGACTAATAGGACTCAGCAGCGGACCGCAAAAGAAGCTATTTTTCGAAAAACTAAAAGAATTAGAAAAACCTACACAAAAATAATATTATAATGGGATGGTGGAGCAAAGTCAGCAACGCAATTCTGATAGCGATTGCAGGATACGAAGTGGGCGCCAACACCAATAAACCAAAAGAAATTAGAGGAGAATATTGGACTACACTAATAATAATCATCTTCCTACTAATCCTAATTATAGGTATTAAAAAATTAAACGCATATTACAAAAATTATGTCAATAAAAAAGTGAATAACACTATTGCTTGAATAATGAAAAAAAAAATCAATATGAATTGTAAATGGACCAACTAATAGATAGTTTAGCCAAAATTATAACGAATCTTAGAAAATCGGGTAGTAAAGGATACACTAGCAGAACACTAATTTTAAAATTAGAAGAAGTAGAACTCATCAACAAACAATTCATAGAATTTAGCATAACCAGGGAAATAAAAGAAGGACATACAAAAACATTTTATAAGTATTTTGAAAAAGCGAAAACACTATTACAGCAAAAACTAGACACATTAGAAACGATCCCAACTCACAGCATGTCAGAGACGGAAAATTCTAACGCAAACCCAACTCCCCAAGTTTCAAGATCAACTCCTAATTCTGTCACAATGGCATCATTTAACTTAGAGCTATCGTTAAAAAGTATACCAGAATTTTCTGGAAATTTCAAAGATCTCACTTCATTTTTAAAGATAGTCGAAATAGTATATAACTCATTAACATCTGATGCAAAAACTCAGCTAATAGATTTTGTTGTTCACGTAAAATTATCACCAAGTGTAAGAACAGCAATAAGTGCTAGTGAAACAAATGATTTCAACGCTCTTAAAAATTCCCTACAGTCAAGATACAAGCCCACAAAAACAATAGCTCAAGTACAGCTAACATTGAGCAAATTCATACAAAAGAATATGAAGGTACAAACGTACAATGAAAAACTCTTAGAATTAATCGCGGAACTAAATGAGTTGCAAATAAATGAAATTCCTCAATGCAACGCGATACAGAAAAACACCATAATTTCGCTCAATAACACCTATGCATTAAACATATTTAAAAATGGTCTTAATGCAGACATTAAACCCACAATATTTGCGTCTAAGCCTAAAGATTTGAATGAAGCCGTACAACTTGCAATAGAACTAGAAAAAGACTTTGCTAGTAATGAAAATCAAGTATTATATTTTCGTAATGGAAACAATTCAAATAAGCGGAATAATAATAACAATAATAAAAACAATAACTATAGAAATAATAATTATAACAGAAACAGCATTTCGAATCGCAATAATAGAAATTCGAATTATATCAATAACAATAACAGAAATAATCATAGAAATAATAATAATAGAAATAATAATAACTGGAATGATAATTACCAGAATAATAACCGTTACAACAATGGACAAAACAACAATAATAATGGTAGACGAAACCGAAATGGTAATAACAACAATAATAATTATAATAGAAATAGCGTACATATAGTTCAGGAAAACTCCGAAGGCCCGGAGATGAAAAATCAAATTTAAAACTTTCATCCTCCGGAGCAGAATTGAGTAAAATTTTTTCTATTTCTAAAAACACTACTAATTATATACAATTAGACATAGGCACAAAAACTAGCTTAACATTTTTAATAGATACAGGGGCTGATATTTCATTATGTAAATTAGGTGAATTAAATGAAGACCTTTTTATTGAAAAAGAACAATCGTGTTCATTTTCTGGTATAACAAATGAAAGTGTAAAATCTATTGGAATCGCAGAATTAAATTTTAATTTATATGAATTCGAATCAAAACACAATTTTCACATAGTCAATGATAATTTTCCAATACCAACGGACGGAATCTTAGGGAGAGATTTTTTCACAAGATTTTTATGCAAAATTGATTACGAAACATTCACGATCTCATTAACTTTACAAGAAACAGAGATTACAATTCCCATGAAATCTAAAATACATAGAGACTACTACATTAAAATAGAAAAACGATCCGAGCTAATATATCCGATACAATTAAATATAACAGAAGATAGCATTATTCTAAGTAAAGAATTGGAGCCAGGAATTTTTGTAGGAAATACAATAGTTCCAGGAAAAGGCATTAGTCATGTTAAATTTCTAAACACAACAGATAAAGATGTAATATTAAAAAATATTAATTTTGAAATAGAACCATTAAGGAACTACGTTTTTCTCACTAAATCGGAAAATCACAATAAACAAAACAATAAAGACCGATTTAGCAAACTATTACAATTGTTCAAAATTGACAATAATGACACTAGAGCAACAGATGAGTTGATAAAAATTTTTAAAGACTATCAAGACATATTTCACCTAGAAGACGAAGTTTTAACAGCAAACAACTTTTATACACAACATCTTAATTTAACCGATAAAACACCAGTTTACATTAAAAACTATAGACTTCCTCAAACTCAAATAGAGGAAATCAATCAACAAGTTCAAAAACTACTTGATGACGATATAATTGAACATTCAACCAGTCCATACAACTCACCATTACTTGTTGTACCTAAGAAAAACGATGGAGACAAAGATAAATGGCGACTTGTAGTAGATTTTAGACAATTAAATAAGAAAATAGTCAATGACAAATTTCCTCTAACGAGAATTGAAGATGTGTTAGATAAATTAGGAAGAGCAAAATATTTTTCAACTCTAGACATGACAAGCTCATTTCATCAAATTAACTTAGATAAAGAATCAAGAAAACCAACAGCATTTTCTACATCTAACGGTCACTATCAGTTTAAACGACTACCTTTTGGTCTAAAAATTTCATCAAATAGTTTCCAACGTATGCTAACAATAGCACTTTCAGATCTCGATAGTAAAGCATTTTTATATGTAGATGACATCATCATTTTTGGATGTAGTTTGAAACATCACAATGACAATCTGAGACAAGTCTTTGAACGTTTATCAAAATTCAATTTAAAATTAAACGCAAAAAAATGTGTATTTCTAAGGTCAGAAGTTGTTTATTTAGGTCATCTAATAACAAAAGAGGGTATTAAAACGGACCCAGCAAAACACAAAGCAATTCAAAATTATCCGATACCTAAAGATTCGGACGAAGTAAAACGATTTGTAGCTTTCTGTAATTACTATAGACGTTTCATAAAAGATTTCGCTAAAATTACAAAATGTCTTAATGATCAAACAAAAAAAGGGAAAATATTTGAATGGACAGACGAATGTCAGCAAACTTTTGACATATTAAGACAAAAATTAATTAGTTCTCCAATATTGCAATATCCAGATTTTCAAAAACCATTCATTTTAACGACAGATGCTTCAAATTATGCTTTAGGTGCAATCTTATCACAGGGGGAAATGGGAACAGATTTGCCAATAACCTATGCAAGCAGAACTTTGAATAAACACGAAATTAATAAACCCGTAATAGAAAAAGAATTACTTGCTATACATTGGGGCATTGAATTCTTTAGACCATATTTATATGGTAGAAGATTTATAGTAGTAACTGACCACAGACCTCTCGTTTCACTCTTCACACATAAAAACCCCTCTTCCAAACTAACTAGAGTACGGATTGATTTATCAGACTACGACTTTGAAATTGTATATAAAAAAGGAAAAATTAATACAAATGCTGATGCATTGTCTAGAATTAAGATAGATTCCGATATGCTGAAAAACATGATTACAATAGAAGACTATTATACCAAACCAACAAAAATCTTAGCAATTACACGTGGAATGAATGCAAAGGGTAAAACAACTGAAAACAACTCAGATAAGAAAGACATATCTCAAAACGAAAAATATACGAATATATGGGAATGTACTTCATTACAAGATATTAAAAATGTGCACAAATTGAAATTTATAATTAATACCAGTATAAATACGAAAAGCAATGGTACCATTGAATGTATAAATAATAGCTATCATATGAATATTAGTGATGATCTTGCAAAATACGTTTTGTTTCTAGAGAAGCTGATAATCTATATGCATAAGCAGAATATTAAAGATCTCGCATTAGCTAGCGACGATGAAATTTTCAAACTGATATCAATAGAATATATGAAAAGAATTTATGATGAGGTATACCAAAGATTGATAAAATCTAAAAAATATAAGAACCTTAACTTGAATATCATCTTGTATAAACCTTTGCAGTACATTAAAAGTAAGAAATTACAAAATAAATTGATCGAAGAATTCCATAGCTCACCATTGTCAGGACACTTAGGCATTCGAAAAACTGTACTAAGACTCAAACAAAGATATGTTTGGAAAAATATGAGAAAAATGGTTAGAGATTACGTTGTGAATTGCGATAAATGCTTAAGAAATAAGCAAACGAAACATATTAAGGAAGAAATGAATATCACTGAAACCCCAAGTACTAGTTTTGAAATAATAGAAATAGATACAGTAGGACCATTAAGAATTTCAAACAATTATAGGTATATATTAACAATGCAGTGCGAACTAACAAAATATGTTGTAGCATACCCTATAGAAACAAAGGAAGCAAAGAATATAGCTAAAACTCTAGTAGAACAGTTTATTTTGAAATATGGTTGTTTTAAAGTATTAAAATCAGATAGAGGCACTGAATTCAAAAACGATTTAATGAATGAAGTATGCAAATTATTAAATATAGATCAAAAATTCTCAGCACCATATCACCATCAATCTATAGGAACGCTAGAAAGAAATCACAGGGTACTAAATGAATACATGTTAAATTTTGCAGAAGATTTAGAATGGGACAAGTGGATACCTTATTATACATTTGCGTATAATACCACACCTCATGTTAACAACAATTATTCTCCATACCAGTTGATTTTTGGCAAATTACCAACTCTGCCATCGGACGCACTTTGCACTAATACTAAAGTTTATAATTTAGAAAATTATGCTAACGAACTTAGGACTAGGATTAAGAGAGCATTAGATAACGCTAAAAATTTAATAAATATAACAAAAGAAAAATCGAAATTAGAATATGATAAAAATATTATAAAAAGTTCTTTTGATATAGGAGACTTAGTACTAGTAAAACTAGAAAGTAGAAAGAAAAATCAGAGTCCCTACATTGGTCCATATAGAATACTGGAAAGACAAAATTGTAATTCAATATTAGAAATAAATAATAAAGAAAGAGTATTCCATAATAACTCATTAAAATTGTATAAAAAAAAAAAAAAAAAAAAATTGTAAAATAAAATAGATATATATATTCTTAATATAAATAAAATAAGAACGTATCAGACACATTCTCATTTACAATACATATTATATGCATTAACTATATACATAAAAAAAAAAAAAAAAAAAAAAAAAAAAAAAAAAAAAAAAAATTCAATACTCTTAATTTGTATTCAGATTTAAATTTATTCAAAATCTCATAAATTTTATCTTAAGGGTAAGGGTGTGGTGTACACTCATTGTACAATCATTTTACTTTTCCACAAAAACATCACACAATACTTTTGTAAGAAAAATAACCGAAAATATGTATGACCAAGAAAAGAAATTCTTCCAATATTGTTTTTCATGTCAATGACACACATGAACATTATGACACACACGTATGGTAAAGAAATGCTAACATTTCATACGTATACCCAAATACCTACAGCGAAGTGAAACATGAGTATTTCACTTGCTGCACATGCAGTTCATTGCTCAGGTGCTTGACCGTACTTATTGGTGACAATGGCAAATCAAATTTCTTTTATTTCTTTCTATTTTTGATATGTCAAATATCATAAATAGGGAAATGCAATTTGTTTAAAATTGATGACTAAATGCATTTGTAACATGAACAAAAGGTTGAGCACCATGTTACATTGGGCATTTTGGATATACGAATGAAATGCAAGATGTGTCAGATAATTTGTAAATTAGTATATAAGTTGGAAAATTTGAAATAAAAAATCAGTCTCAGTTTGATACTAGAACTTTCCTGTCTTGTCATTTTACTGAACTCAAAAAGGGCATTAATTGCTCGTCTGCCGAGTTTTAAAGCCTCGCTCTACAAACCAAGGCTTTCTATTGCATTAGTCGCGGTATAATACTAATGCAATAGTAATAGAATTTAAAACACCTATGAAAATATATTATAATATCATGGATATTTGGCAAATATGATTTGTGAGTGCGGTGGTGAGTGCGATGCATGATGAATTCATGTAAGGTGGAGTGACAACTCGGTATTTTCTCAAGAATGTCACTCCACTCTACATGATTTCATCATGCATCGCACTCACCACCGCACTAACAAATCATATTTTCACAAAAAGAGAATAAAATATACCACTAAATGGCGTTTGATAAGGAAGCAGCTTGTGGGAAATATTCAAATAAATTGTTTTTCAATTTCAATATTTTTATATAAATTTTCCTTAAATGCGATAGTTTTATTTTCAAATAGTAAATATTTGAAAGCTATTTAAATATATTCGTGAATAATTTAAATATATTTTTTATTAATTCTGTTTAAATATTTTAATATTTTATTTAATTAAAAAAGTATTTAAATAAATTTGAAATATTTACGTAGTCGATTTAAGTAAATGCATTATTGGTGCAAAAATTACTCGCTTTTTGGATAAATTAAAAAAGTTTTTGGATAAATTTAATATTTTTTCCCTTAGTGCAGAAAAGTAAAATATACTTTTGGACAATGTTTATCAAATCTTGAGATATTGGTACCGATTACAAAGATAATTTCGAAACCATTTAAGAAGATTTCCATGAATTCCTAGAAGTTCCGACTATTTTATAAGTACACCGTGTTGAACTTTATCGAATGCTTTCGAAATGTCCGTGTAGATGGCATCCAATTGACCATCACACTCTATACCTTTCAAACAAAAGTTGGAGAAGAGGTCCAAGTTAGTGATTGTGGATTTCCCACTAACAAATCCACGCTGAGCGACTGAAATGTCGATTCTTACTTCCCAATATACCCTCTTCTTAACAATAGACTCGAAAACTTTTGGTATCAATTTCCGTTTTCAAATGGGTCTGTTATTGCTTACCTAATGTTTTGAGTCCGATTTATGAATCGGAGTTGTATAGGAGACTTTCCATGTGTCGAGAAATTCACCTGTCGACAGAGACAAATTAAAAAAATTTTGTCAGCGGTTTAGCGAAATATAGAAAATATTATCAAAAGAGAACCCACTGAACCATATGCGAAGGTTTTGCGTAAGGTAAGAGTTTTGCGAACGTTTTCGGGTAGAATTTTTTTTAATTTTTGATTCTTTCTATAGAAGATTAAATTCGTGAAAACTTTTCCCATAAATAAAAACTGTACTTCTTTTGCGAAATTTATAAAAAACTTATTTTGATTCGAAAAATAATAATTTTTGTACCATTTTAGTATGTAAAAATTTCTCGTAAATGAACCATTTTTGTTCATAAAAGAGTTAAGAAATTAATAATAAATGTTTCTTTTTGGAATTCTTAAACGAGTTAAAAAAAAAATAATTTTTTTATCTTTTTCGTTCGGCGATTGATTAAAAAATGATTCATTTCCGAGTGCTGAAAAATAACTTTTCAGCAGTGGTTCTTTTTTTAACTTATTTCCGAACAAAAAAGACCATTTTATGGTTCTTTTTTAACTTATTTCCGAACAAAATAAGGTTAATTTTTAGAGGCATTTTAGTCCGATGAATGATACAAAAAAGGTTAATTTATGAGTGCCGAAAATGAACGTTTCTACCCGAAAAGGTTCATAAATGAATTCAAAAACAGTAGTTTCGGTTTACTGGCAAGGAGTAATATTATCCGGCGACACATTATTACTCTCTTCAAGTGAAGCTAATGTTTCTCTTACCTCATCAACACTTAATTGTATGGCACTAAACATTAAAAACAAATGTTTTTAATACAAACATACGTACATTCAGTATTTTCTGCTTTTCTTGGAAGTCGTGTTTGAAGAGTGTTTTAAAAATAGAGATTTTTGATGAGCGTATACGCCATATTTTGCTCTTTTACTTTAAAAAAGACAAAAAAGGATCTGAAGCCAGACAAAACTAGTGGATTTTTATGGTGAAGATGTGATTAAAGTCAGAAGTGGTTTCCGTCCGTGGTCCGTTTCCGTGATGGAAATTTTTCAATAAAAAATTACGTGATTGATATCGTTCTGGTGGGCTTTCTGAGGCTGACGATGACAAAATCAAAACGCTAGTGGGGACATACAAGCATTCGAAAGTCAGAGATATTGCGAGTGCTTTAAATTTGTTCGTTGGAAGCGTTCAGGATCATTTAAAATCCGCTATTTGTATAAAAAGATGGATTTCTGGGTTCCGCACGAATTGAAGTCAATCGAGTTGACATTTGCGTTTTCATGAAAAGTGAAAAAAGCGGCTCATTTCTCAAGCGTATGATAACGCGTGACAAAAAGTGGATTGTCTTCTATAATGTCAATAGAAAAAGAACCCGGTCAAAGAAAGATGAAGCGCCGGAGAGGAAGCAAAAGCAAGCATTCATTAGAAGAAGGCTATGGTCTTAATCGGAAGGAATTGGAAGGGAGCTATCTACTACGAGCTTCTTTTACACAATAGAACTATAAATTCTAAAGCCTACTGAGGGCAACTACAGATATTGAGCGACGCCGTTGAACAAAAATGTCCTGACAATTGGTCAATTGGAAGGGGATGGTCTTTCACCACGATAACGCCAAGCTTCATACGAGTTTGGTGACTCGCCAAGAATTGCTTGAGTTTGGATGGGATATTTGGCCCCATCCACCTTATAGTCCAGTCTTTGGTTTACCATATGTTCCGCTCCCTGCACTGAATGGTAAAATCTTTGATAATAAGAGCCTTATCAAACAGCACCCTGAAAAAGGTTCTATACAGAGAAAAGTGGAGACTTCTTTCTGCGCGGAATAATGAAGCTCCCACAGAGATAGGAGAAGCTGATAGAATAAAACGGAGAATACATAATTAATTAAAGTCGATTTAATGCTTCCGATTGATGATTTGATTTATAAAATAAATGAGCCTTAACTGTAAATCAAAAACCGTCTGAATAATCCAATATGTTCATATTTCGTAATCACAGAATCCTTGAAGGGTTACCACTTTTGGAATTCAAAATATTTTCATCGGTGCAGAATGGCAACCAGCTGTCTTTGGACAGCAAGGATGGTGTCCAACACTTTAGAGTTGCATACATAAAGTGGGTAATTTTTCAAACAACTCCTCGAATCTGATTCAACGTTGACCGCAGTAACATCAGGATATCTGGGAACATCTGACAATAGGACACCGGTCCAAGACCAGCAGGAATAAATCGCACATTAGCAGCTAAGCAACAGAGATAAAGAAGACAAGAGACACAAATTTTGCACAGAGCACGAGGCTATAACGCCAGCTTAACAAAGAGCAAATAACATAAATTAAAGTCGGGAAAAACAAAGTCGGAAGGAAAGTAAGCAGCACATTAGATGAAAATAAAATGTCCAAAGAAAAGTCATCATTATGCAATGAGGCAGAAAGAAGCAAAAATAATGCAAAAAAAAAAAAAATACTTAAAATTGCAACACATCTTGCAATATTGTTGCTGCAATCTACAGTTCATTGAATCAACGTCGATGTCTTCCTCTATAATGTCCATATAAAATGCTGGGGCTCCCTCATTGTTCGTTCTTAAATTTTGATTTGTGTTGCATTTCGACTCATTCTCTGCTTTCGATCGTCAATAGGATATAAAGAAATATAAACAAGAACAAAGAAATTTTGCACCAATTTTTTATACCCAAGACTTCTTAAGGGATGAAGACGATGATGATAATGATGATGATGATCATTACTGATCGATCGCCGAGACGATCAGACGGTATGGCTTTCCTGCAGCAAGCAGCGGAACGCAAACGAAAACATACACACACACACACACACCACCGCCCGCCAAATGCAATGGTTTCGCCAATATTTTGCTTTTTGTCACCTGGTTCTTCTCAAACGTCGTTGTTGCCTTCATCCCCTTCGTTGTATAGTAGCTCGTGCCATCTTAAGGGTACCCTAAGACGATTTTTGTTTCTGTTTTTGTTGCTGTTGCATTTTTATTTTTAATATTACTTTTATTGCATGAAACTGTAGCAAAAATAATCGCTAGACAGTGTCTGCCAACATCTGTCTCCATTCCACACTGAGCCCCGTTACCAGTCAGCGTGTCAGCGTTCATCTGCAGTGTTACGGACATTGACCGCATTATAGCTGAATGTGTGTAGAACATAATCGGCATGGACTGAGCATGGCGCGTACCTTAAGACTGTCCAAATAATTATCGTCATCCGCAGTGAGTTCGATAATAATAACGCAATTCAAGGTCGACGTCATTTGGCAGATTATGCTAAGTATTCGTTTAGTAGCAATTAATGCAGGTTGGGATTAATTTATTTGGTTTGGTTAATTAGTTTAAGCCTAGTTGGCTCATGCACGGCACGGCATCTACCGTTAAATTTGCAAATGAGCCTCCAAACACTATCCTACATTAAATGACTATTGATATTTGCAAGAAGTGTGACAAGAATTAAAAACAAACTGTGTCTGGGCATTTGTGTGGAGGAGCAGCTGAGGCTCCAATGTCCCCAGTTTCATTAAAATTATGATTATTACTTTGGCCAAAGCGTTTTTAGTTCTTACGGGATACATAAATTGTATGAATTTATGGAAGACAACTGTTAAATGAGCAAGTTTAATTCAAGGACGAGCTTATTTACCAATAACAAAGCTTTGTAATTACAACGGTTGACACAGTTGTTTTTAATATTTAAACAAGATTTTTGTGAGACATTAAACATGTCATAGTTTGCTATTTGTCTTAAAAATTAATGTGGAAATAACAACAAACCAATACAGGATAATATATAATATAATAACTAACAATACAGGATAAAAAACATAATAAATAACAATGAGGAAACAACAAAAAATAAATAACAAGTGGTAAGTGTTATACGTTTATATCAGTTAATTCTAGTTATAAGGCAATTCCATCCATAAACATTTCTACCGCCAACTACAACTGCTACATCGTAAATATGAATGAATTTTTCAAGTTGAGTTGATTAGAAATGAGGAAAGAAATGAAAGGTAAAAGCGAAAGACCATAGCCTGCTCAGGATTCGAACCCGGATAGCCAGGGATGGCTTTCAAGTGAGCTATCCACGCGACTATCGAGGCCGGCAACATTTTATACAAAAGTTAATTAATTAACTTAATTAATTAATTAATTAATTTTTATTTAAATAATAAAATTAAATTTTTGAAAATTATACATTTTTTTTTTTAATTTCTATTTTACTTTTTGTTTATTTAAATAGTGTTTTATTTTTAGTTGAATCTATTTTTTATTGATTTTTAACTCTGTGCATTTTTTTATTTTTTAAAAGATTTTTAATTTTCAATTTTTGGTTTTCGTGATTTTCATACATTTTAAAAACTTTTAAAAATTAAAAAATAATAAATATAAAAACATATTTTTGTCATTAGTTGTTTTTGAATTTTTTTTTATTTTAAGAATTTTTTTTTGCCCCTTCTAATTTTTAGATTTTTGTGTGTTTATGTTTTTATACTTTTATATTTTTACCAGATAATATTCCAGTTGCTACTCGGGGCTTTATTTTAATTATTATTGCAATATTTTAATAATCTTTATATTTTTTAATTTTTTTATAAATTTTTATAAATTTTTATTTTTTCTATTTTTTTTATTTTTTTTTATTTTTTTTTAATTTTTTTTTTATTTTTTTCATATTTTTTTTGGTTTTTTTAGATTTTTTATTAGGGGTATTCACACCGAACTCGTTATTTGGGTAGTTGTTACTTCATTAAATTTGTTAACTGTGAACACACCCTTTTGTTTAATTACGTTAGTCTGGCAATTATAATTGAATAACAGCTGATTTTGCTTTTAGTAAATTACAATTGCTGAAAATTTATAAGTAAAAAGCGGAAAGAATAGAGAAAAAAATTAATTTATTTATGAAATACTTACTTTTCAACAAAAACTTAATATGTGTTGGGTTTTATTTTTAATGTATTTAAATTTCATGCAATTAAAAATATGGAACAGTTGTTTGTATTTTGCCAACTAACGAAAAAATTATCAGGGTTGCTAAGTTTTTACTTTGTTACTCGGTAGTTCGATAGTTCGATAATTTTACAAAAACAAAGTGCATGTAAAAAAATAACAAGTAACAACTAACCAACTAACGAGTCCGGTGTGAATATTCCTATTTTTTATATTTTTCGTATTTTTTATATTTTTCGTATTTTTTACTTTTTTAATATATTTTTTTATTTCATTTTTATATTTTTCATATTTTTTAAATTTTTTTATTTTTTTATATATTTTTTTTTATTTTCATATTTTTTGTATTTTTTAATTTTTTAATATTTTTTATTTCATTTCTATATTTTTCATATTTTTAATTTTTTACATGTTTTATATTTTTTATGTTTTTTATATTTTTTATATGTATATTTTTTATATTTTTTTTTTTGATAGTTTTTATATAATTTGTATTTTTTATATTTTTGTATTTTTTGGTTTTTTTTATTTTTTAAATTTTTATTATTTTTTAATATTTGTTAAGATGTTTTAGATATTTATATTTTTTTTATTTTTCATATTTATTATATGTTTTTAAATTGTTATATATTTTAAATTTTTATATATTTTAAAATATTCAAATTTTTTTATATATTTTTTTTATGTTTTATATTTTTTATATTTGGTTTATTTTTATATTTTTTACATTATATAAATTTTTCATTTTTGTTTAATTGCACTGAAATGATTTTTAGTTTTGTAATGTTTTCTTCTTGTTTATAAAAGCTTTTATATCATTTATTTTAAACTTTACAACTTACAATTTCCACATTTCTTATTTTTTAATTATTTTTTATACTTTTGTTTTTAAACTTTTTTATTTTTATTTCAAGTTTTTATTTTTAAGTTTTTATTGTTTTTTAAATATTTTTATATATTTTTCATTTATTTTTTAAAAAGTTTTTAATTTTTATTTTATATATATTATAATATAAAACATATATTATGTATATTTTTATTTTTCAATTTGTTATTTTAAACATTTGTTATTTTTAATACATTAAAAAATTTTTTATTTTATAATTTAAATATGCTTTAATTTTTTGTTAAACATTTATTTTATTTTAATATCAAATTAATATTAATATATTTTTTATTTTATTTTTTTTTACTTTGTTTTGTTGTTTTAATGTTTTTATATTTCTTTTTGTTTTTTTTCTTAAATAAATTGTCTTAGTTTTTTATAAGCAATTATTCAATTATTTTAAACTTATCATATAAATATTATATAAATTAAATTATTTACAATTTAAGAATTTTTACTTCTTGTTTTTAAGAATTATAAATATATGAAGTTACCTTTTATTTTTTAAGTTTTTCATATATTTTGTTTAAATCTTTTATATTTTGCTTGAAAAATTTCTAAACTGAAGAGCTATAGTTTTTCTAAAACTGTTTAAAAACTTAATAACATATTCGTTTTTTTTTCCTTTAATTGCAAATTGTTGGGTTTGGAGACAGAACATATTTGGATTTTTGTGTATTTGCAGAACATGTTTGAATTTGTGTCGAACAACTCACTCTGGAGTCGCATTTTTTTTTTTTTTTTGTAACTGTAACATTTTAAACAATTTTTGTATCATGTTAATTAAATTTAATTTCAATTCTGGAAATTAATTTTCCAAGAAATCCTTAATATAGTGGTTTTCCTCTAATCTCAAATCTAACTTTCAAAACTAAAGTGTTCTCTTCGGAACTTAAAAATATTGTAGTAAGCTTAAAATAATCCTCTTCATTCACCGTGTAGCCGCTTTCAAGTGCTCAAGCGATATAACATAAAGTTAATGAAAGCAGGACATGCAATCACTAGACAGCACCTATGTATTTCTCTGGAAATCACATGTCATGACAAATAAATTCATGGCTTTTAAACCTAACGGCTCTTTTATTATTGTTGTTGTTGTGTTTGTTGTTGTTGTGCCACTTTTAATTTTCCTAATTATTTATTCAAATCTATCAGAGATCAAAACAGTGAAAGGACGAAGTTGTTGCTCAAAGAAGTTCATGTGACAGTTAAATAGCGGACATCCGACTGTTCGACAAAGCATCCTTATTTAATATCCTGTTTTTTGTTGTTGTTTGCGATATGAAGTAAATCGCCTTTGATTAACTTTGATATTTCTTGACTACACCTTAAGGACGAGCAACTCGAGATGGTCCCATGCAAATATGCGATAATATTACATAAGATGTGGTGGTAGTGGATTAAATCGCAAGAGAATCATAGCTAATGAAATAGCATTAGTGTTCCTTTAAGTCATCGGAAACACTCACAAGGAAACTTAGGGAAATGTCCTGCAAAGCATATTTTATGCAGACCTGAAGAAAATTTGAAATTTATTGCAGGACTGGGTTTTCTCTTCAACGTCTTAACGACAGAATGCAGTGTTGCATAAACAATGACCGTTGAGCCCGTGTTGATGTGACACAACAAACTGTCACTCAGTGGTGTTGCCTGAGTTTGTGTGCATGTCTTGACACATATTTGCTTATAGGATTTCTTTGATTTTACATATCAACAAAGAAGGGCGCTAACATTGTCGCTCCTTCTGCTGCTGCTGGGCAAGGGGAACGACCACAAACAATAGCTGCTAATTCCAGTAAGATGAGCAAATGTCCTTTAGAAGAATGAAGGATGATGTGCTACAACAAGATCCAGCGCCAAGATTGCAGATGCATGAGAATTTTTACCAAAATCCACCGCGTTACATGAATAACTTATCGGCAGGGCGAGTTTAAGCAGCTTAAGTGGCAGAAAGTTCAAATATCATTGAAAGTTTTTTTTTGCTTTTAGTTTTTAACCCTTTGCCACATTTTGAGCAGCCGCAAGGCAATTTCCAATCAATATTTGCCAATTCAAACAGCGATTGCAAAAAAAAAAACTGAAAAATCTGAGCATAAAACAAATCTCTTTACTCTTTTGCGCGCAATTTTCTTCCGCTGCTGTATGCACCCAATTCAAGGTATTTTTAAGGTTTCTACAACCCAACCTTGCTGCATATGCTTCGCCTCACCTCACCACACAACTTGCCTTACCTTCTTGAATTCATTTCTTTAGAGCACTTCGTTCGTTCTTTCGTCATCATTATGATCATCATCTGTTCGATAGCTCGCGCCAAAGCAGCGCATATGCCACAAATCCCTACTCTGAGTCCTTATTACGTTATGTTCGAGTGTGACGATCGAACCCGAACGCATAAATAAATGTATGAAATAAGAAATCATCTTGAATGTAAGTAAGAAAGGAACCGAAGCACTCAGCCAGCAAGGACTACGTAAGTCAGTTAACCAGCTGCGCTTGCGCATGCGCTTTACCTTTATAGAGATTTTGGATTCGCTGTGCAGCACAATTCTTAGCTGCTTGCTTGGAAAAAAGGAAAATACAACCGCAACTTTAGCTGTATTAGTTGTTAAAAATAAAAGTGAATAAATTTTAAATAAAAAACATAAAAAAAAAAAATTAAATTCATATCCATGAAACTTCTAGCCCAGTAAGTTGATTTTGATGCTTTTGACGAATATGCATCATTGTCGCCATCTATGTCAATTCAGGATTTGTATGGATATTTATTGCCGCCGTGTGTGCGTATTTCATGTATCTGCCTATCTGTCAGCAAATACATTGGAGGGGGAGCATTTCATACGTATGGGTAATTTTAAGTGTTGTCAAGTTCAGATACAAGGCACGAAGTTTTCCGAATTTTTTTTTCTTCCTTAGAATTTTAATTGTACGAGGTGCCTTTTAGGTCTTGCGCCTAACAATGAAAAAACGCTGGTAAATCAGTGAAAATGATTCTTCAAGATGTTTTTTGAAGCTACAGGTTTTTGAAGGCTTCAATGGCCTGTTTGGGGGTAGAAAAAAGCTTGGGCCCGCATTTTTTTCTTAATTTGAGGAAGCAAAAATAAGTCATTGGGTGCCAAGTAGGAACTTTAATGCGGATGGTCCATCAATTTCATGTTTTAACTGCCCAAAAGCTGTTAAGTGGGAACCCGTATTGTCGTGATGGAGGATTATCTTTCTTCAGTGGTTGGTTCTCCTCAATCCTCCGAAAATTTCCGGCTAACAAATGTTTGTATAACATTCAGAATTAATAGTTCTCCGTTGCTTAAGTTGTGACATGACCGGTTTTTCTAAAAAAACTGGAACCATTTCCTTCGATGTGTTTCGACAGCGGAAAACTTTTGTCAAGTTTTATTCACTTTAAAAGACTCAAACAGCAGATTGCTGCTCTGTTTCGGGTTCATTAGTGTTTATCTCTAACGCGTTTTCCTTACACCACCAATCGACACGAACCTTTTTTTGAGCAACCATCATATTATGGGGTATCCAACGGAATACCAGGGTCAATAAAGATCGCGATATATCAATACGTCACCGTTCTCAAGAATTGGACTTGTGTTATTCGACAACCTGGAACATTTTACGTAAGGCCTCGGTATGAAACCGTACAAAATACAGCTGGTGCAAGAACTGAAGCCGAGTAACTTACCACAACGTCGTTTATTTGGTGAATGGGCTTTAGTAAAGTTGGATAAAGATTAACTTTTGTATCAAAAAATTGTCTTCAGTGACGAAGCTCATTGGTTTTTTTTGGTCTGAAGAGCAGCCAGAGGCAGTTTAAGAGCTGCCAATGCACCTTGAATATGCATTTGGCGCGGTTTGTGAGCCGGCGGCATCAATTGAACCATTTTTTTTTAAATAAAGAAAATCGCAACTTTACAGACAGTGGAGCAAGGTACCGTGCGATGATTACTGACTTGCTTTTGCCCATAATGGACTGGTTGACATGTGGTTTCAACAAGCCGGTGCCACATGCCACACGACAAAAAAAAAAAAAAACCATGGACTTATTCACAGGCGAGTTTGGCGAGCAATTAAGCTGACGTTTTGGAGCAGAAATTCCTAATTTGTTTTATGTGGACACATGCCGTATAGGCTTAATTCCACGTTGCTCCATATCATGGAACCGAATCATTGCGTCGGCCTACGCCCCTTTGAGGGTTCAAAGGGTTGCATTCTCAAATTAGCTCCAGCTGAGAATGCAACTCCACACTCAGCAAAATTGCTCTACCCGCGATATAGGTTATAAACCACAGCCACCACGATACTCCCCGAAGGGCCAACCCAATCAGTCGGCCTGACGTAAGTCAAGGGCCGCCGACTACCCGTGGTACCAGTTTTTAAGTCTTTGGTCTTTGAGTCAATTGAGCTCATCACAGCTCTGGACCGATTGCTAAAACATAAAACAAACAATTATAACTCCTCATTCACACACCATACAAATCATGGACCATCACATGCAGACACAACGTACACAAATATTTGTAATAATATATATTGCCACTAATTCCGCCTGGTACGACGTCTCTCAAAACACCTGACAAGCATACCGATTTAATTCAGCAATTTGACCGCTTGACGCGAGTGCATTGCCTAAATCAAAATCCCCATTCGCACGCAAATCACGAATGTCATCATAAAAATAACACTCTCGAAGAACATGTAACCAATCCTTACGTAGTAACCCACAATCACACCTCTCAGTCACACTCAGGTTTTTTTCATGCAAAAATGCATTGAAAGAACCATGTCTAGTCAACAGGAAGCCCAGGCTCAAGCTGAAGCAAAAGTCTGGACAACCACTCACAAACATAACATCACGTATAAAATTATACGTGACCCTACCATGCTGACATTCATCCCATCTAGATTGCACAGCCATCCATCCATTGTCATTCATACGTCTTACATCCGTATGAGAGACCTAATCAAACAATTAGGAGGGTACATCCCTTCCGAATCCCGTAAGCAATACATTGCTGTATTACCACAAGATCAAGAGGTGCCACCCCCAACAAAACTTGTAAGGCATCAGTTGATACCGTACGACACACCGGCATACACCCAATCAGAATGGCTTTCAGACAAGAAAGTATCTTACGATATCCCACAGCAGACCTGACTATACCACCCCACACAGGAGAGCCATACGTTTTGGAGCAGTCCAATTGCCGCCAAATCATGCGATTACACACTAGACTATTTTTTTGTGGGGCTACGTAGTCTCTCGTATACAGGGACAAGCCAGTTACAATTACAGTCCTAGAAGATAACATTACAGATGCCATTGGTGAGATACCGGCCGAAATGCTGGGAAAAGTATGCCAACATTGGAGCTTACGGAGGATCACCTCAAGCGTAGCCTCGGGCAACATTTACTGGATATAATCTTTAAAAAGTAAATGGAAATGTATCGCTACAAATAAATATTTCATTGACTATTGAAAATTTTGTTTTTTTTTTTAATTTTCAGAAACCAAAAGCTTACAAAATCACACTTTATAATTTATATTGAGAATCATTCAGATAATACTCGAACAGATCCTTGCAAGTATTTCCTGAAAGAACTAGCCAGGTAGGAACAGGGGAGGGCAACTGCCCCCTCGTAAATCTGAGATTTTTTATTTAATCGATGGTTTTGAAAATAGTTTCTATATGTAATTACTTTTTAATATGTGGTTTTTCCTTTTTCTTTGAAACTAGATATGGTAAAAAGGTATGGTCAAAATATGAAAATAAATTTATAAGGTATTGCCCTAATTTTCATCCTGCCTACGCCCTTGCTAATGAAGTGTCTTTTACTTTTTTTTTAGTATAATTTCACAAATCACCATGCAAAGGCTTACACAAGAGTAAAAGTTCCAAATCGTGGAAATATATTTTCAAAATTCGCGCTCTGTTCGCCAAACTATAGAGCACTTCGTCAAGTTAGCAGTGTGTATAATCGTTTATCTGAGCAGCTAATATGCAATACTATGAATCGATTCATGACCACATTTACTCTTTTGGAAAATATTCATCCAAATCGAGTACGTACCGTGCGTAAAGAAGAAGCCATCGCCGCCGTTCTCAACAACTCGGTTTCTGCCCATCCACTACTTGGAAAATTTTGAGGAAAGATCTTGGACTACAACCATATAAGATCCAACTGGCGCAAGAATTAAAGCCAGCGGACCATCGATTGCGTCGTGTGTTCGGTGAATGTGATCCGAATCAACTGGAAGTTTAACCAGATTTTTATCGTCAAATTATCTTCAGTGATGAGGCTCATTTCTGGCTTGAAACAAGCTCATTTCTGGTATGAAAACAAGCAGAATAGTTCTTTTTGGAGTGAGCACAATCCACATGAGACTCTTGAGACTTCATAACATCCCGAAAAAATTACTGTTTGGTGCGGTTTACATGCCCAAGATGTTATCGGCCCATTTATCTTTAAATCTAAAACCGGTGCCAACATTACCGTAAATGGCGAACGCTTCAGGCAAATGATTCGTGATTTTTTTTTTATTCCTTATGTTATTGTAAATCATTTGGAGGAGAAATGGTTCCAACTAGACGGCGCAACATGCCACACAGCGCGTGAAATCATAAGTTTGTTGAGCCAAACCTTTGGTGACTGAATCATCTCACGAAATTGACCTGTGAATTGGCCAACTCGTTCGTGTGATTTGTCACCTCTGGACTACTTTTTGTGGAAGTAAGTCAAATCTCTGGTCTATGCTGATAAACCAGCAGCGATTGATCATTTAGAAGGCAGGATTCGACGTACTATTGTCGAATTAAGACCGGGTATGCTCGAAAAAGTGGCTTATGGCGGCCGTGGCGCAGTGGGTAGAGTGCGTGATCCATACGCCAGAGAACCTTGGTTCAATTTTCATCTGACACAGAAAGTTTTTTCAATTGAATTAATTTTTCAGTTCGCCCGTCACCTCTTTGCAGATAATGGCAAACCTCAGAGAGTAAAAAATGGCGTGTACAGCTTCTTGAGAACTGCACATTAGCCGTTCAGAGTCGGCATAAAACTAGTAGGTCCAGTTCTCGATCAATTGTGTCCAAACATTTAATAACACGCACAACACAATTTGATCATAAGAAGTTCGGTCAAAGTCCTTTCAAGGGCTGAAATGGCCAGTTTATTATATTATTATTATTGTGCTCGAAAAAGTGGTGCAAAATTGGACCGACAGGATGGCGTTCATAGCCCGCAGCCGCGAAGGTCATATGCCAGAAGTTATTTTTAAACATTAAATGCCATCGAATTTGTCAGCTAATAAAGCCAAAATTTTTGTCGGTTTGAAAATCGCAAGTATTTATATTCCATCTTCGCAAATGTTGTACTTCTTCCCCTTTGAGTACACTTTACCAGCAAGTATGCCCCAAAGGTTGTCGATGGGGTTACAATCTGGACTGCACGTAGGCCATAAAGAAAACCACTCTTTCGATTGCCTTGAAACATGTATTGACCATTGTCAAGCTGGAAGATGAACTGTCTCTCAGGATCGTTTTCATAATAAGAAACCAAAACATCTTCTAATAATTGTATATTGTGTATATTTCGGAGTTCATTTTTGGTGTTACGAAGCAAATTAGTGTTGCTCCAAAGTACGAAAAGGCTCCCCAAACTATTACCGTTCCTCCACCGAAATTTCGTTTTGAACGTACTACTTTGTGTTTGCTCAAATCATGACAATAACAACTGTAACAGCCAGGCCCATCCAGATTAAACTTTCTTTCATCCGAAAAAATGACGTTACGCCATTCTTCACTCCAGGACATGTATCTGCGGCCAAACTCCAATCGCTTGGTCTTATGAGAATCAGTCAAGCGTTGTTTCTTCTTTAGTTTTGTCGATTTTATCGTAGATATGGCACTTAAAACTCGTGCTACATGTCAGGGAGTGACGGATAGATCCAATTTGACCTTGATTTGTCGAGAAGATAATCGATTTTGGGTTGCTTCGTGACGAATTTGTCCTTTTTGGCGCAACGTTAACTTCGTGTTTCATCTAGTTGGAGCTTGAACGCCGTAATTTTGGCCCTTTTTAAAAAAATTTTTTATTACTCCCTCACTCCTGCCTATTCTGTCCGCAATTTGCCTGTTGGAATAATTCTCGACTCTCGAAGTTTTAATTATTTCCTGTTTAGAATCAGTTAGCTTTGCACCTTTACCCTTGGCTATAAAACCAATCAATAAATAAACAAAAAACACAATTGTTAAGAAAAAGTTACCACACTCACCTTCAATTTACATAAAAATAATAACTTTCTCTTTTTTCACGAAAAATAACACCAAATTACGCATTAAAACTCAAATGAGCATAAACAAATGTCGCGTCAAAAATGTGTTTTCGTTACCACAATAACAAAAGTCCCGTTATCACCAATATATTTGATCAACACATTCCTCATACTGTAACCAACACAAGGCATATGTGACAAAATTAAACTTTTTAAAAACGATCATCTCCTACTCTGTTTATTAAAAAAAAAAAAAAAAAATTATTGCGTATTAACGATTGTCTACCACTGAACTAACATTTCATAAAATACTTTTATTTCAAATGTACACTACTAAATATACTATATTTTTTATAACACTCTAATAAATGGAAAATTTAAAATCTGCACAGTTCCTATTCAAAATGTACTTAATTGGTATGGGGGTACCCGCGTACTCCCTTTGAGTGCTTCCGCCATAGGTTTAAAAAGTGGCACAGCTTTTATTTTTATTTATTTTTCAACTACTTTTATTTTTATTGCATAAAAATGATTTTTTTAGAGATGTCAGGAAAAATCAGGAACATTGGAGCAGAAGGTAATAAAATTTTAAGGTTTCAATTGAACCCTGTATGTTTTGTTGAGGGTTAAAAATATGCTTATGTATCAACTATTTATTAATTATATTGCGAATATATGGATATATCTTTAAAATAACAGCGGTAATCGTGACAAGGACGGACAGACAAATTGACAGACTGACATCGAAAAATAGACTCATTCAGGTGATGATGTTGACCGTAAATACGAGTACATATATTTTTCCAGGCTATCGTGCGTTCTTACGGGAGTTACAAACGGAGTGACAGACTTAATATACTCCCTGTTACGAGTATATTAAGTATCACAAAACAAATAGAATATTTTGACTTAACAAAATTAGGGTTATCTTCGACTAAAAGCCATATCTAAAATTATAGTCCTTTTATATGTTGACGATGATCTCCAAGGGTTATTTAACACTAAGAAATTATAAAACTTCCCGTTGAGATTTTGTTGGAAAAAGAAAATTGCAACTACTGTAAGGATATGCAAATTTTTTCATTTCAATATCAGTGCTCAAAATGCATTAAAATAAAAAAAAAAAAAATAAAAATATGCTAATGTTGACTTTTCCAAAGCAAATAGCTTACGGCAATTGAGCTAGTTTGAAATCAAATTCAATGCAAGTACAAAGCATTAAGCCCAGCAGCTGAAGCCAGCATCCAAATAACGAAGTGGCTTTCAAGTGTGACAACAAAAGTCCGGGTAGTCTCGAAAATCTCAAATAAGCTGACATAAAATGCACTAGTTTGGAAACAAATTTAATAATATTAGAAAGTCAGTCAGTCGGTTGTTTTGCATAGAATAGCACGCGGCGCGTTTTGAATGGAAAAATTTACATTTATAGCAGAGCAGAGCTTAGGAAAATTCGTACTAATTTCCATTGAATGTCAACGAATTGGAAAATTCAATAAAAACGCCAAGCTCCTCACGAAAAGGGAAAACAAATTCGATTCCGCAACGCATGTAAAATTTTGCAAACGTTCGATTGAATCGATTGCGGCGCATCAGTAGGCAAATTCGAAGGCGCGCACGCACGCTTGCGCTAAACTAAAAAAGCACGAAGGAGACGAGGAGTTAAACCCTTCAAACACCGAAATCAGCTCATTATGATTATTCATTAGCAGCGGCGGCAGCAGGCAATAAAATTCATATTTAGTGCAATTAACATGACAGTTCAAGGCGTCTGTGTCTGAATCTAAGTTTGCGCATGTGCAGCAACTCTTTCATGGATTACGCACTCTTGCTGCAAGGCACTCAAGCGTCACTAAAAAATGGTATGCTGTGCACTGTTTGAAGGAAAGTAACGTTTGCAATTTCTCAAGAGGATATCAATAGTCAAAGACATCGACTACGCTGCTTTCTTCACGGCCAAATTCTTAGCATATCGGATATTTTTCGGCTCATCTATTGTGCAAAATCATGAATGCAAGTAAATTTCAATTAAAAAGAAAAAAAAAATCTATTGATACGTTTTCCCCTTTTGCTATTTTTTGTCGTATTTCTATTGAGCCTTTTTTCGTTTTCTTAGAGGAGGGGGTTCAATAGGTTGCATGGGGAGTTGTTTGTGTTTTTTTGCAATTGATTTGCGGAGAAAGCATCGATTGTGTTACAATTGTGCAAAATTAGGGAAAGTTAGAAACTTTCGAGTTAACCAAGTAGAACGAAAATGCATGTTTCTAACCCTTTAAACTGGCACGTTGCTGTCTAAGAAAAGTTACAGTGGGCTGTATAGCTAAAATTTGAGGAAGTTACAAAAAAAAAAACTTTAAAAGAAGTATAGGTTTTAAGTTGGTAGACCTGAAGCAGTTTTAGTTTATGTTAAAGTTAAAGTTAAAGTTAAAGTTAAAATTAAAGTTAAAGTTAAAGTTAAAGTTAAAGTTAAAGTTAAAGTTAAATTTCAAGTTCAAGTTCAAGTTCAAGTTCAAGTTCAAGTTCAAGTTCAAGTTCAAGTTCAAGTTCAAGTTCAAGTTCAAGTTCAAGTTCAAGTTCAAGTTCAAGTTCAAGTTCAAGTTAAAGTTAAAGTTAAAGTTAAAGTTAAAGTTAAAGTTAAAGTTAAAGTTAAAGTTAAAGTTAAAGTTAAAGTTAAAGTTAAAGTTAAAGTTAAAGTTAAAGTTAAAGTTATAGTTAAAGTTAAAGTTAAAGTTAAAGTTAAAGTTAAATTTCAAGTTCAAGTTCAAGTTCAAGTTCAAGTTCAAGTTCAAGTTCAAGTTCAAGTTCAAGTTCAAGTTCAAGTTCAAGTTCAAGTTCAAGTTCAAGTTCAAGTTCAAGTTCAAGTTCAAGTTCAAGTTCAAGTTCAAGTTCAAGTTCAAGTTCAAGTTCAAGTTCAAGTTCAAGTTCAAGTTCAAGTTCAAGTTCAAGTTCAAGTTCAAGTTCAAGTTCAAGTTCAAGTTCAAGTTCAAGTTCAAGTTCAAGTTCAAGTTCAAGTTCAAGTTCAAGTTCAAGTTCAAGTTCAAGTTCAAGTTCAAGTTCAAGTTAAAGTTAAAGTTAAAGTTAAAGTTAAAGTTAAAGTTAAAGTTAAAGTTAAAGTTAAAGTTAAAGTTAAAGTTAAAGTTAAAGTTAAAGTTAAAGTTAAAGTTAAAGTTAAAGTTAAAGTTAAAGTTAAAGTTAAAGTTAAAGTTAAAGTTAAAGTTAAAGTTAAAGTTAAAGTTAAAGTTAAAGTTAAAGTTAAAGTTAAAGTTAAAGTTAAAGTTAAAGTTAAAGTTAAAGTTAAAGTTAAAGTTAAAGTTAAAGTTAAAGTTAAAGTTAAAGTTAAAGTTAAAGTTAAAGTTAAAGTTAAAGTTAAAGTTAAAGTTAAAGTTAAAGTTAAAGTTAAAGTTAAAGTTAAAGTTAAAGTTAAAGTTAAAGTTAAAGTTAAAGTTAAAGTTAAAGTTAAAGTTAAAGTTAAAGTTAAAGTTAAAGTTAAAGTTAAAGTTAAAGTTAAAGTTAAAGTTAAAGTTAAAGTTAAAGTTAAAGTTAAAGTTAAAGTTAAAGTTAAAGTTAAAGTTAAAGTTAAAGTTAAAGTTAAAGTTAAAGTTAAAGTTAAAGTTAAAGTTAAAGTTAAAGTTAAAGTTAAAGTTAAAGTTAAAGTTAAAGTTAAAGTTAAAGTTAAAGTTAAAGTTAAAGTAAAACTAAAAGCAAGAGTTAAATATAAAGTCAGAGTTAAAGTTAAAGTTGAGCTAGAGTTAGAGTTAGTGTAAGGGATAGAGATAGAGTGAGAGTAAGAGTTAAACTTAAATTTGCAGTAAGAGTTATAATAGTTATTGGAGTTGGAATGAGAGTTATAATAAGAGTGAGAGTTAGAAATAGACTTAAAATTTATACATTATTTAGTGTTAGTATTAAAGTTCAAAGTTGGAATTAGAGTAAAAGGCAGAACAAGATTGACACTAAGAGTTGAAGTTGGAAATACAGACAGAGTTAGTACTAGAAAATATTAATGTTTAAATTTAAGGTTAAAGTTAAGTTCAATGCTTAGCTCAAGGTCGAGGTTTAGTTTGGGTGAGGAAGAAAATTAAGAGTGAGGATATAAAGGAAATCGAAATCACAGAAAAAAGTAATTATTTTTAATTTTTCATTCCATGTCACAAGCATCATCTTTAAAAATCATAAATGTTGTTATAAAAAATTCTCTTTTCAGTAATCGTAAATTGTGAATTTTTTCTTTAAGCTTATAACTACGAGTGAGGAATTTACCGATTTCTATTTCCTTACTTACTTTCCTAAACAATTCTAAAATCAAATTCAATTCAATATCCAATTTGTTTACCCCACTGTGCTTATATAAGAAAACCTCAGAAATCAATAAAATTTGCTGGCAAACATCGTTTAGATGCAACTGCACTGGACCCTTAAAAAAAATCATTGGGTTAAAACTGACAAATCCAAATCAAATGCGCATTTTCAAGAAACAGGACCCTTAAAAATTAAAAAAAAAAATATCAACCATCAATATATCCTCATCAAAACCTTAACTTATGAGCAACGCATGAGAAATTTTTCCTACTTTTACCTCTTGCAAAATTTATGTAATTAGACACACACACACGAGGAGGAAGAGCAAAGATGACAACAATAACAACAAGGAGCAGCCGAATTTTTGCAATTTAATAAATTTCTGCAAAATAAAAGAATTTTAATCCATTGCATGCATGACGCATTAATTTAAGATCAGCTCTTTTTTTTTCTTCGATTCTTTTGCCCAAACTCAAAGTTAAACAAATGAGGGAAAATAAGTTTGATTGAACATAATACACAATATTTGTCAAACGACAAGATCGCACCCTTCGATCAATGATGACGACGGATGACGTGTATCGAAGGTATGCGAATTTTGTCTATGCAAAAATTGAAGATTTTCCCAGCACCAGAACCAAGGTAAGAAAGTGATACAGTTTATGCGTGTTTTTTTTCACAAGGAAAAACGCAACCTTTTTGGGGTTAAAAATTGATCTCTTCATGGAAAACTTCTTTGTAGGCAACCATGTAGCAGTAGTACGCATAACTGACAGTTTTGTGTATAAAACCAATGAAGATTTTAATGGAAGAAAAACTAATTGAAGATTTATTTATGTGGGAATAAAAATTGGGTCGCTCATTTTGTTTAGTGAGGATGCAAGAAAGTATCTAGATTTAATTAAAAACAGGCGCTTTAGTGATGAAATTTGTTCCATAAACGGTGTTGGTATCGATGAAGACATCTGTTATTAGTTATAGATGTAGATAAAAGTAGATATACGAGGTTTAATTTCCACAATAAATAACATTCTGGGAGTAATTCGAGTATTTTTTACATTAAATTGAATTTGAGGCTCGGTATTAGCTGCAACTGCAATGGTCGGGGGCTTATTTTTCTACGCAGCAGGACTCTGGAAATCAGTACAAAATTTATTTTTAAACGAATTTTAAACGTTCGGTAAAAGTCTTTATGTTCGTAGCCGATATGAAATAATTTTGAATCTTGAAGTCAAAAAAAGCCAGACTTGTTACAATTTTTCCTAACACGAACTTAAAATATTCGATTAACGCAGTGAGTGCGGCAGGCGCGGATCCAGGGGGGGGTTTTGGTGGTTCAAACCCCCCCGAAATTCTAAAAGAACCTGTATGTGATGTACTGATGTTTATTATGTGGGCTAAGAGTACCAAAAAGAAAAACATTGGTTTTTTTTAATTTACTTTAAATATTCATACCCCTATGCTGTAAACGTTTGTAGCTGTTTCTACATGTATTGCTAAAATACTGAATTCTGTTCCAGTTTTTGTTTGTTTTTGCGATACAGCGCCTGTAGCTGTAAACAGTCACACATACAATCTTAACCTGAAATCACAAAAACACCGCATTTTTGGATAAAATATATCCAAATTTTAAATTTTCACTCGAATACCGAGCGCGCCAAGTAGGAACATGCCTTAAAAAATGTTGATTTTTGGGAAGACTAGAAAAATTAATAATTACTCATATAAGAACCTCGCAGTAGTTGCTTTTTAATAAGTTTCTTGTATCAATTATCGCACAGTTTTAATTTAAAAACCCACAGTTTCGATAGTATCGGAAGTGTAGACGTAAAATTCCTTTTTATACAGTAATGGAGAAAAATTCCGGTTTTTGTAGTTTTTATTTATTTTGATGTTGGTTTTATGTTGGCCTTTTAGATTTGTATTCGGGTCAACTAAACAGAGAAATAACTTTTATTATTATAATTATCTTCACCCCAGCGTCAGCTTGTGGTATTTAACACAAAAAAATAATCCTGAGCACCACACAATCATATGGAGTGAATATGGAGTGAAATGTGGATGGCTATTTTTTTCGTAGCAAAGTTTTTTCCAATAAGTGGAATAATTTTTTCACATATTGCAGCAAAACACAACAAATTATAACCTTCTTTTGAAAAACCAGAGGCTCGAAATAGATTTTAGACTAACGGTTTCTTGAGCAAAGTTGAATTTGCTCCGTAGAACATTATCCACGCCTACGATTTTTTGAAAAAAAAATTAACCCGCTCTAATGTATACTCTAAACGATTTCTGTTGAATTTTACGACGATAATCGTTGACAACGCTTTTCTGACTAATAGTGTCTAAATTTACACATGCACATTTTTAAACATTTTTTGTTGGATATTGCACAGAAAATGTTTAACGATTTACGCAACTTGTGTGTAAAAGTTGAAACTCTTCGTGTTTATTTTTCAACAAAAAATGTGTAAAAATATGCCCCGTCCTTCGTACCATTGCTCTATTTCATTACTCTTGCGTAAATAAAAGTAAGTAATAAGTAAGATATAGAATGTTTTTTTGTTTTATAATATATTTTTGTATTCAGTAGTATTAAATTCAAATTGTAGTTATGTGAAAACATATGTTAACTCAGGTAGCTTATTATCACTTTAAGCTTTAATTCATTTAAGACAATTTTATAATTAATTTATAAAAAAATAATTGAAATAATGTTATCACTTTTAAGAAAATAAAAAAATAATAAAATAAAAATAGAAATAGAAAACTTTTAAATTAAACTTTCCAACTTACTAATAATTGTATTAATTTTTTTTTTATACTATTGATGTTTTTTTTTTTGCCTCGCACTTGTTATTTTAAATCACGTTGATTTAGTTCAGTGATACCAAATCTTCTTCCGTGAATGAAATTACACATTTCATGTTCACCATTACACATTTGCGTGTAATTTTGCACAATTTTTGTCATATTTTAAATTTTTACACATTTTGAGTTTATCATTACAATTTTATGTGTAGTAATTTAAACCTTTTGTGTAAATTTAAATTTTGCAAATAAATTTTCTGGTTATTTTCATTAAATGACACCAAAAGATAATAATTTTAGGCAACAACAGAAAATTCAACAAAAATTTACGGTCATATTGATAGTAAATTTAACAAATAGTTTAGAGTGTATATAAAGGGTAGTTAAATTTTAGGGCCGATGTTGAATATAAATGTCAAGTTTTTTTCTGCATTTCATTTGACATTTCTCAATTTCAGACTTACTCAATTTGAACCGTTAAAGTTATTCAGGCTTATTATGTAAATGGGCTTTCAAATCAAAATGCATATCGAGCACTTCGTGATTTTTTCGGTCAATTTAATCGTCCAAATGTGCGTACAATCGGAAAAATCGTGCAAAAATTTGAACAAACCAGGTCTGTAGGAGATGTGAAAACACCAGTGCATGCTCGTACAGCTCGTACTGCAGAAAATATTGCTGCTGTTCGCGATAGTGTGGCTGAAGAGCCGTCCACCTCAACTCGTCGTCGTGCCCAACAATTGCACCTCTCACGCTCGTCGTTGATGAACATTATGCAGAAAGACTTGCATTTACACGGTCAGAATGGTGGCAAGAAGTGGCAACAGTGGATGATAAATTTTCGAAGAAAATCATCTTCAGTGATGAGGCACATTTTCACCTCATTGGATTCGTCAATAAGCAGAATTGTCGCATTTCGGCGCATGATAATCCAAGAGTGATTGTCGAAAAACCAATGCACTCACAAAGATTGACTGTTTGGTGCGGTTTATAGGCTGGCGGCATCATTGGGCCGTATATTTTCCAAAATGAGGCCTGTCAGACAGTAACTGTGAATGGTGTTCGCTATCGTGAGATGATAACGAACTTCTTATGGCCCGAATTGGAAGATATGGATGTGGACGATATGTGGTTTCAACAGGACGGTGCCACAGAGCTAACGAAACAATGGCTCTTTTGCGCGACAAATTCAATGGCCGTGTTATCTCACGTGGTGGCGATGTCAATTGGCCGCCAATCATGTGATTTGACACCGTTGGACTTCTTTCTTTGGGGTTATTTGAAAGAAAAGGTGTACGTCGATAAGCCAGCTACAATTCAAAAGCTAAAGGATGAGATAATTCGGCACATTAAGGGCATAGAACCTCACTTATGCCTCGGCGTCATCGAAAATTTGGACCATCGGATGGAGGTGTGCCGCCGAGGTCGCGATATTTTGTTGCATGCATAATTGAACCATACCAATATTATCCTAATAAAAACAAATGACAATAATTTCCTTAATAATTTGTGTTTTATTCAAAATCAACATCGGCCTTTAAAATTTAACTACCCTTTATATATATAACGTACATAAATATTTTTAAAACACCCCCCGAAATATATTCCTGGAACCGCCCCTGGAGTGCGGTAAGTGGTTTTATGTTCAAAAAAATTTTTCGTGAAGTCAGTTTATATCGGTTATTAAAAATAAGCTGAGTCGAATTAGGTGACTAGATGACTTTATACTGCCAACTTACTTTCTACTTAAAAACCACAATTGAAGACTACACTATACATTCATTTTCCAGTTACAGTATCAGGTAAACTAATCAGTGAGAGTATTAGGTAAACTAACACTAGCACTAACATTAACACTGACACTAACACTTATGCTTATACTATCACTAACATCCCAATAAACATTTTGGCGAGGGGTGGTTCGTTAACGAATCGCTTATGAAACTTTTTTTGAATTGTTTTCGAATAGTTTCGTTAGGACTGCATCAAAGGTTGGCTTGATGCTTAAAAAAAGCACCGATTGAAATTATGACTTTGTTAAATTCCATTGAAGATGTTTTTAGCCCAATCTAAACAAAGAAACAATTTTTTTCTAATTAAATATTTTTTTTTGTCAGTCTCAACGATTCGCTATCGAATCACCTTTCAACAATTTTATAACTCGTTAGTGAATCAATTCTTTACATTTAAGCGATTCGTTAGCAATTTGCTTCTCTAATTTTTAGCAATTCATTTACGAACCATTACTTTTATTTTTAGCGACTATTTTCAGTTTTAGTGTTACCGAGTGACTTCAGTTATATTTAACGATTCGTGAACTAATTCTTATGTCCCCAATTATTACCGATATTTAGTTTATGTTTCTTATTTAATAAACAAAAAATTTGTTATTGCTATTTTATATATTAATACGTAAACACAAATTTTACTTTTCTTTATACCCCTTTTAAAGACAAACAAATTGGAATGAAACTTATATCATTTGAAAGCTCTGGTTCATTCCAAGTGCACAATACAATTTTTATTCAAAATTTCTGTCACTAAGATAAGATAAGATAAGGTTCGTCTCGGTGAATCGTTATCGAATTGCTTTCTTTAGTTTTGGAGACGCGTTAACGAATTGCTTCTTATAGTTTAGGCGAATCGTTAATGAATTCCTTTTTTCGGATTTGACGATTCCTTAACGAAGGAGGAATTTCTCCTGCTCGCGATATTATAAGTGAATCGTTTCTAATTATTGCTAATGAATGAAATGTACGAGAAAGCGATTCGTAAACGATAACATTAGTGAATAATTTTGTTTGTTGGGATGAACATGAACATGTACATGATTATAAACATAAACATAAACATAAACATACACATAAACATAAACATAAACATAAACATAAACATAAACACAAACATAAACATAAACATAAACATAAACATAAACATAAACATAAACATAAAAATAAAAATAAAAATAAAAATAAACATAAACATAAACATAAACATAAAAATAAAAATAAACATAAACATAAACATAAACGTAAACACAAACATTAACATTAACATTAAAATGAAAATGAAAATTAACATTAATATTAAAATTAAAATCAAAATTAAAATTAAAATTAAAATTAAAATTAAAATTAAAATTAAAATTAAAATTAAAATTAAAATTAAAATTAAAATTAAAATTAAAATTAAAATTAAAATTAAAATTAAAATTAAAATTAAAATTAAAATTAAAATTAAAATTAAAATTAAGATTAAAATTAATATTAACATTAAAATTTAAATTAAAACTATAACTAAAATTAAAATTAAAATTAAAATTACAGTTAAAATTAAAATTAAAATTAATATGCAAATGAAAATGAAAATTAAAATTGAAATCAGTATCAGTATCAGTATCAGTATCAGTATCAGTATCAGTATCAGTATCAGTATCAGCATCAGCATCAGTATCAGTATCAGTATCAGTATCAGTATCAGTATCAGTATCAGTATCAGTATCAGTATCAGTATCAGTATCAGTACCTCCATCAGATTCGGTATTCATATCTGTTTATAGAAATAGATATAGATATAGATCTTTATGTTTATATTTCTCTAAATTTGTCGGTACCTACCAGAGATCTGCAATGAGTACTAAGGAAATTATTATACTTAAGTCATGAGCCATGACTATTGGTGCAAGTATGTACTTATACCACCTCAACAAAATACTTTGACTCATTCCCACCAAAACCCAAAAGTACTCATAGTACTTCTACACACATGTGTGTCGACAAATTATTACTCTATTGGTTCTGGGTTAATCATCTAATGTGACTCACTTGTTCATGTGAGAGGAAAATAAGTATGTGAGTTGAGTATTATTTTGTGTTTTGCCTTTGCTTTTTCGTTTTGTCGATTTATTAACTTTTTCGTGTGAGAAAATTAATGAGTTAGTATTATTTTGTATTGTGCCTTATGCTTTTTGCAAAACAATTATAGTTTGTTTCAAAAAAATTCAAACAACAAGAAAGCTGAACTAAAAATGATTCTAAGTACTTAAGTCATTGCACTGAACTCATAGTGTTTATTGGTGTTGCGAGCCATTACGGTATGCAAAATAAATACATTGAGTCAATGAGAGAGTTGAGCACTTCACCGGTTCATATCATATCAGTTGCTTTGTGTGAAGTGAGCGAACGAGTATGAGTGGATATGAGTGCAAATTCTTCTTTGACATAAATCCACTAACACTCATTCTTGTGTTAGTCAACCAATGACTCAAAAACAAGAATAATTGCAGGTCTCTGGTACCTACCCAGTTGGAAAAAGAATCATTCAGAGAGTTGCCTTGATATGATCTATTGAAATTAATGAATTTTTTATTGCGCCGAAATGCACGATGCAGAAACCATTAATGACGAAGTCTACGTATGATTACTCAATTTTTTTTTTAATCTTTTTTGTGACAAAAACTGTTATGTCCTTTAACCAAAAATCACCCAATTTACTGGGTTTGAATATATTTTTTTCCATTTAAACGACGGGCCATTTTTAAAAAAACTGGGTTAACATTGAAACCCTATTTGAAGGAGTAATTTTAAATTTTTTTAGCAATGATATCTTCTTACAATGATAGTATTGTAAGCTGCTGAATCCTTTTTTATTTAAAAATTTCGTTTTAGTGAGCCATTTTTTTTTTTACATTGGCGAAACTTTAAACTCCAATTTTTCGGAGTACAATGCAGGTCTTAAAAAAGTGGTTTAAGGGAGCCATTTTCTGTTTTTTTAAAAGGGGTAAAATTTAAACCCCGATTTAAGTAGTATGCAGATCTTTCAAAAAATGCAGAGTAAAATTTAATTCTGAAATGGACATCAGATTGAGCAGATCGAAATACTCAAGTATAACAGGGTCTGACCTTAAAGCTTGTAGTTTCTCTTTTGAGTGTGATTCATATAAGAAGGAATAATATCCAAAATTTGATCTCAAAAACGAGCTCTTGGGTAATTGATAGCACCAACACAAACTATAGAAATTAGTTCAAAATTGTGGAAACTTAAATTGTGGTTTTAAGAATAAAGTTTAGGAAAAATTGTGTCCTTAAGACATATGAACCGAGTAAATTAGGGGCTGATGGGGGTTTGAAAAATTGTTTCTGCCTGAATTCTAATGATCGTCGAATTGTATTCCATGATTGATTGTTTCGGTGTAAAGCCATTCTGACAGGGTAACCAATGATCCTCTGATTCAAGTTAAGTTAAAAAACCCGCAAGGAATTGCATAATTTTTTACAATTCCAGATGTGCTCTCTATATAAAGATATAATTTAAGGAAAATTTAAATTTTTTGTAATAAATTGTGTTACCCTCACTAAACATATGCAAATGAAACAGGACTACGCAGTATTCCTGAACACACTGGGCAATTTGTTGTTTATTTATGAGATGGTATAAGATATTTAAGAAAAAAAAAAAAATTAAAAAAACATCATAATGCTCTGAATATAAAAACCATTTGAGGATTGAATTAATAAAATCCTCGGGCTGTTTATGATTGACACCAAAAACGTTTTGTTAAACTGTAAAAAAAGATTTTTTTTAGGAAAACTTTGTCGTTATATATCGGTTACATACATTTCTTGTCTAATTTTTTTGGTGTTTCGAACAAAAAACAAAGGGTATAATTTTAAAGAAAATTATGTTATAAATCAAAAGCAAACAAACAGTGAAATAAATGCAGTATTAAACCTCTTCGAGTATCAAGCAATTTTCCAAACAATAGTTTTTTTGGAGAAAAATAGCTCTGAAAAAAAGTCATATCCTGCTGAATTCAAGGGAAAAAAAGGATAATGACACGTTAAAGGGTTGACTTAGACACAAGGAGAAAAAAAAAAAAAAAACGGTGTGAAGAAAAACCACCTCAATCACTTAAGTTTTTCCAATAAATTTCTCGCGCATTTTGTACCATGAACACCGCATGGCGACAAAATACTTTGGATTTTTTTGTGGCAAAAAAAATTAAGCAAGACGAGAAGCAACAAAAGCCACCGTAATTTTTTATCAAAGGCTCAGCCAGGGTTAATCAGGAAAAACTCTACAGTAAAGACAGCGAGTTGAGTTGACAGCGAAAGAAAAAAAAAGAAACTTGTTTACCGGTTGACAGTGTCACCCAGGGCAGCACCACCCCGAGTACAGCTCAGTGGGTTTTAAATCAGCAACGTTGCAAGCGGCTTTTGTACAAAATGATTATTATTTCCAAGGATTCTTCAGGCAAGGACAAGCTCTGCAATACAAATGGTTGGCATTTAAGGCGGTTTTTTGTAAAGCAGTATTTATTAGCATA
This sequence comes from Pherbina coryleti, assembly GCA_943735915.1. Classification (NCBI taxonomy): domain Eukaryota; kingdom Metazoa; phylum Arthropoda; class Insecta; order Diptera; family Sciomyzidae; genus Pherbina; species Pherbina coryleti. The sequence continues at coordinate 19,007,675 of OX030949.1, forward strand.
CAAAAGTAAAAGAAACAAAAGAAAAAAAAACACGAGTTCGGAGAATTCAAGAATTCACGTGATGTTTTTATGCCACTCATTAGAATTTTTTTTTTTTTTGAGTTATGCCATAACTTAAGATTTTCCGACACCCCTCCTTCATCTTGGCTTTCTCATCAACACTTTCATGGGTGCGCTCAAACAGCCCAAATCTGCATAAGATCAGCCCGACTGATCGCTCGACCCTCATGAGCAGCAAGCGATCTTCACACGAGCAAAACCGTACTGCAGTTATGGCGCAAAGATGAACTGGTGCGATCGACGCTTCATGATCACTTCACAGCTTCCTTAGGGACACAAAGAAAAAGTGTGATATGCAAAAATAACACCTCAACTCATCCAGGCACAATAAGTAGAAAAAAAATTACAAGATCAGAGGATGACATGCTGGTTGGCTGGCTGGCAGCACAGAGTGTAAGTAAATCGGTGAAAATTTTAATGATTACCTTGGAAATGTTTATGATCACTCGAGGTGTCTAAAACATGGTGGTTGCCTCGGAAAATGCATTTTTTAATTTTATTTATGATAATGACTTTGTTTTAGAAGATCTACTGTCGAATGTTTTTTTTTGTTTTTTGGGTGTTTTTCCAGGGAGTTTCTGGGAAAGCGTTAAAATGCTCTGATTTATATTTATGATCATTCGAGTTTCGCCTGGGGAGTGGTACTTGTTCTTTTTTTTTTTTGTTCGTTCAAGTAAAATTGAGATTTTTAGCAATTTTATTGCGCGTTCGTTTTGTGAGAATTGAAAAAAAAAACAATTCTTAGAATCAAGGAACACGAGCTTGGAATATGAGCTAAGAAGATGGTAGTAAATTTTCAGTTTAAAACTGTCTTGTGAAAAATATGTCTACATCTTTGAGTACGAGCTCAGATAATTGTAACACTTACAACTCGCTTAATAATATTAACCCTCAAAGTGCACACTGGGTATGCGATACCCGAGCTTAATTTTAATACTCTTGGTATAAATAGTTAGGGTAAGGGATCCAAGAGCGGTTGGGGAAAAAAGTAGGACATACTACTCATGCCCATAAGTAAGGCAAGAGACTCCACTTAATGAACTCTTTTTATACTATATTCATTTAAACCTTTCTCTCGGGTATGACACATCCAGCATGCAGAGCGAAAAAAGATTATTGCGAAGAAAGTCGACAGAATTCCCGTTACTTTTGGAATACACCTCATATAAGGAATGTATCCACAAGAGATGTACGATTTGTTTTTTGATTAAAACGAACAATTGTTTTAATGTCTCTTAAATTTTTATTTTTTTATAAAGTTAGAACATGGAGATTTTGAATGGAGCCATAATCTTTCAAACGGGCGCCTCAGTTTTGCCTTCAGTCCTTAATTCTTTTTCGGAATTTTCGATCAATATTTGGTCTGCATGATTAGGGATCTACAGGGTTTTCCAATAGGGACTTAACAACTTTGAATTTACTTTCTGAACTCACCCTTTCACTAATCATCGAACTGTCATTGTCAATTTATTCAGTAAGCTTAACATTTTAATCTTGGTAAAGTACACGAACGAGCAACGTCTGCAAATTATAAAAATTTACTACCGAAATTCGGAGTCGGTGATCGAAACTTTAAGAGCGTTAACTGCAATTTTCGGTCGTAATTCTCGCCCTAGTAGACAGACAATAACAAGTTTAGTGCAAAAATTTGAGTCTACATATTCGTTGTGTGATGTTGCCGTGCCAGTGAGACAACGGGTTGGTCGAAGTGTCGAAAATATCGCTGCCGTTCAGGCGTCCGTAGCAAACGATACAAAACAGTAAATTTCACGGCGTTCTCAAGAATTGGGCATCGCCCATACCACTTTATAGCGAATTTTGTGTAAGGATCTTGGTTTACACCCACACAAGATCAAGCTGACTCAAGAATTAAAGCCCATGGACCATTTGAAGCGACGTACGTACTCCGAATGGGCTCTGGAAAAGATCCGTCAAGGTGATGAATTTCATCGCAAAATCATCTTCAGTGACGAAGCTCATTTTTGGCGCAATGGGTTACTCGTTCACGTTACTGTGAATGGCCATCGTTATCGCGCCATGATTACCGATAACTTTTAGCTCGAATTGGATGATATGGACTTGGACGACATGTGGATCCAACAGGACGGTGCCACAAGCCACACTGCACACGTTACAATCGATTTATTGAAGAGTAAGTTTGATGAGCGTGTTTTCCCAAGAAATGGGCCAGTCGATTGGCCGCTTCTTTGGGGCTTCGTCAAGTCATTGGTCTACGCCAACAAGCCGACGACGTTGGAAGAGCTCAGAGCCAATATTGAACGCGAAATAGCGGCCGTTTCCGCCGAAATGTGTAGCCGAGTTATCGAAAATCGGGTCCAACGAATCGACCGTTGCGTACGTGCCCGCGGTGGCCATATGAGCGAAGTCGAGTTCCATTCACGAGAATTATGCGACCAGAGAATTTCACCCGCAACACCTCGATGGGGGTCTTTTATGACTTGTATGACACGTAGAACCCTCCTGTTGATATATAGTAGAGGTTGTCTATGATCGTATACTCCATTTCAGACCAAAAGAAAATGCTGATCATGTCTCTGTATCACACTCCATTGACAGTTATGACTCTTTCATCGTAACCCTTTGATGCCACCGGCCCACAATCCTTACCAAACAGTTACTCGTTGTGAATGCATTGACATGATGGAATGAATGATTTGAGGGTTATTGGGATTCCCAAATGCAGCAAAATTGCTTTTAAACTTAGCCGCCAGTATGGAAATGAACTTGGTTAGAAAACATGATTTTGGTTTTTCCAAGATCCAACAAGAAAACGTTCGTAGCTGCTGGGGGTCCATCGGTTACAGTTTTTGGGTCAATTGGACCTTGTATTCAGGCGCAGTGCGGACGTGGAGAGATCGAGTTCTTGAGTGCGGTGACGAATTGAGTTTCTTGGATCGTTTTCAATAGTTTCCTTCACTTGGGTCGAACGTCCGGAGCGAAATCGTTTCGGTGTCTACACATCTTGCGATGAGTCAGTCTCTCGGAAGTTTTTGATTATGTTGCGTACATCTATCGTTGGCCTTGGCAACAATAAATAGCAACACTTACTATCTGACATAGTAAGCTTCTATTGGAAACTTGCCATTGTTGAACTGCCCTTTTTTAGAAAATTTTTCTATTTGAGTGCGTTTTGTGTTGTTTAAAGTATCTTGAAGATTCATCTCGGTCAAAAAATAGAATAAACTCGTGAACATATTTTTGCGATTATTTTTCATATCTCTCGACGTGGATTATAAAGACAAGACTGCATCGATGAACTTAATTCTTTATATGGAGATAAAGTACCATTCTACAGAACTTTAAAAACTAATATAGCGAATTCAGTTGTGGCCGACGTTCGTTTCAGGATGAATTCCTTGAAGGTCGTCCAAAATCGGTTAATGTGTCGTAAAACATCGATGTTGTGTGTGAACTGATAAGGTAAGATCGTCATGTGAGATACCGTGAGATTGAGACATCTTTTTTGTCAGCTTTGAATTAAGGATTTCAGGTGAAATACCGTTTTAGTCAAGCCTGCCTTAAGTCGAATTGGGGTGAAAGATTAGTGGGAAGAAAAGGATAATCAAGTAAAACATGTGTAGGATGTTCTGAGCGTAGTGAAAAGCCACTGAAACATGTGAATTTGAATCGAAGGCAAGTTTTATGCCTTAACCTCAGTCAATTCAAGTTATAAGGCAATCTCATCCAAAAACTTCTCTACCATCAACTACAACTTCAAGTCAATCAAATCGATGATTTTTAAATTTTAAGTTGATTAGAAATGAGGATAGAAAATCCAGAAAGGTTAAAACGTAAGACCATGGCTTGGCCGGGATTCGAGCTCGAGTCCTCTGGGGTGGTAGTCAAGCAAGCTATCTACTCGACTACTCAGGCCGTCCTTTTCATATATATCACATATCGATTCTCATTCAAACTGCGAAAATTATTGGTGGGTGCAAGCACCCCCGTGCAGCTTAGCTCAACATATGTCGACTGAAGCGTGCGTGCAGCCGGCTTTATTGCGCTGTTTAGTAGTTTCCTAGCGACATTGTGCACCACTATCACCACCCTCATTTTTAAAGTTGTTCATATTCGTCACCTAACCGAGGGTGAATGAATATTCGTCATAGTCTATTCGACTGTTAAAAACTTAAGCGGCGTTCTGAATGGTTTGTTGAGCTAGCACATTAATAACTACATAGCTTTAAGGATTTGTCCGTCAGTTGGGTAAAGTTCAATATTGCACCGTGACTCATAATTTTAGGTGAGGCACATAGAAAATTTAAAATTTATATAGTTTATCCTCCCCAATAATCTTGAAGCAATTCTTTTTCAGGCTCTTTTTTCTCTCAGCTTCCTTTTCATACTAACGAGAATTATTAATCCTTTGAATTTTCTATAACTAGCTCTTTACATGATTAACAGAATTTTAGCCGACGAAACGACTGCATTATATGTAGCACGCGCCCTTTCGAGCTCAAATATCCTTGCACGCAATCGATTGATATACGCCAACATTCATTCTAACGATATGCAAAAAGGAGTCAGCAAAATATATGTGGTGGCGCTAGACGCACTTCAGAAAGGTCAAAAGTCCGTTATTGAGTCGGCGCAGGGCACTACGACAGCATGACTGTTCGTAATGCTACAGTTAAGGGTTGATTACTACCGCCGCAACAACAACAATAAAAATATTTAAACTACCGACATGTTGAGGGTGCGCTACACTGCGCCTGCTCAAAATTCGCTCAACAAAATTGGTGCTAGAAGGATTTTCTGGTGCCGTTGACCTCCCCCTCGTGTCGATTACTTTACCGAGTGACGTTAGAAAAATATCGTTGTGGGGTTGCAGTTTGGTCTGCAACACTGGGTGATTCCCTGTTATATATTGTTCGAGTGCATTATTTTTAGTTTAGAATGTTTGTATTTAGGAAAAAAGAAAAAAAAAGCAAAAGTGTGCGACTTGAATTTGTTCATTGGTGGTAGTTCGAATTTGAAAAGGATATGATTTCATATGAAAAGTTGCTTAACATACGGCAAAACCGTTGAACTTCTTTTGTTTAGATGCGTCATCGTCTAGGCGACTTACTTGGACTTGATCGTGCATTCAATGAACCAGTTTTAGTTTGGGGGTGGGATAGCGCATTATTAGAGCAACGTGGCTTGTTTGGTTACTAATTTGTGTGGTGTTTCCCTTTCATGAAGTTTGTTTTTATTTTTAAAGTTATAATTAAACCCTCTTAAAGGGCAGGACAGCTGTGTTTTGGGTGCAGTTTGAAATGACTTTTCGATATTTTAACAGCCAAAAAGGGGAATTATATACAATATAAGGCATACAGATAAATTTCGGGATTCATCCAATTACAAGGATTTTAAGAAGTTAATCGGAATACTACATCTTTTTTCGTCTAAAGAAACCAAAATAATGAAAACATGCAGAATTTATAATTTTCCAAAACTCGCACGATTGCGCGAGTATTCGTGCTATTGTTGTTTTTTTTAAAGAGAAAGGTAGAGATAAAGATAAAGATCAAGATCAAGATCACACAAACATACAGATAGAGATAAAAATAAAGAAAAGATAACGATAGAGAGAGATAGAGATAGAGATAGAGATAGAGATACAGATAAAGACAAAGACAAAGACAAAGACAAAGACAAAGACAAAGACAAAGACAAAGACAAAGACAAAGACAAAGACAAAGACAAAGACAAAGACAAAGACAAAGACAAAGACCAAGACAATGGCAATGACAATGATAAAGATAAAGATAAAGATAAAGATAAAGATAAAGATAAAGATAAAGATAAAGATAAAGATAAAGATAAAGATAGAGATAAAGATAAAGATAAAGATAAAGATAAAGATTAAGATTAAGATTAAGATAAAGATAAAGATAAAGATAAAGATAAAGATAAAGATAAAGATAAAGATAAAGATAATAAAGATAAAGATAAAGATACAGATAAAGATAAAGAAAAAGATAGATAAAGATAAAGATAAAGATAAAGATAAAGATAAAGATAGAGATAGAGATAAAGATAAAGACAGGATAAAGATGAAGATAAAAATAAAGATAAATTTAAAGATAAAGATAAAGATTGAGATAAGATTAATATTAAGATTAAGTTCAAGATTAATATTAAGATTAAGTTCAAGATTAATATTAAGATTACGATTAAGATTAATATTAAGATTAATATTAATATTACATTAAGATTAAGATTAAGATTAAGATTAAGATTAAGATTAAGATTAAGATAAAGATTAATTTTAAGATTACGATTAAGATAAAGATAAATATAACGATAGAGACAATGAAAGGGAAATATATAAACATAACAATAGCATTTTGAAAGTGGGATAAAAAGAAACAAAATTTGAATACGTGGATATCTTCGAATGCCTTTTGTAGATGTTGATGTAATCTTTGAAAAAAATTAATTGCTACGGACTCGTTAGTTTGTTAGTTGTTACTTGTTATTTTTGACGTAGAATACGTCATTCTCGGAGGTAAGTAGGGTGGTTGATAGTGATCAGGTGTCGGTATTTATATAACTTTTTGAGCCTTTGGTGGGCCTAAAGTACTGATCATACAATGTTGATGTTAGCACTTGTTGGTCTGCTTGATTCTCAATACGACAAAAATTCATGTTAGAACTCTCTAACTTATATAAATTTTACACAATTACATAAAATAAAAAGCCAACATTTGATGTTTTTGTTTGCTTAAACATGCTACCTATTTATCGATAGTTTCCGATTTTTTCGACAAAACCATAAAATTTGTATGGGAGCCCCCCTAAGGAGTGGTCGGAGGGAATAGGTGTCAAAGGCAAAAATGTTCCTTTTGCAAAAATAATGGAGGTCGGTAGTACATATTAACCCTCTCCGGCACTTTCTTAAAGGTCATATGCTCAGGTGTATGGCATAAATATACAAAAACCATAAACTTTGTATAGGAGCCCCCCTAAGGAGTGGCCGGAGGGATAAGGTGTCAAACGCAAAAATGTTCCTTTTGCAAAAGTAATGGGGTTCGGTGATACACATTAACCCTTTTCGGCACTCTTTTAAAGGTCATATGCTCAGGTGTATGGAATAAACAAAAACCATAAAATTTGTATGGGAGCCCCCCTAAGGATTGGTCGGAGGGAATAGGTGTCAAAGGCAAAAATGTCCCTTTTGCAAAAGTAATGGGATACATATTAACCCTCTCCGGCACTCTTTTAAAGGTCATATGCTCAGGTGTATGGAATAAATATTTTGCTTAAAAGTTTTTAAAAAAGATGTCATCAAAAGCGAATTGACTAATTCTACGTCTTGTGTTACGACATAGTCGAAACTACTGTATCTTTTTTACATGCATTTTGTTTTTGTAAAATTATCGAACTACTGAATAACAAAGTAACAACTTAGAAACCCTGATAACTTTGTCGTTAGTTGGCGAAATACGAATTGCTGTTCCATATTTTTAATTGCCTGAAATTAAAATGTATTAAAAATAAAACGCAACGCATATTAAATTGAAGTTTTTGTTGAAAAGTAAGTATTTCATAAATAAATCAACTTGTTTCTCTATTCTTTCCACTTCTTAAAATCAGCTGTTATTAAACTATAACTACCAGGCTAACGTGATTAAACAAAAGGGTGTGTTGACAGCTAACAAATTTAACGAAGTAACAACTAACTAACAACTAACTAACAAATAAGTAACAAATAACAATAACTAAGTAACAAACAACAAACTAACGAGTTCGGTGTGAATACCCCTAATGTATTTAGAGAAAATAACGTTCTGTAACATTTTGCATCGGTCAAACCGAACAGCTCAGTAAATAATGTTATATGCCCGAGGAATACAGATATATCTTTTTTTGTTTTTCTATTTCTCACCCTAGATTCCTGAAGAGCTTTTAAGTTGAACCATTTTAAACTAAGACATTCAATTGAATTCAAGCCTCCTATTTAATCTCAAGATAGCTTTGGAAGTGGTACGAGTTTTTTAAACTTTCGGGTTAATAGTAGTTAAAATACTCATATTATTCAGCAGGTCGCACTAGAAGACTACGTTTTTTTTGTTTTTTTTGATTTGTTATATAACGAGTTCAGTTGAAATGATACAATGAATGAAGATATTATAATAAATGAAACATAAAATATATATTATCTTTCAAAAAAATTGAAGTTTTTTTCAAATATTTTACTAAATTGAATATGCAATTTTCGTTTTTGAGCAGTGATTCAAAAGAATAATCAAAAAATGAAGGATAATATGATAAAAAAATTTAAGTTTTAATATCGAATGTCGCTAGCGGTCTTTATCCTTAAGTTTAAAAATTACATAAAAAAAAAAAATAAAAATGACCCAGGGATTATACCAAATGTAAAACAAACACAAGTTGCGATAAACAACAAGTCTCACAATATCAAAAAGAAGGCGGTTTTAAAAAAAAATAAAAACCGTTACTAAAGCAATGTAGGACAAAGTTTACTTAAGAGAAAAACAAAACATATTCCGAAGTTGACAACACCAAATGGCATAAAAATATCAAAAATATTATTTTAATACAAAAGCAGCCCCAATAACAGACAGACCCCCCAACCAATACCATCCATTACGACATCCGTTTCTGCTTCATAATCCAATAAAACGTGTCTTTTTTCGATGATCATACAATTTGAAAAAAATATTAAATAGATTGAGACAAGTGTTTGCAGCTGAAATGAATTCGTCGCCACCGCTGGATTTATCAACCCATATGATCATATTTTTTAAAGCATTACCAACAGTTCATAAATTAAAAAAATACATCTATGGCGAGGGTACAAAGCTTAAGAAAAAAAAATTAACCACTACCAGCAGAGTTAACAGAAATAAAGTAACTTCTTCAAATCTAAGCTGAAACATAATGCGTTCGTTGCCTGTCGCTGGCTTAAGAAGCAGCACCTAAGTGGCAGAGGAGCGGCGACAAGCAAGCAACCAGCCCCCAACGAGGACAAGTGCGGATTCAATTCAACATATGTTAAATAAAAATATTGTTTCTTTTTATTATTATTTCTTTTTTACATACACACAAGAATAAAATATTGCCAGCTCAACTCGTCTCCAAAATAAAGCCATCATGTTTCCATGATTCTTGTAGACCAATAACAAAATCTAAGAATTGCCTCTTTCAGTAACTAATCAAGATGCAATAAATAGTTTATGTTGAAAAAATGTTTATAAATACATGTTAAGAAAGACAAAAAAAAAATCTGTTGCTGGGGGTTTGTTGCTATTTTAATTTTAATAGATTGTCGCGCATAGAGTTTCAACTCGTTTTAATTGAAAAGGGAACAAGTGTTTTTTTTTATATTTATTTTATGCTTCGATTCTTGAGAATGAAATTCAATTCAATTTCAAGAGGGGGGTCTTTTAATAAACCAGCAAAGCGGCGCTTGAGAAATCTATTAAATGAGTATGGTTTTAATGGAGCTCTGGCTCAAAAGTTGGTTTACCATGAAGAGTGGAAAGGAATCTTTTTATGATTTATTACAGTACTTAATTCAAGTGGAATATAAAATTAATTTATTATGCTTTAAATTTTTCTGGTGTTAGGTCAAAAAGAGGAAAAATGACTTAGAGTTGCATCATCTATACAAGAAGTATTTGACCTTGTGCTTAATACATGGTAGAGTTGGATTTTAAATATCTCAGAGATATTCTAGCTATCATCTTTTATTTGCAGTAAATTTTTATGATTCACATTTGGTTCATGCAAATATATTGCTTAAAACATAAATAATATGATATCTATTGCAATGAATCGAAGAATTGAAAATGGTAGAACACTTTCACAAGAGAACATGTTGCACTCACAAAAAATTAAATTTAATATGACTGCTTCAACTTTTAACATTCCCAAAAATTTATACATTTCGCATTTTGAGAGACAATTTTAACTATTCTCGACGGACTAAAATATCTTATCTGACTTCAACTCTATATTTCGATAAAGTTATGGGAAGAAAAGCGTTATACTTACACTAAGAAAAAAAAAATATTATATTTATATAAAAATTTCTTAATTTATCCAAACAGCGAGTAATTTTTGCACCAATAACGCATTTGCATAAATCGACTACGTAAATATTTAAAATTTATTTAAATACATTTTTAATTAAATAAAATATAAAAATATTTAAACGGTATTAATAAAAAATATATTAAAATTATGCACGAATTTTTAAATATCTTTCGAATAGTTACTATTTGAAAATAAAACTATCGCATTTAAAGGAAATTTATATAAAAATATTGAAATTAAACAATATCTTTAAATTCAAAATGTTATTAATAGTTTTATAGTTCTCGTTTGGTTTTTGTAATGAAGATTATATAGCCTTGATGTTTAGCCAAGATACTTTGTGAGTGCGATGGGTGACCGCATGATACAATTATGTAAGGTAAGAGTGACAACCGGATATTTTCTCACGAATGTCTTGCACCGATTGTGACAGGAAGCAGTAGAAATATGTGAATTAGAATATGAGCCAAGTGTTATGCATTGACCTCAGTCAATTAAAGTTATAAGCCCCTCCCATTCACAACCATCTCCATCACCAACTTCAACTTTTTAGTCGTAAGTATTGATGAATTTTCAATTTCAGTTGATTAGAAATGAGGATAGAAAATGCAGAAACGTTAAAGCGTAGGACCATGACCTGACCGGGAATCGAACTAGGGACACCAGGGATAGCTGTCAAGCATGCTACGAGTATTTTCTTCACTAACGACATAGCCAAAATATTAGACGCAACCAAGAATGATAGAAACAAGATTACGCGTTCCGCAAATGAGAGAACACATGAAGGCATCCATAGCTATTGTCAGACTTTGGAATAATATGACTTTGCTGCCCACGCGCAAATATTTTTATCTTATTTTTATAATATGTATATGGACTTCCCTCCTAAACCTAAAGGTGCAATCAAATTTTGTCGGTCTGGAATGGTTTAGGAGATAAAAATAGTGAAAGCTTAAAAAATTTATATTTTTATTATTCAATTCAATTTTCCGCAAGACTTTATTTTCAATTTCGTCAATTTGCTCAAGCCTCAAGCCCAAGCATTCGTTTTTGTTAAGCAGAAGCGCTGCGTGACGTCATTCACTCGACTGAGAAAGAGAGCATTAGATAACAGGGCTGCGGAACGCGAAATCTTTTTTCTATCATTCTTGGGACGCAACCGAGAAACTAAGTAATCATGGAGGTTCTTGAAGCGTTGATACCTTACAATATAGTGTGAGAGAAATTGAAAAGGTTTGCTTGTTTGAATTTTAATATAAAAAGCGCCAATGAAGGAAAACTCAGTGGATCCAACCCATAATTCCGATTACTGCAGTTGCAGTTGGTACATTGCTGGCTAGATTGTGTCACTTGAGTTGACTAGACTTTTTGTGTGAGGCCAATGGATTGTCATCTTTCCTGCCGAAGAGTCTTAAAACTTGAAAAAAATTTGAGTTCGAGGATGATGGTTGGAAGTATCCTTATCAATCAACATGCTTACGAAGAAGGGGGGTCGTTTCTGAAAATCAGCGTTTTATGTAGGATTCTGTCTGAAGATTGAAATCAAGATTAAAGAAGAAAAATACGTCTTGTGACTCTTTCTTGACACAAAGTATCCTTTGATTTCATATGCTTCAAAAGTTTGTCGAACTCAATTCTGACGAAGAATCAGTAAGGATCTTGCCTTAAAAAAAAAGAGTTGGCTGTTTTGTGGAAACACCCGTAGGTTTTGATATGACAGTGTTTCTTCATCCTTGCCTTTATTCCTGTCTGTATTCTTTGTTCCCAAACTTATCCTCATCCTTACGTTATTATTTTATTTGTCCTAATAATTTTACTATTTTATGTCCAAAGTATTGTTTTAATCCACGTCCAAATTCTTGACTTAATTTTGGTCCGAATCCCTTTCTTAGTTAGGAAAGGTGTGTTTTAGGTGTGTCTAAATTTTTGTCCGAATCCATATAATTCCTGCCAAAGCCCTTTTCCTGGTGAGCCCTTTACCATAGCCCTTTTCCTGCTGGTCATAGTCCTGTATCATTGTGTTATTTTGTACTTTGTGACCATTGTTGCTTGCCATGAAAAAAACTTTTATGCAATTAATCCATGCAACAATGATGCATTTAAGTTACATTAAGCGGTTCCCTGAGGGGCCTTATGACCCGTCAATTTTTTTTTTTATTTTTATCATGTGCCCGAAGTTCTCACCCTTATTTTCTGTTCCAAAAAAATTACCTTTGCGGCAATAGCCGCAGAGTTAAAATTCCATGCAACTTTTTTAATTTTTGTAGCATTTTTTATGTATTAAATGGTTGCCACCCTGAAGTAATGACGATACAATTTTTTTTAATATTTTCATTGTGAGGTTTAATAGCACAGCTGTCTTAAAACAAAATTTACCGTAGGACGTTTCCTGAGCGAGTAATAATTTCATGCAACGATATTACATTTCTGTTGCAAGAGCTATTATCTTTACGAACTGACGACGTCAGATTTTTTCTTTTTATTCCTATCGTAAGGTCAAGTATAAATCCTTAATTTTCGGTTTTAAATATTAAGCGTAGCTCATATTCTTACCGAGTAAGAATTCACTGCAACGCCGTTGCATTATCAATCTTTGAGCGGCTCTCTTTGTGTCCCCACTATGTCGGAATTTTTTTGTCTAATTTTGTTGAGAAGACTTAGAGCAGGCCTTTATTGGCGTATCATATTTTTAACCCTAGCATTAATACTTAGAAATGAATAAGTCCATGTAACAACTTGGCAGTTCTGACTTGGTAGATGACAAAAATTGAGTAACATCGGTTAGTTAGTTGACAAAAATTTAGTAATATCGGTGAAGATTTGTTTTCAACATACATAGTTTGGAATAAATCTTTAACAGTTTGGAAAGATAGTGGATAACTTTGAAAAAATGGAATCGTCAGGAATGTCCAAGGGTCTGCTTATTAACGCAATGTACGCTTTGTGGGAAAATATCGCTGCTGTATAGCTGAAGTGTGGCTGAAGAACAGAATTTTTTGATTCCCGACGTTCAATTGGTACTGTCTTAAGGCCTATTATGGCGTATTTTGCACATAGATTCACGCCCCCATCCATTTTGGGTGCCGAAGCAACAGTTCGTGAAATTTTCTAAAGCGATGACGCTCATTTCTTACTCTGTGGGTAAGAAATGAGAACTGAAATTGTCTCATTTGAGGCTCTAAATATACTAAAATAATTGAAGAAAGACCGCTACACCCACAAAAAGTTACTCTGTGGTGAGTATTATGGAATGGAGGTGTTTTGGGACTGTATTTTTGGGAAAGGGGTGACACTAACCTACAATGTGGATCGTTATGAGCCTAGGATAATAGACTAACTTTGAACTGCGACAGAAAGTTTTGATTTCGAAACTATGTGGTTCCAACAAGACGGTGCAACAAGCCGCACAACTCGACCGATTTAGGCTTTATTTAGGCGAGAAGTTTTCAGAATACATAATTTAAGCAACAAAATGGTTTCGGCAACGTCAACTAAACCATTTTTGTAGGGCTATGGAGATTGCATTTTTGTGAACAAACCTTTAACTTTGAGCACTTAAAAGTCAACATTCGAGTCAAATTTCGGGGGGCTTTTTAAACGAAATGGTGTTTCACATATAATGACAGGGTTCAACTTTTATACCAAAAGAACATTTCATCAAAAATTAATTTGTTTTCGTCTTTTATTTCATTGCACTTTTAAAACCACAAAATGAATAGTCCTGCTTATTTTATTGCTCCTTAAATCTTCGCGAAATCTCGTCTTATTTTGAATGTAACCCGTTTTGTAACAATAAATTTGGCCTCTCCTTGGCCTCTCCAAAATGGAAATGAATTTTCACAATTTTCTGTTGTGATAAGTTTGTTTCAAAAGAAGCATCTCTTTATGAAATAATCAGTCGGAGTACATTAAATCGATCACTTAGGAACTACTTATTGTAAAAAAGTCACATACCTCATATTTTCGTACCTACTTGAGAGTTTCAAGCCAATACCACAACAATGTCATCTTGAAGCAACGTTTTTAACTTGCATGACTTTAAAAAAAATTACCGCTATCCAAACACTAACCCTAAATTTGATGAATTTCATTTGTCAATTTAGCACATATTAAAAAATAACTTCAACAAATAAAAAAACGGCAACAAACACCCAGAATTAACTGCATCCCAAGGAAAAAAATAACAATTCTCAATATTTATCAAGATGATGTCGAGGAAGAAATTTAAAACGTAGCAAATAAAACAAAACAAAAGCATTTTACTTTGTTTTCATTTGTAATTGAAATTGAAGTTGGAATTCATCGTTTTGTTTCGTTGTAATTCCGCGCATCGATGGTGGTGGTGCCGAAAGCCGCCGCCAACAACTTCCTTCTTGTTGGCACTCCTCGGATGGCGCAGCATTGAGCAGGAGGAGGCTGCAACAGTGTTTCGCATGGAGCTGGAGGAATATGCATGCATTGATGTGTGGAGCACGTCTGTGGCTGCGCGAGTGTTAAAAACCGTATCAAAACATGCCACGCAAAACGGCTTCGAGGCTAGCGCTGAAGATCTTTAAGAACGTCATCGTCATCATCATCATCATCATTATCATCGATATCAACATCATTTCATTGCTTTGTCTTGGGCTCGGAGTCGATTAATTCTTTTTAATGAGCTGTTGTTGATGATGGTGGCTGGAAGTTGGAGGCACATGATGATGATGATGATGACGTTGTTGATGGTCTTGGGTCGTCGCATGCGTCGACGAAGGCGTCGAGTTCATTGAAGGCAAGGATGCTGTCCACTAGCTGCTGTTGTCTGTGTTTCGTGCTGCGTTAGCGTAAACAAAGCCATACAAACAAACACCTCCTCATCTTTCGCCTGCCTGCCACAGACCCAACATCCACGTAAATTGATCTTGTTAATGTGTAACTTTAGCTCAAGTGCTGCTGTCCACAAATGTAGCGAATATTGGCTGCTTGGTTCACTGCAAACAACGTAAATAATTGCCAATTGTCTTTGTCAATGATCATTTCCGCTTTCTGTCGCCAGCCAGTTGTTGAGTGTTATGCGGCGACTGCGCTGTTCCCTTTGCTCAGTTTTGCTCCAGAACCCTTCACTTCATAAGTTTGTCGAAGTTGCGTCGTTAGCGGAGTTATGTTTTAATGAAAGTTAATTGAAGTAGTTGATGTTGTTCTGAAGTCGCTTCAGCTACGATTCCCACACAATTAAGTGTCACATGTGTTTGTTCCTTTTTTACCATGAATTAACTCCAATGAGTTGATGTTGGAGTTTTATGTTTTATTAATCTTTGCAAAATGACAATTTAAGAGACACTTTTTAAGATTTTCAGAGATAAGTTCAGTATAAAATTAAGCCAATTCCTTTTGCACAAGAGCTTATTCTCTGAATTTCGGTTTCAAAGAGAAACATTGGTTGAGATGTGCGGAGTGGGTTTAGCATTTTACTACAAATTTAAAAAAAAAATCGCTAGAAATTTTCCAACAACCCTGAAACGATTTTCATTTATGTTCCTTTTAAGCAAAAAATAAAAAAAAAACAACAATTCATAAAAGCTTAAAAAATAAATCTATTTATAGCTTATTATTATTGTCTAATTTATAGCTTAAATAATTTGAAACAAATGCAAAAATGTATATCCTTAGATCTTTAAAACTTCAAGGATCTTTCAATTGGATCGAGTTATGACATAAATCTCAAGATCACTGCTTTGGAAAATGATAAGGAAAAGAAACAGTATAAGGGTAAGGATAAGAAGAGGGATATGAATAAGGATAAGGATAACGATAAGGATAAGGATAAGGATAAGGATAAGGATAAGGATAAGGATAAGGATAAGGATAAGGATAAGGATAAGGATAAGGATAAGGATAAGGATAAGGATAAGGATAAGGATAAGGATAAGGATAAGGATAAGGATAAGGATAAGGATAAGGATAAGGATAAGGATATGGATAAGGATAAGGATAAGGATAAGGATAAGGATAAGGATAAGGATAAGAATAAGGATAAGGATAAGGATAAGGATAAGGATAAGGCTAAAGATAAGGATAAGGATAAGGCTAAAGATAAAGATAAAGATACAGACACAGATAAAGATAAAGATAAAGATAAAGACACAGACACAGACACAGATAAAGATACAGATAAAGATAAAGATAAAGATAAAGATAAAGATAAAGATAAAGATAAAGATAAAGATAAAGATAAAGATAAAGATAAAGATAAAGATAAAGATAAAGATAGAGATAAAGATAAAGATAAAGATAAAGATAAAGATAAAGATAAAGATAATGATAGAGACAAAGATAAAGATAAAGATAAAGATAACGATAACGATAACGATAACGATAACGATAACGATAAAGATAAAGATAAAGATAAAGATAAAGATAAAGATAAAGATAAAGGTAAAGATAAAAATAAAAAGATAAAGATAAAGATAAAGATAAAGATAAAGATAAAGATAAAGATAAAGATAAAGATAAAGATAAAGATAAAGATAAAGATAAAGATAAAGATAAAGATAAAGATAAAGATAAAGATAAAGATAATGATAGAGACAAAGATAAAGATAACGATAACGATAACGATAACGATAAAGATAAAGATAAAGATAAAGATAAAGATAAAGATAAAGGTAAAGATAAAGATAAAGATAAAGATAAAGATAAAGATAAAGATAAAGATAAAGATAAAGATAAAGATAAAGATAAAGATAAAGATAAAGATAAAGATAAAGATAAAGATAAAGATAAAGATAAAGATAAAGATAAAGATAAAGATAAAGATAAAGATAAAGATAAAGATAATGATAGAGACAAAGATAAAGATAAAGATAAAGATAAAGATAAAGATAAAGATAAAGATAAAGATAAAGATAAAGATAAAGATAAAGATAAAGATAAAGATAAAGATAAAGATAAAGATAAAGATAAAGATAAAGATAAAGATAAAGATAAAGATAAAGATAAAGATAAAGAAAAAGATTCAGATTAAGATTAAGTTTAAGATTAAGATTAAGTTTAAAATAAAGATAAAGATAAAGATAAAGACAAAGATAAAGATAAAGATAAAGATACAGATACAGATAAAGATACAGATGAAGATAAAGATAAAGATAAAGATAAAAATAATGATAAAGATAAATTTAAAGATAAAGATAAAGATAAAGATAGAGATAAAGATAAAGATAAAGATAAAGATATAGATAAAGATAAAGATAAAGATAAAGATAAAGATAAAGATAAAGATAAAGATAAAGATAAAGATAGAGATAAAGATAAAGATAAAGATAAAGATAAAGATAAAGATAAAGATAAAGATAAAGATAAAGATAAAGATAAAGATAAAGATAAAGATAAAGATAAAGATAAAGATAAAGATAAAGATAAAGATAAAGATAAAGATAAAGATAAAGATAAAGAAACCTAAAAAGATAAACATACATACAAATATAAATTGTTGTAGAAAGAGAAATACAGAGTTAGAGAAATATAAGGAGGAGAAAAAATAAACAAATATAAAACTCAAGACCTCTGCTTTGTTATATCACGAGAGGACAGTTCCTTTTCTCGAAGAGTAGATATAAAGATTTTTGAGTATTTTAATTATAAGTTTTCTTATGGTGTATTGTCTACATTAACATATTTTAAAATTGCAATATAATTGATTTTAGCTTTATCATTGACAGAAGTGGGAAGTTGTGGTAGTATCGTACTCTCTTTGGAGAGTACATTTTATTAATTCTTGGGAAATATTCGATAAATCGTTAGAATATTCATATTGCTCGCCTATTTAAGAGGAATGGTTCTATTTTTTTATAATTTTTTCTTCCGAATAACTTTCATTTCTATTGGGTGTTTTTGTTTTGTTTGGCATTTTATAATGAATAGACCAACGCAAAAAAAAAAACACTTGCAAATTTATGTCGATAATCGCGGTTCAGTTCGGGGCTATGGAAATTTTTCTGATCGGCCGTCACCCATCTGTAGATAATGATGACAAGTCTCAGACAGTAAATAATGCCATGTTAAGCTACTTGAGAACATACACGTTAGTCGTTCGGAATCGGCATAAAAACTAGTAGGTCCAATTTTCTTTCATTTTTGTACAAAATATTTAATAACACGCAAAACGCAAGGTCAAATTCCTTTCAAGGGCTGAAATGGCCAGTTCGTTTTTTTTTACAAATAAACACTTATAAAAAAATCCATGAAACACATTTTCTTTAAATATGGGCGACTAGTGTATTCACTTAACCGTCCGTTTGGTAGAGAGTCTATAGCTCTTTCAGTATGTTCTTATAATATATTCGTTTTAATTTTATTCAGTTATTGTACTAAACTCCCGAAGAAAATTAATTAGAATGGGTCTTTGTCATGGAATTCTAAATATGATCAGGCCTCCATTTGCAATTGCGATTTCAAGGCTGATATTGAAATAAAATTTAGTAGGGCTGAAGACCATAGTTGTTAGTGCCTAGCTTTAAGTTTATCTATATAATTAATTATATAAATAAATCACTTATAAATAAATAAATAAATAAATAAAAAATTTAGGTTTCACTCAATGACTTAAATTCTATTAAAAAAATAAAGAAAAATTTAGACTTGAATTCAGACCAAAAGCAGGACATTTAGACCAGAAAAATCTTTCCTAAGCATTTCAAAAAAGTAATATCAAATTTCAGGTCTAAAGAGGAGAACATTTGATTAAAAAATGGAGGGGTGCTTTTAAGAAACTTTCAGGCCTGAATTCCACCTTGAATAGCTATTCCATTTTCTGCTGAGTAGCTTCACAGCTGTTAAAATTCGAAAACAAAACGACACTTCTTTAAATCTAACTTAAGTTTTTCATGCTTTAATTCTAATCTAGGCTATAAATTCCCTCCCATACTTGAGTACACACTTCATGGTAAGAGTATGTATTCCACTACATACTTCATGATAAAAAGCAGATTCTGATGAATATAAATATTTGCAGGATCACTTACAGAAAAATTCTTCAAGAAGTCATTGTACTGTCTATTCTATTTTCTATGCGGCAATATTTGAGAAATAAGAGACACACTATAATACTCTCTAATAAGATAAAATATCAAAAATAAATAAACTAAAGCAACAGTCAAACGTATTTCAAGAAGAAAATAGCATCTGCAGCTCTCCCTTGTCGCAAGACACAATAGGGCATGGCAAACGAGGTTGAAACAAGGCGCAGGCGTAATAATATGATTGAATCTAAAGCTGCGCAGCTAATGATACCAGAGTAAAAATAAAACCATCAACAATATTCACAGAGATAGAGTGGAAGACTCAGAGGGTGGAAAGCAATGATAAACAGCATGGCAGGCACACCTACGCAAATGCACAAGAGGGGAAGAGGCGGTAGGGTGGACTTTATGTAGAAGAAATGTATCCAAATATAGCGCATGTATGATGAAGCACTAGAACACTGGGTGAGATATCAGAGGAGGGTTGCGCAAGTAGCTTAAGTGTAGTTTCTTCCCATTAGGAGTGTGTTTGTATATTAAGCCAAACAAATGCACAAAATAGTACCAATGATTGCGCAGGCGCAACTGTTACAGGGCACTCTCCAATCGACTCCACTCCCTCTCTTTCTATATGACTATTACTCTGCTCCACTCTGTTGAGTGGGTACGACTCGTTTAATTATTGTTTTATTTATAAAAGAAGCTGTTTCTGTGCAGCAAACATGCCACATCCGTTTTGTGGCGCGTGCTAGTCTACTTCTTGAATATAAACAAAACTAATGACAAATTTTTTTATTACACACACATAAACACACCCGGCCACTAGAGTCCTGTCCGCTATTTTTGAACACAAGCTGCTTAAAATAGTAGCTATGATTTATTATGTTTTAATGTTACCACAAAAAAATCAACTGATTTCAAGAAAAAAGGATCAAAGGATATAAAAAATTCTCAACCCTTGGCCAAAGTTCTCGCAACATAGCAAATTACGCAGCATCAGCTTAAAAGAGCGTCCAAGAGTAAACTACTAAAAATCAAAAGAACATAAAAATGTCCACAAGTGTCCATACAAAGGACTTTCACAAATAAAAACAACAAAATTTACGATCTAAATTAAAGCATTGTAATGCGATTTAAAATGCAAATCAAGATAAGTTGCATCAAGTAGAGCATCAATAGCGAGGAGTTCCCAAGCTAGGACAACACTAAAGGACATGCTCAAGAAAGTCCCTTTTTGTCCAGCTTAATATGGAAAGCCTTTCACTAGCCATGGAAGATAAGAAAAAAAAAAAGAATAAAATCGCGCTCATTAACCTCGTCGCTGAGGAGTACGGTTAAAAAAAAAACTCCGCAACAAGATTACTCCACTCTGACCCGCGCGATCAGCTCAAGATCGGACAGCAAAGATGCTGTCACATAAAGAAAATAAGGCAAGCAGAACAATTGTTCCATGAAGCGCATTGAAGCTCATCACGATAAAATCCACCAAATGGAAAATTAGCGGTATTACAACCCTTCACTCAGCCCTGCAAGGGGGTTGTTGTCCCAACCACCTAGCAGCGAATCACATCTGTTGTTGACCTTATTATTTATGCTGTCTGTCTGTGTGTCTTAAGGCATAAATTTTGGTCCATGCATTCTTTCGATCTACTTTATGACCAACATAAATATAATTATTCAAAAAAAAAAAAAGGAATAGGATCACCAGCAAACTCCTTTTGCATAGCCTGCAGTTACAATCAAAATAAAGTGATCGCGTTGTTTTTCCTTTTGTTAGCGGCGGGGATCAACGTTAAAATAAGCTGCAAATGCTTTGATACCGCTTTCTAGCCCAGTCACATCAAAATAAAGGGTCCGATTTGAGCATCATCTCAAAGAATTGAACCCATTTTTTTTTGGCTGTCATAAGAAAATTACAAGCAGATTCCCAAGTAATTAAACTGCAGCTTCACATCAAAAGAGTGGAATAAAAACAAAAAATGTCCTCTGCTCTGTAACAAAGGACGCATTTGTAACGCTTTGGAAAACGTGCTTTTTTCACTCTTTATTTCCGCATTTTTATATGTTTGACTAACTTCAGTCAAAGTTTGTCATTTATATTCTTGCAACACGATACAGTATTTTGACAGCATCATTTGTAGCAGAAATGAAGGATATTTACAAAGTTTTTTTAGTTGGGATGCATTTAGTTCAAGACAGGATATGAAAGATTGTCTTTTACGCGACCTCACTTTGTTATTTGAATCCTTTGTTTTTTTTGCAGCGAATGGGCTGCAATCAGATCATGTTTGAGAAGATGCCAAGATTTTATTTTAATTTATTTCTAAGGGTTTTTTTTCAGTGCTATCAGACAGGATATTGCGCAGTTAAGTAGTTTTATCAGAGCATGATCAATCATGCCTTGTGACTTGAGAGTCAAGAAAACGCGATATTTACAATGTCCGAAAAGAATGAGGAATCTATTCTGATAAGTCCAAAATAATCAATAACAACACACTCCTACAAATTGAGGGATTTCAATTGTATCCACGGTATATCAATGAAATAACGTCATGCTGAGAACTTATGAGGTTCTTGTTGTATTTGAACTCAAAGATTATATGGGGCATTATGAGGCGCACAATAGGTTAGGTTAGGTTTTGATGGCTGAGCCGGCAGACGACTCGTACACTTAGGCCAGGGCAGGCCCGTTGTGATACCACATAATCGGGTATGGGCACCACTACATTTAAAGCTTCTGTGTTGTTTCTGTGTTTGTCTTTTGTCTTTGATTTGTTGTTGCGTTTTCTATTGCTACATAAGCCTTTGCTCTCTATTCTTACTCTCAACGCTCCCAGAGCGCTCTCTGCCCATAGCTGCACATAATCTCTTTTGAACATATGAGAGATATCCCTCCTCAGTGGCGGATCAACATACGGAGTGAAAGGGCTTTACAAATTTTGGAATTCTGCCCCCCCCCCCTTGGCATGCAAAAGTATAGTTTCAGCCCCCCTTTGGCGAATCCTAGATCCGCCACTGTCCCTCTTCAACAAACCAGTTCGAACGGATGATGAATTCTATTATATGCTTGATTTCCAGACTCCAGTAAGCCCATTTAAGTAGGGATGGCCCAGAGTTGCCAACCTCCTTTTATTTAGCGCCGGACATTCGCAGAGGAAATGCTGGACATTTTCTATCCTTCCTTCACATTTGCAGCTTCTGCAGAAATCATTTGATGTAAGTCCTAATCGAAGAGCATATGTTCCGATTAGACAGTGACCCGTGAGGATTCCTACTATTTTTTAAAGGTTTACCCTGCTTAATTCAAGTACTGATTTAGTGCCTTTTAAGTCGTAGCGAGGTACCTAAGCTTAGCTAACCTGCATGTCACAAGGTGTTCCCAACGTACTTGTGCAAGACCCAAGGATTTGTTCCTGCACTGGAGTTCATAGGAGAACATGGGTATACCAATAAAATCCACATTTAAGAGGGTGTTCGAGGTCGTCCCTTCCTTGTGAATTCGTCAGCCAGATTATTGCTCTCGATATGAGTCATATGTACCTATATGAGGTGGATCCTGAATAACTTTGCCACCTCGTTAAGAGTGAACATCTGCGGCACTCAGTGAACATTTTAGAGTTATTAATATCCGAGTTCAGCGCTTTGAATGCAACTTGACTATCTGAGAATATGTAAATATTCTTTCCCCTAAGGTCTCTCTGACCGAAAATCTTAGCGGATTCATATATAGCCATCATCTCCGCTTGGCAGACACTACAATAGTTTGGGAGTCTGAATGAAGCTTCTATTCCCAGATCTTGGGAGTAAATTGCTCCCCCTACCTGTTTTTGAAGCTTGGATCCGTCTGTAAAGATTTTAATTTCGTTAATTTAAAAGGGGGTTTTGTTATGCCAGTCTAGCAGTGAAGGGATGAGAACTTTCTGTCGGGGAAGACTAGTTCTGGTCGTGGATAATGCACCATTAATACCGAGACATGCGCTTCTTTGAACCTTTGCAAATTTTTGAAGTGCAGTTGCCTTATCAAGGGCCCTCCACCATACCAGTGAACCGTATACAAGTATGGGACGGACAATTTCCGTATAAATCCAGCGTACTATTTTAGGGGAAAAACGCCATTTTTTACCTATAGATTTTTTACAGGCATATAGAGCTATATTTGCCTTTTTAACGCGCTCCTTTATGTTATCTTCCAGATAAGTTTCTTATCCAGAATAACTCGAAGGTACTTCGTGCTATCACTAAAGAACAACCTCGTGCCATTCAAATGCGGTGGTTCTAGTTAGGTAGGGATTTTATATTTCCTAGTGAAAGGGATGAAATTGGTTTTCTCTGGGTTTAAGCTTAATCCACAAGAGGACGCTCATCTCGAAAGGATTAAGAGTGCTCTTTCCATGAGTTGACAGAGGGTTTGAGGAAATTTTCCGTTAAAAACGAGAACAATATCATCGGCATATGCAATAACCTTGTAGCTTTCCCCCTCCATGATGCGCAACAGTCCCTCAACCGTTACAGACCACAGAAGCGGAAACAAGACTCCCCCTTGCGTTTGTATGGGACTCCCCTGCATACAAAGCAACGGGTAGAGGATCCTCCCATTTCGGAGTGCACCACCCTGCCTAATAGCATCTGATTGATAAGACTCACGAGAAGATCCTCCACCCCAAGTTCTGAGAGGGCTGAGGTGACCGCACTGGGAAGAACGTTATTGAATGCTCCTGCTATGTTTAGAAAGTCAACAAGCGCGTATTCTTTATTCTCAAGTGCTTTTTCGATTGTATCCACAAGAGAATGGAGAGTTTTTTCTGTAGTTCTGCCTTTTGTATAGGCATGTTGAGTTTTTTGAAGCCTTTCAAGTTTCGGTTTAAGAAGAAGTCCAATGAGTCCCTCCAGTATTTTAACTAAGACTAAGACCTTCTTAAGGAGGAAAGACTGATAAGCCTAAAGTCATTTGGTTTAGTGTGAGAGGACCTACCCACTTTCGGTATAAAGATAACTTTGGTCTCTCTCCAAGCTGTTGGAATATAGTTAAGGGCGCACAATTAATAATATACAAACATTGATAGCTACATATCTTATATGTTTGGTTTGCCGTTAGTCAGTCAAGTTATGTCTTGATGGTTTAATATATCTTCAAAAAATCTATCGAAGTTCCGAAATTCTGACCCATTTATTAAAAATTATGTCAATATTGAGCTTATCATTGAATTTGAACAAACTTAGTTTCTTCAGGCCACCTTTTACATGTAAGAATTTTTATGAACTTACATAGGTAGTATTGGGAACATACTGTGAAAATTTTTATCAAATCTACAGAGTACTTTTTTCGCATTTTTTTTTTGTGGGTAAGTCAGGCACAAAAACATGCCATATGCTCATTAGGCCGTCTTGAAAAAATAAATTTCGCCGCACACCAGCTAATCTAGAGCATTATTGAAAGAAAGTTTCGAGTTTCGAACGAACGAAAAAATTTTTTTTTGACCGAACGTAGGGGTCTCGCATCGACATATTTCTTCATAACTTCGGTATTTACTGTCCGATCTTAAAGAATGATATGTCTATGTTTTTATCATATGGCTAACGTTTTCGGTGCATATTTTATAAAACTGACAGAAAATTTCAAAATTTGCCCTACGTTTTGTAAAAAAATTAAAAAAAAAATTTTTAAAAAATCGATGAATTTTTATGGCCTTTCCATTTCTGAACTCAAAATGGTACCTTAAGAGAGTAGAAACTGAGGTCCGGTGGGTCAGTACGATAAGGGGTCAACTGAGGTCAATGAGCCCTAGAGACAAAATAGGTCTTCCTAAGACAAAAACATAAACATATCATTCTTTAAAATCGGACAGTAAGTACCGAAGTTATGAAGAAATATAACGCGCGACCCGTTCGGTCAAAAATAAAAAATTTTGTTTTTTCGAAACTTTCTTTCAATAATGCTTCAGACTAGCTGATGAGCGCCGACACATTTGTTTGTGGCTATAAATTGAGACGGTCTAATGCACATATTTGGTGATCTACTTTTTTTTTATGTGTATGTTGATTATGTTCTCTTGCCAGCAAAGCAGTAATGAAGTGTTCTATTTTGTTTTGCTTTTCTCAAAATTTTGTTTTTTTTTTCTCAAATGGATTATTATTATTATTGTTGGAATTTGCACTGCGACCTTATGATCTTTTGTGAAGGGGCACATGGACTTAAATAACCTCTTTCAGTTTAATCTCTGTAATAAATGCTAGTATACGTCCTATATCTCTTGATTTTAATGAGTTAGTGTCCTAGAGTGCAAGACACTGTCCTAGGGTATTACTTCCTTTCACGCTAAGAACATTCTACTCATGTTTCACTTGATTGTTCCATCTTTTCAATTCTTTCCACTTCTTTTCCCTTCCCCCCTTCCAAGGCAGACTTGACTTAATGGGCATAACACCTGGAATCTTTGGTTCAAAGTTTAAAAAAAAGTGCCTACAAGCTTCAAGAAAACAATTACGTCTCAAAGGATCATTCGAGAAAAGATTTTTCGCGAACTTCTAAAACGAAACAGCAAGGAACCAGTTATTTGTTTCACTGGTCTTCTATCATCCAATACAACATCCATGCAACTTCAACAGAGCAACACATCCAAACTGAAGACCAACACGAACTAAGACAAAGGAAGCTGCGCATTGCCTAAGCTTGCCCCTAAGTAACAAATGGATTTTGCTAGAAATAAAATTGAAGATCATCAAAAGTAAGTACATGTAACTAGCTATAAAAACCACAAATAACAAAAACAATAACAACAACTTTAGCGGAGCAATTTCAGTACCCTGTCAGATGTGCAAGTACCTACCATGTAATAAGGAATAGAAACTCCACTAACAAACGATCTTGCCGGCAGATCATTATCTAAAGTTCAAGAAACTCGACAAAAGTGTAGAGTAGCAACTGCAAAGAAGTTGCAGAAGAAAATAGCAGCCTCACATAATACAGCCACTCTTAACGGACAAAACGAGCAAAATAAATTGAATGAAGTTAATACAGCTTAAAACAAAAATAAAATAAGAATAAAAATAGAATAAAAAAACCAGATAAACAAACGCCAAATCAAAGCAAAGAACGAAGAATATACATTGAAAAACCCCCCAACGATACTTAGGATGCACACGATCAACATAATAAACTTGAAATATAAAAAAAAAAAACAAACAAAAAACGCCAACAGGAACCGAGGAGCTCATGGAGCAACATGAGCACCACACTAACGCCGCTCAGCATCAACTGTGTAGAATATCCCACATATTCTATGAGCATTGCATGCAAACAGGATGCAACATGAACTGTGGCAAAGCTAGAGCTAGAGCTATTCATGGTATTAAAGTACGGACGGACAGTTGGACAGACAGGCAGGCAGACGATTTGTGTTAAAGTCACGATCCGGCGCATAATTGTTGCAAAAAATAATTAATGAATATTGAATAAATTCACGCCACTCTAAGAACCTAGCAGTTTATAAAAATCTCAAATATCAGCCTTTGTATCGGCAATAATTCGGTCGGAATAATGCGGAAAAGTTCCCCATCAATAAACCCCGATATATCTCAATTCTACGAAGCGGCAATTAAGATCGTTGCTATAAATAAACTTGTCTTTTTTTAACAGTTCTTTTGAAATTCCCACGCTAAAACATCTTCTTAGTTGCTCAGAAGAAAAAAAAAAATTAATAATGATCAACAAATATTTAATTTTCTGCGTAAACGATAAAAAACACTTGGGAGAAAAAACAAAAAAAAAAAACAATTCACACTCAGCTGTGAGGTTTTTCTGATGTGCGCTCCGTTGGCAACATTCTCTATGATGATAGCGTATGGATTTCGGTACTGTCGGAGCCTTGTATTTGTGTATAATTGTGTGGGGATATGTGTGTATGTGTGTGTGAATCGCACCATTTAATATACATTTATCGTCAACAGAAATTCATTCAGATCTTGTTCGTTTGCTCCTCCGATAGCAGCGCAGACTTTGCACAAATATTATCTGTCAAATTCCAGCTAATTTCACAGATTTATCTCAAACATACAAACAAACAAACGACGAACCTACGCGAATACCTACATATCAGAGCACAAACTAATAAGTAAAATGTTTGCTCTTTACTCTGGTTTGTGGAAAAATAAACCAAGTAGTGTCAAAATTGTGGAAATACTGCAATATTTCCGGCTATACTCGCTGACAAAGTGAGTATTTAAAATACGGAAAATTTGCAATTTTAAAATAAAAAACACTTCACAACTTGTAGCAGTATCCAACAATCCAATGGTATATTACTTATGAGAGTATACAGTAAGTATTATTAAACAAAAATAGAGGTTTTTCTTGGCCTTACGATTGTTTCATGGAATTTGCCTCACTCTTTATTAACGCTACGGTTACTTTCATTTTTCGACAGCAAAGATTGATCTTTTAACTTCAATGAAAATAAAAAAAAAATTAGGCGCTATGACACTATGGAGCAAACATGGCAATCACTTAATACAGAAAACATCTTGTCTTCTCGCCTAAAGTTTAAGATTCTTGGGAACTTTTGGTTAATGATTTGGGCCTCAGACGTGTCGCTGCAAAGCTGGTGCCGAAAGACCTGCATTTCATGTAAAAAAGGACCGCGTTGACGTCACAAGACATGATTTTCAAGGCCGCATCTGACCCACATCAAACGGATCATTACAGGAGACGAGACGAGGATTTATGAGTATGACCCGCATTCGGCGTGCACCGAATGAGCCGCGACCGAAAAAAAACCACGTCGTTTTCAGTCGAAAAAGAAGGCGATGCTCATAGTTTCCATGGATTATAAGGGTGTATTATGAATTCCTTCCACAAGGCCGAACAGTCCACAAGGAGTATTATTTTGGGCATTATGAGACGTTTGCGCGAAGCAATTTGCCCAAAAAGACCGGATTTGTGGGCAAACAACACGTGAATCTTGCACCACGATAAGGCACCGTCGTTATCCGTGAAAATTTGGCTAAAAACGAAACGATAACATTCAACAACCACCGAATTCACCTTATTTGGCTCCCTGCGACTTTTTCCTATTCGGTCAACTCAAGAAACCGCTCCGCGGAACGCGTTTCAGCACCCAAGATGAGATCATGAACAAATCGAAGATGGCTCTGATTTTATACCGCAAACCGAATATAAAAAAATGTTTCGAGGATTGGATCAAGCGATGGCTTAAGTAGGTTTGCTGTCGATGGGGAGTACTTTGAAGGGGACAATATCGATTTTGATGTATAATCTTATATTTTTAATTTCCTGAATAAATTCCAGGAACTTTTTGATCAAGGTGGTATGCACAAAAACTCTTTCTATAACCTATGAAAGCTCTATAATATTCATCGGACTTATAATAAGCAAAAAATACCTTGCCTCAAACTATAAGAGGAGAGGGCTTGATGTCTTCTAACATACGAGCAAAATAAAAGTCTAGGACCTTAAAGGGAATAATCAAGATCTAGGTCCTCAACAAAATAGAACGATACTGGATTTTTAACATCTACCAGGTCTTCTACAGGGTTTTCCTATAAGAGGTGTTATTGTGAATCGTCCGCTATTGTGAATTGCTCACTTTTAAAGCTTTTATTCTTTGACATTTGACAAGTAGAAACTACGCCATTACTAAAAACGGAACGATATACGCTTCAACAACGCATTGAAATTATTTAAATTCACTTAAAAAATGGTAAAAATCTTGAAGTCACAGTTCGCAAAACTAAAGCATTTTTTGGTCGTCTTGAAGCACCTTGTCGGACCGCAATACAGAAATTGTTGAAAAAATTTGAGCTGTTGGGACAAGTTAGTGATGTGAAGAAAAAAACCCGTGCACGTCGCTCAAGAACAACTGAGAATATTTATGCTGTAGCCCAAAGTGTTGAAGAAAACCCAGGTTTGTCCATTCCTCGTCGTTCTTTGGAATTGGGCATTCCACATACGTCATTACACCGTATTGACAAGCAAAATTGTAGCATCTGGGGCTCGGAAAACCAAAGAGTTATTGTTGAGAAGCCTCTCCATCCTCCACGTGTGACTGTTTGGTGCGGTTTATGGTCCGGCGGGGTCATTGGACCTTACTTTTTCGAAAATGAGGTTGGATCAGCAGTTACGGTGAATGGATTGTGCTATCGAGAGATGGTTAATGATTTTTTATGGTCGGAGTTGGATGGTATTGATCTGGACAGCGTTTACTTTCATCTAGGCGGCGCTACTTTTACATTGATCTTTTACGGGAAAAGTTTCCGGACCGCGTTATCTCTCGAAGAGATGATCACAATTGGCTACCAAGATCTTATGATTTAACACCTTGCGACTTTTTCCTTTGGGGCCACGTGAAAGATAAGGTATACGCCAACAGCCCAGCATCGATTGAAGACCTCAAAGATGGAATTCGTGAGGCTATCGAGGACATAGGGCAGCCACTTTGCGATTTGGTTATGGAAAATTTCATGAAAAGGATATTGTCCTGTAAGCGTGGTCGTGGTGGCCATTTGGCTGATGTTGTTTTTCATTATTAACGGCATCTCTTCCTTCCTTCCTCTTTATTATGAAATAAACATCCGATCATTTATCTCAAAAAATGGCATTTTTCTTTGAATGCCAAAATAACTCCTCTTATTGGAAAACCCTGTAGATCATCAGAGGTATGGTCAACAACAGCAACTTAAATTTATTTTCTCCAGAAGTATGAGTTGACAGCAAATATTGGGTCTTGGAATTTAACAAGAGATGGTGTAGGTAGCACAACATACTCCCATTATCTCAAGTAAAAGTAAAACATTTTCGGTAAGGAAGGAACAATCAAGTGAAATATGTGAAGGAGATAAAGAAATAAGAGTGAGAGAAAATCGTAGAAACGTGTTTATTTTGATCTGAGGTAAGCGGAATAACTTTACCTCAGTCAATTGAAGTTATCAAGAGATACTTCACTCTCCACAAACATATCCTTCACGAACTATAACTTTAGAGTGGTAAGTATTGATGAATTTATAAGTAGATAAAAATTGAGTAAAGGAATTAAGAAGGGATAAGCCCATGATCTGGCCGCGATTAGAGCACGGGATCTCTGTGGTGTGGCAGTCAAGGCACTCGTCTACCGAAGTAGCAAAAAAAAAAAATAAAACCAAAAAAATGCTATGATCTTCAAACAAATTAGGCATGAAAAAACTTTAAATCGCATTAAATTTCTGGAAAAACAAAAAAAAAAACCCACGCTCTATATAAATGATAAAAATACACCGCCGCTTAGGTAATACTCCATAGTTTCACAACCATAATAAATCTATAATACGACAACAACTGTCAATCCTACGACGTTTTAATGAAAAAGCCCACAAGACCAACAGTCTGTATGAAGGAAAAACGATGAAGAAAGATGGAACAAAGCTGGCTAAATCAACAACAATAAAATAAATAAATCGACAACTTGTAAATCTCTTCGTTGGGCCAACGTTTCAAGTTAATCCTATACTGTTGCTTCTGCCGCTTCCGCCCCCTAACCATCAACATATACACCATAAATACACACACACTGCTTAAATGAAAACGTAGAGAAAAGTTTAACCCGTTCAAGGCATTTACTAGAAGATGCTTGAAACACCAACAACAACAAAATCATCTGATATACGTGCGTGGTACTTCCAACAGGTTTTATAACCAGTTCTTTAAGCCACCGCTGGCTGACTAGGAGGTGCAGCGGCCGGCTACATAGCAAAAATAGTTTCAAGTGCAAGGACCTCGAAGTAAACAACAATAATTGCATTGAACAAATGCAATGGCGATTTTTTGCCTCCTATTCCGCTTAACGACTTCCGTTGAGGTTGGTTTGCTCGAAGAGGTTTTTTCTTTGTTGTTGTTTACAATTCCCAGCCAGCCACCACCAAGTTGAGAAAAAAAAAGCTACAAATTGTTGTTTACAATTTTCAAGCAGGTTTTTCTAGGAATATGCAACACTTACAATGTTGGTAACACTTTAAATCGCATTTATGTGATTTTGATATAAAATCAACAGCCAGCCGTCGCAGTGCCAGCTGTTCTTGGCTAACCTCAGCCTTGATCAAAGAGCTACCATAAAGTTGTGGTCTGCGAGTAAGGCGCTGAGTGCCAGGCACACTCGCAAAGCGTGTTTTTCGGTTGGCACAACTTGAGGTTTTTTCACTGGCTTCCAACGCCACCACACAACAATGCGTCGATTTTGTTTTAATAGCTCATATTATAAAATTTTATGAGTTTGACATTTAATTCCTGTGGTTAAATTAAAAAACAAAATCGAAGAGTTTTCAGATTTCATTAAAATATTTATTCACTCGTGGTGTCATCGTCTCAGTTACCCATTTCATTTGATTTTATCGCTAATCCTAGATCAAAGCAACCGCTTGTCAAAGTTACGACTTGACGGGCGAGTTTACAAAAAAAAAAAAAAAAAAAAAAATCTATGCTTATTAGTCGCCTTGTACAGCATCCAAAGCGGTGATTTAGTTTTTTTTTTTCTGTGCGCCATTCTAACAACTCGTTAACCAGTGTTAAAATATTTACAAATTATAAAGAAGTGCAAATATTGGCGAGTTCAAATTGGCTATGTTTGCGTGTGAGTGTTGTTGAATTTTAAATCTGTGCTTGGGTAATAATGACGGCATGTCAGGACAAACACTGCAGACATACGATGTGTGAATATCGAGAATCATAGGAGAGGGAAGAAGCAAGCGATGAAAAATGTCAACTGAAATTCGAGTGTATTGCTCTTTAGGCTAATACCACATTATTAAAAAAATTTTGTTCGAGTTTTGAACCAAGGATTTCAGGTGGTAGGTACACCTATACTGTCAAGTCTATCTTGGTTCGAAATGGGCTGATAGATGAGTAAGAAAGATGGGGGTAATCAAGTAAAACATGTTACGAATGTTGACCGACGGGACGGGATGCGTAACAGGAAGTTGTAGAAACAAGTGAACTTAGAAGATTATTATTTTGACCTATATACCCACTTTTAATCGATATTGGGGGTTTTTAAGAGCGTAAAAGTTCTGTAGAGAGGATCACAGAAAAGAGAACATATATCAGAAATAAATAACCATTTAATGCCATGGACCGATTTGGATAATTTAAAGCTTATTGGAAGTCTCCCCAACAAAAATTTGGTAAAATATAATCTATGGTTACATGTACGCGCCACCAAGACCCATTTTATGTGGGCGTAAAATTTCAGATTTCTTTTGTGACAAAGACTACATTCCAGTACTTAATGATTAAAAAATAATGAAATGTTGTACAGTCGAATATGAGAATGAAGGAAGTTCTGAACATCTTTCATAAAGTGGGCGTAGCTAACTTAAAAATGCTGTTAATAATAAAAGTTTTACAAAGTTCTACAAAAGAAGTATACAACTTGGAATGTAGAATAGTAGGTCTTTAAAAAAAATTGTTTCCAAACACTAAAGTAACACGCCCACTCAAGCAGAAGTGGACGTAATATACTCAAAACAGAACTTTTTTGCTCTGTACGCACTAGTGAAAAAATTTTTAGGAGTGCACCGTATATCTATGATGGGCGTGGAACATCCCATGCAACCCAAATTTGAGATATCGAATAGCTTTAGAGTTATAGGTCACACAGCCTCTGAAATCGGTATTCGACCTCAAATCACACGTACCATTTCACTGTTTCACTGATTTTATGGGCGTTAATAGAGGGACGGGGCACTTTTCAGAAGCCCAAATTTTCGGTATAACTATAAGTCACAAATCAATAAAACTCGGTAGGAACTTTCTATTTAGTCGTGTTCTTCGACTGAAAAAATTAAACGAGCATTAGACAAGGGGGCGTGGCACCTCTCATAAAATTCAAAGTTTTTATATCAAATTGCTTTGGAAAGGAAATGCCGTATAACAATAAAAGTCAATATGAAGTTCCCACTTGGTGATATTCTTCTACTAGAAAGTAAAATATGGGAAGTAGGGTGCTGTAACGGGCATTGGACAAAGGGGTGTGGCTCCGCATATATAAGCCAAATTTTTGATATCGAATAGCTTTGAAAGTAATAGTCACAGAACATGGAAACTCAGAATGGAGTAACTATTTTGTGGTTTCCTGCTGGTTGTGTATATGGTCCGGTATGAGTTCGGTAAAAATGTTTTCAATAAAAATACAAAAAAAAAACAAAATCAATTTTTAAATGGTCAAATTTCGACCAAAGGCGATGCTTGTAATAAAAAAAAACCCAAATTTTTTGCTGTAAAATGATTTTTCGTTTATTTTGAACCATGTTAATTTGTTCTGATCACTTCTGGAATATGATTTCGCATAAATGGTCGCTGCCAGAGCGAATGGCGCAATGTGCTCGTTTTTCCGCATTTCCTCATCACATTTCGTAATGTTTCGGGCTGAATAGGGGTCATTTCATGACGAATATTGTCTTTAAAGGTTTCCAGGGTTCGTGGTTTGTCTTTAAATAACCCCACAGGAAGAAGTCTGGAAGGGTTAAGCCGGGCAATTGCGGAGGCCAGTCAAAATCACAATTTTTCGAAATTAGGCTATCGGGGAACAAAGGAAGTAATAAAGCGGTCGTGGCTCGGGTTGTGTGAACTGTGTCCCCGTCCTGTTGGTACCAAAAGTTGTCCATCCCGCTATTAGTCAGAATTGGCATTAAAAAATTTGTAATCATGGTCCGATAACGCTCTTCATTGACGGTTACGGCTACTCCAACGTCGTCTACGAAGAAGAACGGTCCAATGATTCTTTCCACACAAATTCCAGCCGAAACAGTAACGTGTTGGTCGTAGAGAGGTTGCTCGTGAATTAATTGAGGATTTTCATTGGCGTATAACTGATAATTTTGTTTATTCATGGCCCCATTTAAAGAAAAATGATAATTTGTTTACCCAAAATCATCATTGAAATTCGCATAATCCAAGCGACGCACAGTGGGGTATTTCATGCCAAAAGTGACGATTAATTGACAGGGGCCACTTATCGAGACAAAAATTGTACTTTGGGAATTTTTGGGGTCGCTGATCACGAATCTGAAGTCAAAAATCTGAAATTCAAAATGGCGGCTTCAAAATGGCGGCCATGAACAAGCTAACTTATACAAAAAACGTTTAATCGAGATAAGATTTTGTATACAGGATTTTGTGGGGTCGCTGATTGCGAATCTGAAGTCCAAAATTTGAAATTCAAAATGGCGGCTTCAAAATGTAATCATTAGCTATTTACCTTTTACCGAATAACATAGTATATACAACATCATTTTCGTGCGATTAATTCACACAAGCATTCACTACAAATTGCACAGAACAAGCTTTGAACGACACTTTATACAAAAGCAAAGAATTGCAATAACAATAGTTAATAAACATAAACAATGATGTTGATTTTACATGTACCCTGCAAATTGCAGGGCAAACAATTTATGTCTTACTAATATCAAAATCAGAAAATAAGTGTTAAAATCGAACAACTATAATTTAATTTAATATCTTAACACATTCATCTGCTTCTTTTAATATATAAAAACCCGTTTTAGAAAGAAACATCAACTATATACCTTAATTGGAGAAAAGGTGCACTGAATATGCCGCTTTCCATAATGTAGGGTAAAAAATAGCGGATAAAAAAAAAGAGGAGAAGAGAACTGGTAAACAACAAAAAAAAAAAACAAAAAACAGCAAAATCTGTTTAGTATTTAGATTTATTTTGTACTTTATTTTCATTTATTTTAATTTTTCGAAATAAAATCGTAAATTCGTGACATGTAAGTTAAAGTAAAAAAATCGAAATACCGCGAAAGTGCGTAGCATTGACGCAACTTTTTTTTTTATAGAATATAGCTTGAATGTTCATAGCTTACGAAAATCAAAACAGTTTTTCTTAATTCCTCTCAACACACAACTATATCTCTAGTTACATATCGAAAAATCCAACTTTTTAAGGTTAAATTAAAATAAATAAATTAGTATATATATAAACACTATTTCATAAAAAAATTAAATTTTGTATTGCTTAAATACCTGAACAAGAAGGTTCCATCGTAGTTTTTTGTAATTTGTAACAAATATTACACAAAAAAAAACTTTAAAAATTTCTAATAAACACGTTTGTCACTGTGCACACTGAAAGAGAAAAAAAAATGATGACTTTCAAAGTGCATTGCGGGTAAACGGTACAATATTTTTCATCAAGAATTTTATCTTCTTTCATCGGGTACCTAACATCACTATGTACCTTGAACTTTTTTTTTCAATTAATCGTCACTTTTGGCATAAAATACCCCATTGTGCGACGTTGCTTGTCGATCGGTAAAAGTCCTGCGTTAATTGAATTTTGTATGGGAATAGCTTTAAATCAGCACGAATTATGCGACGGAGAGACGAAGGAATGCCCAACTGGGATGAGCGGCGACGACTTGATGTTGACGGTGATCTCTCAGCGCTGGCCTGTACAATCTCAATGTTCTCATCAGACCGACTAGGATGATGTCGGCCTAGATGACTGGCATTACCAAGATAATCGGTTTCGATAAATTTTTGGTGTAAAAGAAAAAGTTATAAGGTTGCCAGATGTCGAAGATTTATATGATCCACCCTGTAAAAATGGGTATGATTTCCTTAAGTTAAAGATTGTAGACAGATCTATACCCAAGAATCGGGAGCGCCCCATTCGTACGTTGGAAATGGGAAACGTGGGAGAGAAACGTTCCCAGCTGACGTGGGAAATTTGTTTTAATAGTTACTAATTTTATGGCAAACCTATGATACCAAGCTTGAAAACTATGAAGCAAGTAAGCATAGCAAGTAAACGTATAGATTTTTTATCTTCTGATAGCCGGAGAGACGACGTTTGGGGCATGGACAAATTTTATATATTTTTGAAAATATTAGAAATAATTTTAAATTAAAAAAAAGTGGAAACATACAAATTTGGAGACATTTCTCGTATAATAGAATCAGAATAATGGAATCAGAATTATGCCAAGGTAATCTTGGAAACGATCATGCAACTCCAAGCGGAAGAGAACATAACATTCGAGATCAACATAATCGCAAGGTTAGGCGGGTTGATTGGATTTGATAGCACATTCCATTATAGGTACAATAATTTGGGGCGGCTGGCCAATTTTGTATGTATTCTGTATAATTGTGATACAATTAAGCTTTTTTACGATTAGTGAGCCCTGGACACATCTAAAAAGATCGTTCATTGGTAGGATCCAGAAACCTGCGAAATCCCAACATACTGCTTTTGATGTCGTTTCGCACGAATCACAACGTCAGGGCCAATACCGTGCCAATACCGTTCGCGCTTCACATTTTACAAGATAGACTTGCACTGCAGTTAAAATTCGCTTTAAGGGGACATATAGGTTACAATTTTTTTAAAAAAAAGTTTTTTTTTGGGAATTTTTTTTCATAGAAGGAAAAAAGATATCGTTTTCAAATTTTGCACATATATTAACTAACATTTAAGGAATACAATCAAATTTTTTTCAGAATTTTTGAAGCGGTTTTTGACGTTATTTAATTTTTTTAAAAAAATGTCAAAAAATTGATGGTGTGCAGGATATCACCAGTCTGGAACATCTGAGGAAAAAATAAAAAAATACAAATTAATCCTTGTTTAAGTGGCCACCGCCTGAACTAGGATAATTTTTATCCGCCGAAGAAAAACAAAATGGCGACCGATTTTATAACCTCGAAAATCGATTTTATTTTCAAATGGCCGCCATTTTGTTATTTTTTGCTGATAAAAATTACCTAGTTCAGGCGGTGGTCATTAGGCGTAGACTCGCGCCGTGTACTGACTGGTATGTCACTCATCCTCAAATGTCTGTCTTAACCTTGCATGGAAGTATCTTGGTTTTAAAACCTTTGACAACGTTGAAGTCGGATATAAGGAGCTTTAGATTCGTTTTATGAAAGAGGACACTGGTCTAAAAGTAACACCTATTGGGAATGGTGATGATTCATTTAAAGTTCGTTCCAATATTATTGGAACCGTTACAACTGGTTTTTATCCTATTTTGTCGGTTGGAGAAAATGTCAGTGGTGACAAAGTAGCTCTAGACTTAAAAAATGTCAGAACTTATTTTGGAAACGCCAACCGTATCGCATTCTCATAGAAAAACCTGGCACTTTGGCATCAATTGGTAGCCCCTTTAAACAGTTGAAGAAACCGCACTACAGTGAATCACCTCGTCTTAAACCTCCTTTGGTATTTACTAGAGCGAAGAGGTTTTTGCCAAAATTAATGACGCCGTCGATGTTTATCAGGGTCATTTGCAGTTGCGGAGAAATTTTTTCTGTATTAGAGTTAATGCAATATAGCTTCATAATAACAATGGGTTTCGAATTATATGAGAGTCTTCTCCAACATTTGTTGTATCGACAAAATTTGTTCCAATTCGGCTTTTTCAAAACCTATTTAACGTTTTACATAGCTACGAGTAAAATGGTCTATACCACGGCAGTACCAAAACGTATTTTTAATCAAAATGGTAGCTTTGACGATTTCTTCTTCATAACAAGGGCGGTATATCTACTTCCACTACTTCTCCCATAACACATTCTAGGTAATTTTTATCCGATTCAACTTTGACGTTAAACTGAACAACTTGGGCTAAATGTTTGAAACCTCTTCTTGGACAAGAGAGTATAAATTATTTAATATTATTTTTTTAATTCCACAAAGAACATCTGAAATGATTCCGATCGATATTTCTCAATCTATAGGTTTTGGAAATGGATATTGGATGAACTCAACTAAAAGTAATTTTAAGCGTTGTTTTGAACTTTAAAATGATTTAAATGGAACGAACTAGAATAAATATGAAGTCAAATTAAGTTTCCGAAATTTTTGAGACTCGGTTAAAGCACCTTTACGCTAAATTAAATGTACTTTGATCCGAGTTTTGAAGGAATTAGTCTTTAATACTGGCAATACTTCTTTCATTTCTTACTTAAGATGTTTTTTAAAACAATTGTAATAATTTCTACTTCAACTGTTAATGATTTCATGAAACGTGTCAGTTACGAGCTGAGTTTAGTTTAATGGGGCTTTAAATGAGTCCTTATGGCTTAAAACACATCATCATCAATGATTTTACAAGCAAACTGTCACTGTTTGACATATCAATTAAAGTAAATTCCCAGCCTATTGGGCTTAAGTGTCAAAAATATTTCTTAAAAGAAAAACAAAAAAATATAACAACGCATAATTTCACTTGTTTAAAAAAGGATCACCTTCAAATTGTAACGCTTCCAGGTTATCAATTACTGGCTCAAATTATGACATGTAACAAGCGTACGTTGTAGTGTTGTTGCTAAATTAACAAATTATGAGCCATCAATAAACTTGGCCCAAAGTAATAATTTTGCGGCGCTTTTAAAGAAGTAATCAAAGAGCTGAAAGATGCAAGAAAAAAAAAACAACAAAAAGTGTAGGATGAAGGACCCCAAAGTCTGCTACGTTGTGTGGCAATGGTTGCACTTTGTTGCAAGACACAATTCGCACGCAACACAAATCGAAAAAGTTCACACATTAAAAAAAAAAGTGCAGAGAATGCAAAAACTGAGATTTCATTGAACCATTAAAGGAGGAGGTAAAGCAGAATGCAAAAAGGTAGATGCCAAAAAAAAACCCCACAATAAACGCGGCGGTCCATTGATGGCCAGTACAGAGCCATGCTGGCCAAGAGAGGAGCAAACAGTATACATTGACAAGCTACAGTTTTTTTTTACCGCATAAGAATTCGGAATAAGCCAGGCTTTAGTTGCCAAACAAGAAATTGCCAAATAAGTAAAGTGACGTTTGGTATTGTTGTTGTCGTAGTTGCTGTTCGGTGAATTGAAATAAAATCTGGTTCTCTAATCACGACTGATTTTGATATTGTGGATGGGATGTGTCGTTTTACCTGGCAATACGATGATGTTGTTTACACACGTTTCTTGTTGTTTTTGGTGTCTCTTCTTGTCTGCATTCTTATGCCGGCCGGCATAAATTGGAGCCTCATACATGCATGTATAACGTTATGTTAGTCGGAACGTACGTTTAAAAATACTGCGATGAAAAAGTCAGCGCTTTTGTTTTCGAGGATCACCCGTGGAATGTGGCCAAACAACTCTGATTATTCCCAGGAAAAAATTATTAAATCTTTATGGGCCTGCAAAAGGATGCGTGTCGACATCGTTGTCCATAACGTCGTCGTTAGTGTACGTTTTGCCCGTTAGGCATCTTCAGACTGTTTATAACCAAAGCCGCCCCCCAAGAGTTGTTTTTTTTTCCTTGGTTGCTTTTTTGGAAATTATTTTTGGTTAGAATTTCGGGTGGATAAACTTTGTGGACGGTTTTCGGTTGCGAATTTGGCAGAGGCAGGAAAATAACTCGAAGAAGATTTTGAAAAAGATT
Source organism: Pherbina coryleti (assembly GCA_943735915.1). Taxonomy (NCBI): domain Eukaryota; kingdom Metazoa; phylum Arthropoda; class Insecta; order Diptera; family Sciomyzidae; genus Pherbina; species Pherbina coryleti. The sequence goes on from OX030949.1 coordinate 19,047,222, forward strand.
TTGGAACTAGGAAGAAGGAATGATAAATAAGAAGTTACCGATGGAGATGTATGGTTTTCGGTGGGAGAAATCCTTCTTTAAGAACGAAGCTTTTTGATGCTTGGAGAGGTGGGGAAATTTTTATTGTAAGGTTTAGCGTTGATGCAGCTGTTGTTTAGTTTGAAAAATTAACCGATGTAGCTGATAATGGAGATGCACCGGGTAGACTACTCATCTAAAGCATTCTAATGACGCTTTAGAGGCTTCTAGGTGTGAAAATATGGTGAAGTACCTAATTTGGTTAAGTAAGTGAAGTTAGAAAATTACCCTATGGAGATGTTTGAATCGGTAAGAAGTTTGAAATCTCCTCGTTGGAGAACAATTTGTTGAAAGATTTTTTGGGGAAATGTTTGCATTTCAAAGTGGTTGGAAAAATTTCACCAATAAAGAAAGGTCGTCACTAGTTGAGTTCTAGCCTACCTTAGTAACTGAGTGGATCACAGTCAAAGTCATGCAAGACTACTGGAGAGTTGGTGTAGTCTGCTGTATGATTTGCTCTATAAATTGCCGTTTTTGTTGTTTTCTTTAGTAACATACTTGGCCTTAAGCTCAACAATAAATTTTTAATAGAATTGAATGAAAAGGTCGTATTAAATTTAATTCTTAGAAAGTTTTTTATCGTCATTAGCCTCATGCGATGGAGAAGTTTACATTTCGATGAAGAAATGCGGAATTTTTTCTACTAGAACCAAGCTTTGTAGATTCTCTCAACCATTGGAGATGTTCAAATTTGTAAGAAGAAGCGTAAATAATGTTCTTTGGGGCACTCAATTCAAATTGAGACTGTTGGGGCCTTTTAGTGCACAAGATTGGAGATGTACCAAAACTTCTCTAATGCAGATGGAGTTGAGAAGAAGAGCAAAACTTTGGAGCTTACTTGCCGACGCTAAGGGCAGTTTAAGAGATGAAAAAGTTTGGATTATGAAGTAAAATTGTATTACGAGGGAAATATATCGCCTTATTTTTATAAGGGAGAAGAAGAAGTGGCATTTCTTTTGATGATAAGCCTTGTTAATACTTTCGAACTGCAAGAGTTTGAAGGTATACGGAAAATTTCGGATTTTGAAGAAGTAGCGGGAAAAACTTTCTTTGTAGAAAACATGGCTGATGGTTTTGGGCTACAAAATTAAGTTGTAATATGGAAAATTAACCCATGGATAAGTTTAATTTTGGAAGAATTTAGGGAAAACTGGAGACGTAAGAAAAATTTTGTAAGAAAGTTTGCAAGGAAATTTCTCAAAGTAAAATATTCCTTTTAAGCTTGACGGTTGACTCGAATGTGACTCCATCGAAATCAAAAGTAGCAACAAAAAAAAAAATTGTTCTCGGAAAAAGCTTTATTGACTGTGGCTGTTTTGAGCTGCAAAAGCTTAGAAAAGAAGAGATAATAGCCCTGTCAATTTTGAAAGAAGCAGCAGAGGCTTTGTTTGCTTTGGAGATGGGCAATTATTATTCAACGGATATAATATGAATATCTGTGTAGGAATTACAAGTGGGATATACAATCTTGGGATAACATTTTTTATACGATCTTATCATTTTTAGGCTGTAAAAGTTTGGAAAAAGATAGAATTACTCGATGGATATGTTCAAAATGGGACTTAAAACGAGAAAAATTGTTCGATGGATATACATAAGACCTTTGGAGATAGTTTATAAAAATTTTTGGAGTAAGCCAGAAAAATTCTTGGTTGGAGATATTGGTTGGAATTGGAAAAAGTAGCAAGATATTATTAGTTATGAATGAAAGCTCTCCTGAAATAAAACTTTGTCGGAGCTGTTAATAAAATATGAGTAACTTATTGAAATTTTAGGAGGAAACAAAAAATTCTTTGATGGAATTGAACCATTTTGGAGCAAGCAGCAAGATCTTAACCACTTATAGAAAAAAAAGCTTTTGAAATGTTAAAAGCTCTCTCTTGATGGCTTTTTTGATAACTTTATTTATGCTATTAATGGTTTGGGCTGCAGATGAAAAGAAAATTTCCCCATGGAGATGTTTGTGTATCCTTACAAAAGCTTTGTTGGCGTTTAAGATGCTTTTATGCTTTTAAAAACTTTTGAAAACGTCGAAACACTTTTCGGCGGAGATATATCGAACTGACAGATCTTTGGAGAACGCATTGGAAAGCAAAAAATTTGAACATGTAAGAAATTTGATGAATAACGACAGATTTTTAACAACGTGTTGTCGAAAAAACTAGAAGTTACGTCAATGAATGTCAACTAAAAAGGATATACCTGGTTTGAATCATTTTAATACTTATCGATATTCAACTTTCTCCGACCCGGAGAATACTCGTAATCACTGGAGAGTTGGTAGTTTTTCCCGAAATTTGTGTCATCAATTTAAAAAAAAAAGAATAATTTGAAGTCCTCTGCAAAGCATTAAAAAAATTTTTTAAAACTATTCTTTGTTCTTCTTCACCTGAATCAGATCGCCCTAAAAAATGTCCCATCCTGTTCCTGGTCTCAACTCCGAAATCTTACGAGATCAACTCGACTCTGAGCTGTTCTTTTACTGGAGCCATAACTGGAAGGTAGCATTGTCCACGAACCAAAAGACCTCTACGCGCATGGTTGCTGCAACACCTCGTGCCGATTTACTGTCTCGGGTCGCTTTTTTTGTCCTCATCGCTGATTGTGTCTGGTTGCTCGAACAACTTCAGCTTAATGAGAATCCAAAAAGTACGTGAAAAGCGTGAAGCGAAAACACGCAAATTTAATAGTAAGATGACAAAACAAAAAATACAAAAAAAAAATAAAAGCCAAAAAAAAAAAAGAAAAAAAAGTCATCAGCCGATGCAAAGAATATAAAAAGTAAAAGTTTGCCGCTCATGTCAAAGAACGCAGCAGAGAGATGAGGTGCTGATGGTGGAGGTGCGTAGGGTAGAAAGGCTTCTTCGATTGCCAATTGTAAGACGCAGAAATATGCAATAAAGCAACTGGTTTGGCCGGTGGTGCATTTTGGCGCCAAAATTTCTACAGGTTTTTTAAAGGTTTTGCTTTTTTTCTTTTGTTTACTTATTGCTCTCTGACGATCATCTTCGCAGTGATTTTGAGCTTATAAGAAAAAACAAAAAAAAAAAGCAAATAAAATGCACAAGCAGAATAAGCGAAAGATATTAAGACAAACAGAGAGACAGACAACTAGCCAGACTCTGCCAGAATTAATTTGTATTTGCGGTATGTTGCAACATCGAAGATGCGCGAGAGGTATTAAGTTAAGGCGCGGAAACGGGTAAATAAGACTTTTGCAATAAACGCATTATATAACGTGAGCTCCCCGCTTCCCCTTCCATATTTGCAAAACATGCGTGCGGCAAGGCAACTTGGCTTGCTTGTGACGATGTTGATGTTGCTGTTGATGTTCATGTTGGTGTTGGTATGGTTGGTGCTGATGGTGACAGCGATGTGGGAAAGCATTAATGATTATTGGATTTAAGTTAGAGAGCAAACGAACGAGTTTAAGTGCCGAGATAAGCTCGTGCTCATAAATAGCAAATTAAATGCGCGTCGGTCGTGTAAATATAATGAATTGAAAGGATATTAATTTTAGGAGCAAATGAGTTGAAATGGTTTTAATCGGCGGTATACAGCGTCGTTGCAGCGTATTTAGGACAATAAGGTGCAATCTTTTAGTATGTTATGTTAACGTGGAGAAACATAAAAGCGATCGAAAAGAGAAGAACAGCAAGTGATAAAGTGTGTAAAGCAGTGTTCAGGTCAAGGTTTTCAAGGTAGGGAGCGATTTTAAAACATACGTTACTTAGTTTTTACTCATAATCGTCTATAAAACTTATTCTTGATTTAAGATTTGTCTCAGATAGATTAATCCTGTCATTTTCTATGACCGAGATCATCTAGAGGAAGTTTTCGGGTTAATTCGGCTTGATTCGAAATCAAGTCAATTGCGAATGGATTACAGCAAACTTCATTCACCCATTGGATATATAAAGAATAAGCTTGTCTGTCTTTTTCTGTATTTGATTTTTTGTTGATTGATATCATTTAAACATCTTTGTTGGAGATGTATCATCCGGAACAAGCAGCAAGAATATTATTACTTATAGAAAAAAGCTTTTGAAATGATAAAAGCTTTCCTTTGGCAACTCTCTTTTGATAACTCTGTTGATGCTATGGATGGTTTCGGCTGCAGATGATTGCAGATGAAGAGAACATTTCCCGGTGGAGATGTTTGCATCTCCTTGCAAAAGCTTTGTAGAAGTCTTAAATGAAGAAAGCTTTTAAAAGCTCTTTTGTCTTGTGCTTGCTGGCGCCAGTTGGAGAATGCAAATAACGTCAAGCAACATCCAACACCAAGTCTTTCTAAAGGATAATTGGATGCCCTCTTCTACGTTGACCACCGTCGGATACCGAATTGAATAATTTGTTCGTCGCAACGTCGTCTTGCATCCGCTAAATATGGACTAGTCAGAAAAATAGTTCGATTTTTATTCAACACTCGCCATCAATGTATATTCCTTAACCTTGTTGATTTCGGGCTGTAGCTCAGGGATTGCTTAGATGATATTGGCCTTAAGTGCTTGAATCGTTTTTGGATGGTTGGCATAATATCGGTCCTTCACGGTTGTCTACAATGAAAAGTCCAAAGGGGTCAAATCGCAGCTCCGAGGCGGCCAATTGACATCGCCAAGACGGCTGATAATACGATTTGAGAATTTGGTGCGCAAAAGATCGATTGTGGCATTGGCTGTGTGGCATGGCGAAACATCCTGCATGAACCAGAGGTCGTCCAAATTCATGTCTCCAATTTCAGTAAAAAAAAGTCGGTTAACATGGCTCTGTAACGGCCACCGTTGTTCCCAGCCTCATTTTCGAAGAAGAATGTTCCAATGATGCCACCACTCTACAATCCGTACCAAACTGACACTCTCTGTGGCTGCATCGGCTTCTCGACAATAACGTGCGTGTTTTCCGAGCGCCAATTGCGGCAGTTTTGTTTGTTAACGTAGCCGCCGAGATGGGTGCTTTATTTCGGCCAAAACGCACTTTTCAAATAACGCACTGTTTGGGCTACACATCACTCACTTAGGAAATAATTTTCCAATATTTCCCAACGTTGTTCAAGAGTAAAGCGACTCATTTTTTCCATGGATGTATGATACTAACTTTATGTTAAGATTTCGAGCGGGAAACAACTGTCAGTGTCAAAATAATCTATAAACCACGAAATGGCCCACCTTGCATAATGTCGAGCCACTCCTTCTCAGATCAAAAGTTCATATGATCCATCATTAGATTGAATAAGCCCCAAGTTTAGGAATCACCTTGTCAGAAACCTCGTTTTGTATCGATTGAGAGGAATAAGTCCTTTCCGATTTTAACTGTGTTGTTGGTGTTGTCATACTCCGTGTCAGTCTGCAAAGACGGATGAGCTTTGAAGCTGGAATATAGGTGACTCCTTTTTGAACTATCGAAAGCGACTTTGTAATCGACCAAGAGATGGTATGTGTCGATTTGTATTTCTAGACTCTGTCCAAGATTTGTCGTAGGGTATATATCTGGAGAATGGTAGATTTTTCAAAGCGATAATAATAAAGTCCGATTAGGTAGTTTACGATGGGCTTCAGTCTTTCACATAATACACTGTATAGGAGCTTATTTGAGATATTTAGGAGGCTTTTCCCTTGGTAGTTGGTGAAAATTATGGTCTTACCTTTTTTGTGGACTGGACTGAGCACAATACAGTTCCAATCGTTTGGAATGAAGACTTACGACTTTTTTCTCCACAGAAGCATTTGGATTTCGTGAATGTATTTAAATAATGCTTCCGATCTTGAATAGATCAGCAGGTAGGACTTCGGCAGAGTAAAATTTAATACTGTAACAGAGTTTTTTTCAATAATCTCTCAACATTTGATCAATGGATAATGAGGAAATTAATTTGTTTCTGAATTTGGAAAAATTTCTTTGTGAGATTGGTCATTTTATAACTGCAGATCAAGAATCTGATCTGTTTTTGGAGTAAGCGTAAATGCAGGGAATAGGTTGATAAATTTCATGGTTGAAAATTAAGAAGAGAGCGATTATAGAGTGAATATTAGAATGGATTTGACTTCCTTTTATATTAAAAATTGATCGATCATGTATTTATACAGCGATTAACACGATCAGGCGATCAAAATGGTGTGATTTTATATTTGCCTGGAGACTCAAAAGAATCAATATCATGAGGAATGTGAAACTGATATAGTATCGATGGAGAATGGTGTAATTTAATTTTTTTTTTTTTTTTGCAGAAATGAAAACAACACAACACCAACACTGCAATTGGTAAATAACATCCTCAATAATCAATGATCGAGAAGATCAAAAATGTTCGAAATGCTGTTTTATTGGTCAAACATTCAGAAATTCGATGTTATCATGTTTTTAAGACTTCAAAGCACTAAAACATCAGTCGATTAAGCTGATTCTCGAATTGGTTAACTGCACATCACATTTGAAATGATCTACTCAAATTGACTGATCTTATCTTATGACCGAGATCGAGCATCGATTCAACTTATCTTCGCAACCTTTGAATTTGGATCCACATTAAATTAGATCGATTTTAAATGAAATGATGACTCGTTGGTTGGATACATCTTAAATCATTTGGGAGATACAATATAGAGTGATGAGATCGGGTAGAAGTTGAATTCCAAACAACTTCAGATACTTTGAAATCGAGATTACGAGTAGATTAACAATTAATGGGTTGATTTAATGCTCTTTTCGATAGCATTAGTAAGCCGACCGATAGTAATTAAGGTTGTATTGAAATTATCCATTTTATGGAGATAATGTTGATTTTGTCGGAGTGGATATGAGACGATTGCATATTTTTCATATATTTTTCTCACAACATTAAGTTGGTAAAGACAAAAATTATTCGTAGTTCAATCAAGTTATAAGCAGTTCTCTAACTTGAGTAACTACTTAACACTACATTCTACTAAACCAAAGCAGAATTATGTATAGTAAATAGTATTCATAATTTTACATGTCAGTTTCAATCTATTGTTAGGATTAAACACAATTATAAAACGGTAACCATATTTTTACAGGTCAATATACAACAAAATACAATCTCCATCTCTGACAGCAGATCAATATTCTTAGAAATTCACAATTCAAGGTTAGTAAAAAATGAATATAAACTGAAAATGATTTATTTTTAAGCGAATGACTGGACTGTCCGTCGTGATGATGACTGACTTTGTGATGACATTTATGCAAATCACTACTCAAACTAGCCAGCCACAATTTGGTGGTCACATGTGAATTGATAATTTCGCAGAGAACTAAAACATTTGGACAAACTTAAATGAAATGCATCAACAAAAAGAATGTCAATCAAATTTAGATAAAAGGGGGAAAAAGAAAAAAAAAAGAAAAAAAAAACAAAAAGAAAAGAAAAATAGAAATAAAAAGAAAACAAAAAAATAAAAAATATTGCAAAATTCGACAAAAGTCAAACGATGAATGCGAAATAAATTGATGTTTATTGATTAGAACACGTGAACTATAGAGGCAGAATGAAGGTTAAGTTCCGAGAAACTGATCACAATAGAAATAGAAAATTTTTTTAGAAGAAGAGCTGAAAAACGTGTGACTTCTACAAGATAGTTAAGTCATAATAAAGAGTGTATCAACAAGAGATGTAGGGTTTGCTTTTTGAATTTTACGAAAAATTGTTAGGATGTCTGTTAAATTTTTATTGGATTACAAAGTAGACACATGGAGATTATGTACCAATACATAGATAAATACAATAGATTATGTATAATCTCAAATAAAGGTATGGAACAAAAGACCTTTCAAAGCTGCCAAACGACCAGCTGTTAAATAATACGCCTTTGCAATCCTCTTGTAGATACAACCTTTATGATAGCAGAAAATAAAAATAACTTTTGAATTTTAGTAAAATGCATGGGTATAAAAGAAAAAGAAAATTTTTAAAAATTTAAAAAAATTTTATTTATAAATACAAGAAATTATAAAAAAAGAAATGTTGGTGATGAATTGTATGGATGATATTTTAAATAATTTAATAAAAAAATACTCACCCCAGAGAATCCGAACTGCTGCTGAAAAGAGAAAAAAGAAAAAAATTAATTATTATAAAAACAAATTCAGGAAATGTCAGTGATACGATGATAAAGTTGAAGAACATATTGATGGACATATTGTTGGTGCTCTTGTGTGGTCGCACATACTGAGAGTGTAAAAAAGGAAACAAAAAACAATCCACCTACTTGATTGCGTGATGAAATGTTTGTCTTCATTTAGTACAATGCAGCAAGTAAGGAACAAATAACAAGAAAAAAGGTGAAAAAAAATAAATTCGCAACAACTCCAAAATAACAGAGAAAAGTGATATAGAGTAGTAGGTCAGACCACACATGTAAGGCAGTAGCGGGTAGAATCAAATCACTTTATTGGTTAAAGATATCAAAATAACCGTATCCAAACAGATTCATTTCCGGTAGCGAAAACTTCTTTGAAAACGACCCCTACACTTTTTGTTGTGTTAAAAAATCTCAGGCCAAATCAACACAATAATCATAGCGTATCTCCTAAAATGTCCTACAAATCGATCATAAACTTGTTAAGATCGAAAAACTACAGGAAGTAAAAACGATGACCACAATTACACAAGCACTCCCAAGTGGTTAATAATGGCAGATCATAGAGTAATTGAGACGTTAAAAAGGACGAACGGCTGTTACAGGTTCCTCAATAGGAGGATGCAGTGCAAAATATAATACCTGCGAGGGTAGCGCAAAATTCATACAAAGATCAGCAACTTTAACGATTTGATGAAAGAGATTCGTTTTCAGTAGCAACAACAACAACAAAAATTGAACAAATATCTCATGAAGACATAAATTTGAGGATTAATATTTGAAGCGAAAAAAATGTATAGATTTGACCGCTTGATATGGATTTGGAAATTTAATCCTGTTATTATGGAGATTTAGCAAAAAACAGGCGAAATGTAAAAGACGAGCAGCAGGAAGAATCCTCATGATCTTTATCAATGAGCTCGTAATGGGGAAATGAATAGTTCTGTGATGAAAATTCGCAATGTTACAAAAATAATTTTTGTCACAAAACAAAAAAATAGTAAAGACTATAGCTCCATATTCAAAATGTCATTAAAAATTTGATCCTGTCATTTCTTTTTTTTTTACCACACAAAAAGTGTCAATTTAAGTTAGAAAGTTGCGGAGGTTCCGGAAAAAGTTAGGGTCTACCGAAAAAAGACGAGAGCAAATCACATGATTATATCCATTTAAATCATGTGATTTTATTAAAGATCAACAGAGAAATAAACAAAATAATGTTGGAAGATTTTAGAGAACACATCTATAAAAACGCTAGGATCCATTGAAACTGCAATAGGACCGCAGAAAATAACACGATTAGAAATATTAATAACCAAAGAAAAGTTATAATGAGACAAATCTCTGAACACTATCAGAGAGCAACGAGTTAACATCGAGAAGAGTTTATTTTATGATATTTTATTATCCCGTCTTAAACCACATTAAAATGATTATAAAACAAGTATAAGTAGTTCTGCGAAGGTTCTAAATTTTGTCTTCCTTCGAAACTCATTTTTGTCTGCCCACCTTTTTGTGTTCTCCCGACCCACACCACAGCATTCACAAATTCTCCAAAATGTTTTCCAAAAAATCACACACCATTTATTATCATGAGTTGATCATATCGTGGATGTGTTGTGTTAAATAATCTTACAAACGAAATCGTGAAGAGTTAAAAAAGAATAAAAAGGAACAATCAGTAACGTCTTTTGAATGAAGCGACAGAAAATGAAGTTAGGCGAGGCAGTAGAAGATGAAGTAGAAAAAGCCGAGAAACATTAAAACCAACCAAGCAACCAAGTTTGTGTGGATTGGTGTGCCTTCGAAATCCTTTTTTTGGTGAATGAAATTCCAGCGAAATTGCGGCGAAGAAATATATGCACACGTTTAAGACAAGAAAAATAAAATAAACAAGTCAGAACAATAAATATGGCTTAGAGGGTATATTTAAGGCCAAGACGTAAAAAAAAAAAAAATAAAAATCAATTGCGTTTATGTTTTAAGAGGTAATACAGTGAAGAAATATGGGTGTTGAAGAGACCTTGGGTTCATAATTGTGGAATATGAAAGCTAATGGAAAACAATTTTACCATTAGCAATAAAATAAATTTTTTTCTTTTAAATGCAAAGTATTTTTCAGATATCTCCGGAACTTTGCAAAATGATGCAAGTATGTATGTTTGCCGTAAAGGTTTTGTAAGAAAAAAATAGGAAATAGTAGATTTTATACCAATCCCAATAGGTCTTATTCGGAATCCAAATTCGTATTTTAAATATTTTTAAGGTGAAGACGACAAAAAAAGAAAAAAAAAAAAAAAAAAAAACAAAAAATAAAAAAAGAAAATAAAAAAAAACCCAAAAAAATAAACACAAAAAAAAAGAAAAAAAAAACCAAAAAAATAAAAAAGAAACAAAAAAAATAACAAAAAAAAAAATAATAAAAATTTGACTTAATATTAATCTGTTTTAAATATTTATATTTTTGGTAAATTTATTGTTTGAACTTATTTTCGTTTTGTATTTATTCTGTTATTGATATATTTTAAATTAATCATGTTATTTTTATATTTTTAGTTTATTTATATGTTTATTTATTATAGTATTTAATTTTTTATAAGTATTTATACTAACTTTTCTTTATTTTTTATATATTTTTTACTTTCTATTTATTTATTTTAAATTTATTTTTATTTAATTATTGTTTATTATTAAACAATTTTTTGCTTAATGTTCATTAATTTTTAAAAAACTATTAATTTTGTTTATTTAATTTTTTCATGTTTTATTTGTGTTTTTTTTTATGTGATTTTATATATATTTTTTTTTTGTGATTTTATTTATTTTTCACTTTTATGTTGTTTAATTTGTAATTTTTTGTTTATTTATATTTATTTTTTTATTTATTTTTTATTTATTTTATGGCTAATTTATTATTTATTTTTCGTTACTTTGTATCATTTTTTCAACTAGTTTTTTCTAGTATTTATTTCTATTTATTTTTTTTTTATTTATTAATTGAATTTTATCTCATTTATTTTTATTAAATTGTTATTCATTAATATATTTCTTTGACGTCTGAATTGATTATTTTGGGCTGGATTCGGGCTCAAGGTAAATTTAGGTATTAACATAAAACAATCTTTTTGTTTTAATTAATTTTATTATTTGGTCTTATATTTCAAACTCCGTCGGAGTTTTTGTCCTTGAGCCCAAATCCAGCCCTAAATAACTTTTACTAATATTTTAGTATTATTTATTTATTTTTCATTTATTTTAATTTATTTTTTTTATTTATTATTTATTTACATTTTTATTTTCTATTAATTTTTCTAAATATATTTTTGTGTTTTTAATTTGTGTTATATTTATTTTTCTTTTTTTTATTTATTTTTTATTCCCATTTTCTATTGATTTGTTATTTATATTTAATATATTTATAAATTATTTTTATTTATGTTTATAAATATTTTTTTACTTATTTTTTATATATTATCCTACTTCTATTGACTTTTATTTAATTCTTTATTTTATTTTTTATTTTTTTTTTTTATTTACTTTTTTATTTTTTATTTTTTTTTTTTTTATTTACTTTTTTATTTTTAATTTTATATCTTTTTTATATTTATATTCCCAGTGAAACAAAACTACAGTTTTCGAAATCATTCATAGAAAAGTTAAATTTCAGCAATCATAAATGAACCTTTTTTGTATCAATAGTCGTACTAAATTGCCTCTCAAAAATTAACCTTATTTTGTTCGGAAATAAGTTATAAAAAGAATCATAGAAAAATTATTTTTCAGCAATCATAAATGAACATTTTTTGTATCATTCGTCGGACTAAAATGCTTCTCAAAAATTAACCTTATTTTGTTCGGAAATAAGTTAAAAAAAGAATCATAGAAAAATTATTTTTCAGCACTCGGGAATGAATCCTTTTTGAATCAATTGCCGGACGAAAATGCCTCTCAGAAACGAACCTTTTTTCTTAGAAATAAGTTCAAAAATGAACCATAGGAAAATACTTTTTCGGCATTCGGAAATGAACCCTTTTTGTATCAATCTCCGGACTGAATTACCTTTCGAAAACGAACCTTTTTTGTTCAGAAATTAGTGACAGTATTAATCTTTTTTAATTATAAATTTTATTATTGCATTATATTTATTATTGCAATTGATAAAATGAACGAAAAATGGTTGGTATATGAGAAATTGCTTCTACTGCTATGATAAAAAAGTCGTTATTTTTTAACTCAAAAAGAAACATTTATGATTCATATCTGAACTCATTTATGAACAAACAAATGATGATTTTTCGATTTAAAATAAGTTTTTTATGAATTTCGCAAAAGAAATATCGTTTTTATTAATGAGAAAAGTTTTCACGAATTTAATTTTCTATATCAAGCACTTTTAAGCGACAAAAAAAAATCAAAAATTGAAAAAAAAAATTCTACCCAAAAACGTTCGCTAGACTCTCACCTTACGCAAAACCTTCGCATATGGTTCAGTGGGTTATTTTTTCCTACTCTTTTACAAATGTAAACATATTTTTATTTTATAACATATTACATATTTTAAACAAACGCTATTCAAAAGGTATGTTGTTTTTAATCTTTTTCGTGATTTTCATCATTTCCTTGCTGTTAAACAAAAAACTTTGCTGAGAAAAACAGAAAATTTTCTCATATTTTGATAAGTCGGTTATAATTCAATTCTGGTTTAATGGAATGCAGTGTTAAGTAAGAATTCAAGTTAGTAGACTACAGTAACTACAGTAGACTGCTGTTGAGTTGATGTGGCGACCAACGAAAAAGTTAGCCAGTTTGATGGTGATTCTTTCCTCTAACACCCACTAAAACACTTTGATTAAAAAAATAAACATTTGTTTTCATGTTTTCATAGGTCAGTTTTAATTCAATTATGGTTTAGTAGAATGCAGTCTTAAGAGGGACTATGTATCCAGAGGCCGAAAAAAGGTCATGTTTGTGTATTTTTTCAGGAAACCTAAATGATATTTTTAAAAAAGTGAAAAGCGGTGACCAAGATTCATCTGAACTCGACTTAAAACTCGTACTTGTCATAGCCGATTTTGAAAATATTAATTTTTCACAAAATGGCGGACTTTCGAACGTAATTTAACGAAGTTAATAACTAATTAACTAATGAACGAAGCTACGAAAAAAATCCTATGACAAGAACGAGATTATTATGAATAAATAAGCCTGTAAAAAAACAAAACGATCGGTTCACTGAGTTTCGAGAAAACTTGGTCACCGACTTTGAAAACATAGTTTCGAGAAAAACGCGTTTAAAAATAAGGACCAGCACTGCGCGTTTTCGAAGACGGTTCATTCACTAGACTCTAACTTTGAGATATTTAATTTTTTAACTTTAATTTTTTGAGATGTCGACTTTAAATTTTAACCACATACTTAAAACTTAAGAAAACGCAAAATTTTTTAAAAAACTTCTGAGTATATAACCCCCCTTAAGTAGTGTACAAGTTGTATAGCGTCCAACGAAAAAGCTGCTCAGTCTGATGGTGATTATTTCCACTAAAATCCCTATTAATCCAATTTTTTTTTCCTAAAAAATTCTGTTTAAAGTCGATTTTAGCACTTTTAAAAAAAATTTATAATTTTTAAAAATTGACTTTAGTACATAATTAAACAAAAGATTTTAGAATTATGCATCAGATGTTACATTTACTTTCATCAACGTTTGATAACTATTTAATGGCACGGTTGTACTTTTGAGACTATGGATAATGGATAAATTTAAAAATTTCTACAAGCTTCGTTATTTCGTTCGCGGAAAGCAGGTGTTAAAAATATGAGGAGATTTATAAAAATTTATGTCACAACTAGGCCAAATTCCATAAAAATTGCATTTGTGCAAATTTTATACCACATAACTTTTTCGCTCTCCTACTCAAGAGAAGAAAAGCCATATTTTTCTGAAGTCAAGCTTCGCTTTAAAAACTTCCTCTTTATTTGTTAGTATTTTTTTCCACTGTGTACCTGGAGCACATTAAATAAAAATTATCTGTTTTGCTCGATGCATACTAATGCCTTCAACGTAACAACTAACACTTCAGCACAACGATCGACATCGAGTGCGCATTCAAGTTGGGAACTCATCCTGTGGGAATTTTTGCAATCGTCGCGATTAAGTACGTATGATGTTTGTGAACTTCTTTAATGGCTTCTTTTACTTTTATACGAGTTCTTCTTTAAGTCATAGTCTTCAAAATACATTTTGCAAATTTATGGTTGGACACACGATATGTGGTTAAGTGAAGTTTTCAATAAGGATCCGCAGAAGAGTTAGTCGTCAGAAAAAAAAATGAAAAAAAAAAAAACAATTGATGTTGCATGGTTTGTGGCAAAATCAGAATCATTTACAATGAGTGATAATGACTTGAAAACCACACACATGATTTTTCTCAATTATTGAATTCTGTTTGCAATATTTTAACCTTTGAGGCGGTATTTTTATGGGGGCATCTCTATAGAAGAATAAGATCAACTGGCGGCTAATTGCGTGTTTTAAAAGCTGCTTAAATGCAGTTATAATCAAGTAGTTAAAAACTTTTTCGGCACTTAAGGCGTAGTTAGCGGTTCGAAGAAATTTGGCCAAGTGAGAGAGAGAATGGACACCGTGTCTTTTTTTGTTTTTTTTAGACTAAGACAACGCTCGTGGGCTGACCCTATGAATGCAGAAGCATTGTTTTGATTCGGAAAAGCAGTTTAAGCCCTTTTTTTATCCATGCGATTTAATATAGTTCCTTCGGTTAAACTAACCAGAATTCACACAAAATTTTAAAGATTTTTATGCACTAGCATTATATTGGCTACGTCAGATCCGTTACTGTTAATATTTGACAAATAAAATAAAGGATTTTTTTAATTTTTTATAGATTTTCTGTAGAACTACGTCCGTCAAGTGGCGTCCTTTATTTATTTTTTTTTCTCTTCAATTCTTATCAAGGAGTTTTTTACAACTTGAGTTGATTACAGCGACTCATCATGTTTTGTCGTCGTCCACTTGTTTCACGACAATAACACTGGTCGTTATACAAGAACAAAATTTAGCCCGCCAAATTAGAAAAGGTTAGTGATTTTCGTTAAGGTTTTGGTTTGACAAAATCTAAAACTGTTGTAATCCCGAATTTATAGCTAAGACGTGTTCGAAAAACACTTAAAATAAAATTTCATTGATGCGCGCATTAAGGGATTCAGTGTTCATCCTCTCTGAATTCTGTAGAGGTTCTGCTGGACTCTAGCGTCGTGGAGCCTAGAAAAGAAAGTGTTTTTTTATTGCTTCAAATGTTATTTTTTCACTGCCATTGACGTTGTTGTTGTTGTTGTTGTTGTTGTTGTTGTTGTTGTTGGTGTTGCTCTTACCACTACTAAAAGGCGGCAAAGTTCACTCACGCGCTAGTGTTGTGCATTAAAAAAAAAAAAGAAACAAAAATAAATGTTAAGCAGAAAATTCCTAGAATTCAGTCTTTCCTAGATAAAATATTTAATCAAGTGAGTAAAGACTTACTTTCTGTTGCTGTTATAGTTGTTGTTTTCACTGTTTTGTGTCTTTTATAACTTGTTTTGTTGTTGCAGCGAAGGTGCGTGTGAATTGATTTGAAAAATTCAAACAAATATTTATATTGTCTAGTTGGTATTTCGTGGCGTGTGCGTGAATATGTGAATGTGTGTGTGTGAATGTTGATACTCTGCTTAATATTATCCTCTTATTTATTAGCTGTGGGAGGAATATTTAGTATTTTCTTTTTAATTTTTTATGGATTATTTTTGTGTTTGGAATTTTAATGAAGCCAATAAACAATCGATTTATTGTAACAAAAATCAATCGCGTATTCAGTAGAGTCGATATCCTGTGCCTTGTCCCTTTGAACGGAAGTTCTCAAGATCATGATGTGGAATTTAAAAAATTTTCTTATTTACATTAAGATTTTATACAGAAATTTCATTTTTTTCTAGCCGTTGTTTTTAAATAATTTAAGGGACAATAAACATTCTTCAAAATTAAAAGAAATAGAATAGAAGATAGCGCATCACGGAATGTAGAATGAAAGTGAGTACCAAAAAAATAAAATTAAATTTTTAAAAATTAAAGAGTTTGAAATTATCGAAGATCGAAAATGAGCTTTCTTAGACTTTGTTGAGGTGTAAGAAAGGAAACAGTTTTTGAAAGAGAGTGGACAAAAAAAAAAAAATCGCGTTTAAAGCAAGTATATTTCAAGAGTTAACTAAAATTTTGAGCCTTATTACATATGTAATTAAAAGAAAGGAACTCCATTTTCTCCATCTCCATCTCTATCTCGATCTGCATTCCGATCTGCATTCCGATCTGCATTCCGATTTCCATTTCCATTTCCATTTCCATTTCCATTTCCATTTCCATTTCCATTTCCATATCATTATCTTTATCTTTATTTTTGTCTTTATCTTTATCTTTATCTTTATCTTTATCTTTATCTTTATCTTTATCTTTATCTTTATCTTTATCTTTATCTTTATCTTTATCTTTATCTTTATCTTTATCTTTATCTTTATCTTTATCTTTATCTTTATCTTTATCTTTATCTTTATCTTTATCTTTATCTTTATCTTTTTCTTAATCTTAATTCTAATCTTAATCTTAATCTTAATCTATATCTATATCTATATCTATATCTATATCTTTATCTATATCTATATCTATATCTATATCTATATCTATATCTATATCTATATCTATATCTATATCTATATCTATATCTATATCTATATCTATATCTATATCTATATCTATATCTATATCTATATCTATATCAATATCTATATCTATATCTATATATATATATATATATATATATATCTATATCTATATCTATATCTATATATATATCTATATCTATATCTATATCTATATCTATATCTATATCTATATCTATATCTATATCTATATCTATATCTATATCTATATATATATATATATATATATATCTATATCTATATCTATATCTATATCTATATCTATATCTATATCTATATCTATATCTATATCTATATCTATATCTATATCTATATCTATATCTATATCTATATCTATATCTATATCTATATCTATATCTATATCTATATCTATATCTATATCTATATCTATATCTATATCTATATCTATATCTATATCTATATCTATATCTATATCTATATCTATATCTATATCTATATCTATATCTATATCTATATCTATATCTATATCTATATCTATATCTATATCTATATCTATATCTATATCTATATCTATATCTATATCTATATCTATATCTATATCTATATCTATATCTATATCTATATCTATATCTATATCTATATCTATATCTATATCTATATCTATATCTATATCTATATCTATATCTATATCTATATCTATATCTATATCTATATCTATATCTATATCTATATCTATATCTATATCTATATCTATATCTATATATATATATATATCATGAATTCCATGTCACGCACTGTTACAGCTTGCGAATAATTGCAACTGATTTACTTAAGAAGAAATTTTTGCGAAAACTGGTTTGCAATTTTTATTAATTAATTTTACGGTCTATTTAAAATGTGTAAAGGTTTTATGAATCCACTTATGAATTTCGGTGATATTAAGCAAAATGTAGCGTACGCACGTGCTACAAAATTTTCCCTTTAAAAATTTGATGTCAGCTTCCATCTGAAATTTCTGCGAATTGACTTCAGATAGAATTTTCATATTTTTTTACGGCAATAAGAGGTTATCCTAGATTATATTAGTAGTTAAATTTTTTCGAGAAAAAAAATTATAAAACTATTTTTTCAACTTTAAACACCGTCACGCACATGTTACATTCGTCACGCACAATTACACCGTACGTTCATATTACTGTTACCTTCGACCATTTGTACTAAAAACTGAAATACAAAACAAAAGGATTAAAAATTTTTTATTTTCTTTTTTTTAATCTCTTTTATGTCATGACTAGATACATTTAAGAAAAAAATTTGAAAATCAATTATTTTAATCGATAAAAACTATTCTATTCTATTCGATCCAAAAGTCGATGCTGTCAATCACTGGAATTGAAGGAGCTGGAACTTTGGGGACTCTTCAAATTCTTCAACAGATTCCATGTGGACCTATTCAGGTGTATTCTCATTTCTTATGCAAAGAAATTCGCCTGGCCTTTGAGAGAGTACCCGTAAAGGCTGCACCCGAACATCACCAAGTTCAGTGTTTTTGTGAATATGATTCCTTAAAAAAGATTTATTTGAATAATAATTTAAATTCCGATTTATTTTTACCCTTAAATGCCCAACAACACCGATATTGTTAAAATTATGTTGTGCTAAATGATCCCCTGAACACGACCCCGTTTTTATTTTATTTGGAAAAAATTTTTGTTTAAAGAAGACATGGTTGTATCCAAAAAGATACAGTGGGCATTCTGACGTATACCATCAATCAGCTTGGTTGTAGGAGTTCAAGGCAAAAACGTGGAAAACGATTCTTTTTATGATAAATTATGGTATGATAAATTATGGTATGATAAATTATGATAATTTAAATGATACTCTAAAATTGTTAATAGTTTAAAAGGTATTTCATGTTAAAAACCGAACTTTCCGTAAAAATTAAAAAACTTTTTAATTTGATGGTCAATATTTCCCAAATCAACAAAGTTATGCCAATAATTAAATTTTTGTTTTATATTTGAAATTTTCTGAGTGAAACGACATATCCAGCATTTTAATTTTTGCAATATTTTAAAATAAATAGCTTATTTTCTCGGTTGTATCCAAAAAGATACACTGGGAATTTAAGGGTTAAATTAAATAAAACTCACTTATGAGAAGTGATATTGGCACTTGTCAATAGTTAACCGTCAATTTAGACGTTTGACCGTCTAATGCAGATGTAAGGATGGACATTTTTTTTAAATGAAGGGTGTATTAATTTCAATTTTTTCGAGTTGTTTTATTTTTGGTCACTTTGCTATATATGAGACCCCCCATATCATTACTAATCGTAATACATTTTAAAGCCCCTCCTCCCCTATAAATTGGTAACGTAATTTATGAACGACCCCGTAGTGTGTAAAAACTACATTGTTGTATAGAAAAAAGTGTAACATGTGCGAAACGCGTGGAATTTTTTTCAATGGAAATAGTAAAAAAAATGTTTTTCAATCTGGTTTGCCATCTCAATATCCACACATAACAGCATTTTCCGCAAAAAATTTCTTATATTAGAGTCTGCATTGAAACTTATATCAATATTGTCACGCACATGCTACATATTTTCTTAATTTATTTAACTGCTCTTACCACGGTATGTCGTTGATAATTATTTATTCATATATATGTATGATTATTAGGAAAATATTAAAAAATTTGAAGCAAATATTTTTTTTTTTTAATTGTTGTAATAAACAGCGCACGCCCTCAAGGCAAATATCAAAATAAAACTGCAAAATTGTCGCTCAACTTATTCACCACGCGAAAGTAAAAAAACACAGAAAAACTACCGTTATCTTGAAAAATTCAACTTAAAACGTGTTGTCCGAATTCGATAGAATATATTCTATATAGTTTCACTTCTCTCTTAACAATTTGATTTTTGACCTATGAGGTTGACTTTTTCGTGGAATTCGTGATATATATATATATATATATATATATATATCTATATCTATATCTATATCTATATCTATATCTATATCTATATCTATATCTATATCTATATCTATATCTATATCTATATCTATATCTATATCTATATCTATATCTATATCTATATCTATATCTATATCTATATCTATATCTATATATATATCTATATATATATATCTATATATATATATATATCTATATCTATATCTATATCTATATCTATATCTATATCTATATCTATATCTATATCTATATCTATATCTATATCTATATCTATATCTATATCTATATCTATATCTACATATATCTATATCTATATCTATATCTATATCTATATCTATATCTATATCTATATCTATATCTATATCTATATCTATATCTATATCTATATCTATATCTATATCTATATCTATATCTATATCTATATCTATATCTATATCTATATCTATATCTATATCTATATCTATATCTATATCTATATCTATATCTATATCTATATCTATATCTATAACTATATCTATATCTATATCTATATCTATATCTATATCTATGTATATCTATATCTATAAAAATAATTTTTTATACAATAAGTATAAAACCTTTACTTTTCAAAAAGTGGTCAGGATATTTAAAAAAGTTCTAAAATAACAACTAATTGGAAAGATTAGAAAAATGTTTTTTTAAAATCCATATTTCTAAGAGCATTAAAAAAGAAGTGGGGTGGTCCACCTCGTAAATTTGGCACCAAATTGTATTTTTTGCTTTAAATTAGCTTTCTATGCTATAAATTAGGTATCTATGAGCAAATCTTTTTTACTATCAATACCTT
Organism: Pherbina coryleti; assembly: GCA_943735915.1. NCBI lineage: Eukaryota > Metazoa > Arthropoda > Insecta > Diptera > Sciomyzidae > Pherbina > Pherbina coryleti. The sequence goes on from OX030949.1 coordinate 19,067,928, forward strand.
ACCTTTCTTGATAATACTTGAAACCGATCAACCCCGACTCAATCTCTTGACACGCTTGACACGACAATTTAATTAAATTTAAAATCCAAATATTGTGTTGAGAAATTTGGCTTTCATTTAAGGGGAACTCTTTGTGAGAAATAAACTATTAGAGTTTTAAATAAACCGGACATTTAGAAGAAAATAATGAGTTATACTATTTTAAAATATCTTGATGGTAGTTATCTAGAGTAAATTTGTGGTGCCGTTGGTAATGCGAAAGTTATTATTTTAACCTTATTTTTAAAGTGATTGAAAGAAATGTAAAGCTTGAAATTGTTTTCCTGTTAAGAGGGATATAGCCAATTTGGTCCATATTAGGTCATCCCAAGAATCAAAAGGATTTCAAAGAGTTTTCAACTTCAGATTTTAAAGAGGTCTGTACATCTTAATTTTCACCGATAAAACACTATTGCATGTAAGGAAGTTGAATCAACTTATATAGTATTTAAACACTGGTTGTTTACTAATTAGACCTAAACGTCGTATTTCTGAAACCCTAACTCCTCGAATTTGCCTGATCTGATAACTAATAAAATCTCTGATAGATAACTAAATCGAAGTTTTAATTAGTCGTCTCCCAATCGAATTTAAAGCGGCATCATTTGTGAGAGATTTTTTAGAAAGGAATAAGGAAACGATATTTCAGGATTCGAAAAATTATTTATTCTATCTAAAATTTAGATTTAGATATTCTATCTAAAATCCAATAAATGTCATAGTCAAATCATTCTATGCCAGGTCATATTTATGACTCAAAAGTGCTTTATTAAATATGCTAATGAGAAGGTACAACTAGCCATCCTTTCTATCAGCAGTTCACAAACATAGAAAAGTCACACTTTCCGCTTGTGACATTGTGACATTGTGACATTGTAACATTGTAACATTCTAACACAAACAAAACAAATGAAAAAGACGCAAAAAAGGGCCATGATTTTATCCCACGATCGTAAATATCAGCTTAGAATGTTTGGTTTTGTTTAGTTGTCCTTGCGCAACAACAACGCCACTGCTAATGATAACTGTCATTATCAGGAGTTGTCATTGATTTCTCATTTCTTATCTTATGGCAGCTAAATAAATTTTAGACGCAAGAGTTGGCCGCTAGCAGACAAACAATAAAAAGCAAAAACAAAAAAGAACAAAAAAAAATAAAAAATATCAGAAACAAAAACAAAAATCAGCTGATTGTTAGATATATGAAAAAATGTTTCTCATGATTTCAAGCGATAAAACATGTGATCGCATGAGTAAACAGCTGATCGGAGGGGATAGTGGCGGTGATGGTAAAGCAGGACAAAATACCTGTTTCAACGGTCACTGATTTTGGTTAGATCCCTCATCCTTCAGTGATTTTTCCTAAGCAAACAAAGACTAGAAGACTATGAAGTGTAACATAAACAAGGATTTGAAGATTGGAACGAAGAAGGCAAGGAAAGGAATATCGGTTTTTTTATGACGTTCGAATATGAGAGTATTACTGTTGTTGTTGTTGTTGTTGCATTTTAACAACAATCAGCTGAGTATATTGAAGGATTCGTCGGTAGTTTTTTTGTAAGTTCTAAAGTGAGTCAATTGATCGCGTTGTTTGTAGATACTGGTTATGGCTTTTTAGAAGGATCAGCAGAGGATCATGAACACCAAGATCTTAGCTGTTAACATTGAGAGATCCAGTGAAAAAAAAAATACTTGAAATGAATTGAAAAGTATCGAAAAATGTTGTATTAGTGGTTAAGTCAAAAGTAGTAATTCTCACGATCAGTCGGTAGCTTAAGATCGACACATTTATGAAAATAACTTTTTTTATGACAAGCTTTTAGAATACATGCTACTAAAATTGAGCTGTTTATTGATTTTGTACCGTTTTTTTGGATGATACTTTGTCCAAATTTTTATGTATGGACAAAATGCTAATGAGGGGAAAGCGAAGTGATCAAACAGGATTTCCATATCCTTATTTATCTCCAGCAGTGTTTAAAAAACGTTTTCTCTTATTAAGCAAAAATTTTTGGAGTTTCGAGTTGAAAAGCAATGAAAAAAGTGTTTGCTTTTGGCAAATATGACTGTGATGATCAGTCACGATCATCTGCGACCAGAAAGTCACAACAGTGGTTCGTAAAAACCGGAAGGAAATCCTGTTGAATGGCAATGAGTGCTACTTCCGTAGCAGTTGATGACTCTAGCTGTATATTATCCGCAGGATATATGTGACCAGTTGCTATATTCTCATGAACTCTCACATGAAATTTGCGCGCCTTAAAATCACAAAAAGACCTGTTATGAAAACACGCAAAATCATTCTTAAGTGCCGAAATATCCTGCAAATATTTACAGGCAAACATAGGCAACACACAATGAATCAAAAGAATTAACCTTAAATTGAAAATAATTCCCTTGTGGACCAACGACAGCAACAACAGGATAATCACACTTGTTTTTGTTTGATTGTGGGTCTCCAAAGAAAATGCGGAATTTATGTGAATGAAAAGAAAAAACAAACATTGCGGAACAGCTATTTTACTTTAATCCCACTCATGGGTGCAATCAGCTGCATTAACCTCAAAAGTAATGCCGATAATAATCTCAAGAATGATAATTTGCAAAAGTGAATTGAATGTCCAAATCATGTCTGAAAAAGAAAAACATTGATGGAGTATGAGTGGAGATGTACCAGCTTAAAATTCTGGAGTATTAAAAAACATTGAACAGGAACTTGTAGTTCCTGTGTAGTTCGTGTGGCTTTGAAATATTTTGGCGCAATTTTTAAAAAATACTGATGCTTGGCGCTCAATGCATTGCTACCACTTACTCTCTGTCCATTCCATCATTTCATAATTGAAAGATCTCATTTTTCTTCTTGCTCCAAGTATTGTTGAAATTCCTGGAAATTCTTCAAAAATCGTGAACTAAAAAATAAACTTTGAAGAAATTTCTCATGGATTCTTCTTAACCAACGATTCTCATTAGAGTTGGCATCCCTTTTGGAAGCGCGGGATAACACAGCAACACATCGTGTGTGAAAGCATCGTGCAGCAGCAACTCAAGATTCATGCTCGAAATGTACAGGTACGTGTACCTGTTATTAGCATCCTTTTTTGTTGATGTCCTTTGAGTTAATCATAAATAGAATGAAGCTAGTTAGAGGATTAGATTTATGAATGAGCCTTCTTGTTGCTTGTTTTTTTTGGGGTTTTTGTTGCTTGGTTCAAATTAACTACCTCTGTCCAAAGATTATAGTAACGACGGTCGAACGTTCAAGCATTATCAATTCTTATCAGCGGGAGTCTGTCATTGAGTTTGTTTTAAGGAATTAATGTGGAATTTCTATATTAATAGAAAAGTGCGTCACTCATTTGCTTTTTTTTTGGAAATATTGGGAACATTTTTTATTTAGCGTGGGTTTAAATTTCCGAATACTACACGGCGTTTCATAGAGGGTATACTTTTTGCACGTAGCAGTTTTTTGGACTTTACGATCTTAAAATCGGAAATCAGACGGAGATGGTGTCTGGCGCGACAAATGTTCTAATTTTATTCGCTGAGCACATTTTTGTCCAGAGATTTAAAAAGAGAAAAAGTCTTGGGGGTGGAGATGGGGGGGAAGAGGGGGAGCGCTGTTTATAATGATAGGTTTAATATATGTACTTCTATGTTTGGTAATAAAACTTGAGAAATTTTAAATTTTCTTTCCAAGATGCCAAACCTAAATATTGCAATTGAAAAAAAGCAGAAACACAATGCTTCGGTCTGAGTGGCACTTATAATTCCGTATTGGTTTTTCAAAATTTTGAGCTCAGTGTATGCCTTTGAGTGGGTAATTCATTTTATGTAACGCAGACATCTGCCGTATAGGCTTAATTCCAGGTTGCCCCATGGCAATGAGGTCGAGGTTCATGGAATTGATGCCCAGGAGCTAAATCTTCAGGACATCTGTGCCATGCTAATAGAATATACGACGTCCATCATACCTCTGCTGGGCGTCACTTCCATGACTCCAGACGCGACCAAAGCCCTGCCATAGTAGTTTCAACACCGGTTGCACACCATGCTTAAGTGTGTATTTAAATTAATCAATATACTGTATGGATAGCAACCAATGCTGGAACGCAACAGTACCATTTATGGATGATTAGTTGTTTCACCATCCACATTTATTGGTGGAAATTGAGACCCATCAAACATCTCTGACAATGTGGGGCATTGCCACTCGGTTGTTAAGCGCAACTCCAAGCCGATCACAGACCTGTTCGCGACATTGAACTATTACAGCCAGCAAGATACTCCCCGAAGGTCCAGCCCTGCGATAGTCTCCCCGGCCAATAGGGATTTACCTCGACACGCACCAACATACACCCACACATCTTCACCGTCGTTCATGACTGATGGCAAAGCCACCACTATTGGACGTGCTACAATGTAGACCACATCACTATTGACTGTGTGTGATACATGGCCACAACTATTTTGTTCCTTTTCAAACTGGTACTCCGAAGCTACTAAGATATACTTTTCACCTCGGAGTACCCAAATTTGATGACTCTTGTACTCAAAAGCAAGCACCACTACTGTGCACCTTTGCAAACTGCTCCTCCGAGGCTACTAAGATATACTTTTCACCTCGGAGTATTTTGCACTGTTAAAACTTTTGCTTCTTAAGACATTCATAAGACTAATGCATATTTGCCGGTGAAATTGTGATCGTACGTCTGTCGAACGTAACGACTATCCCCGTGCTAACAGATTTTAAGGATCATCGCTATTACTTCGAAAGCTACCGTTGATCAAGTCAAACGGTCCACCTACTCCCCAGATTGGGCAACCAACTCCACGATCTGAGTAGACCTCTACATTTACAAAAGAAAGGGCGAGCCCGTTGCCTGCGACCATCCTCCTTTATCCTGGAGTTGGACAGGCTGCTCGTGAGGACAGGTGGAGTTGCCTTTCAGTGCGCGTAAAATAACTCCTCATGTACTTTCTTTTCCGCCAGTAACAACCAGTAAGAGAATTTAGACAGTAGCCCCCGAAATATAAAGTAGGCCACCTAAACAGTCTTTCAACAAAAGATGTAATTTTATATAAAAAAAACATTGTTTTTCTGAAAAGAGCTGATAATTTTTTTTATCCAAAGTACAAACTCTGAGGCTAGTTATGGAGGACAATATTTGCCAAGTGTCCGTAGCGGCTGTTCTTACATATAGCCATGTAATTTTTCATTATATTTTCGCATAATTGCGGTTGTGGCGTCCGTGGCGTAGTTGGTTAAAGTGCGTGCCCTCTATGTCAACGAACCTCGAAACCCAGGTTCGAACCCCAGCAGCGACAGAAAATTATTTGAATAAAAATAATTTTTCCGTACGGCCGCCACCTCTCTGCAGACAATGGCAAACCTCAGAGAGTAATCAAAATGCCATGTAAAGCTTCTTGAGAACAAGAACATCATTCCGTTCATCGCCGTTCGGAGTCGGCGTTAAACCTGTAGGTCCGGTTCTCGGTCAATTGCGTACAAACTTAATAACACGCACACCACAATTGATCATAAGAAGCTAGGTTAAAGTCTTTTCAAGGGCTGAAATGGCCAGTTATTTATTTTTTTTTTAATTGCGGTTGTATCTCGCTCTAATATTGTCTTTGAGTAATTGAATATTTTTTGAAGCATTGGCGTAGACTTTATCTTTAACGTATCCATTTCCAAGTCTCCATTTCGAGATATAACACGTCCAGGAAATTTTGCACGCAGTAGAGCCATTGTTTCACTAGCTGTATGGTATATGGCGCTATCCCACTGAAAATGAACAAATAAACGTTGTCCATGTCAATTTTGAGCAAAACAAGTCAGTCAACATCGTTCGGTTACACAATCCATTCACTGAAACGGTCGCACAAGCATAATTTTTCACAAAAGATGGATCAAAGACACCGCCACTCCAAAAACCGCACCAAACTGTCACTCGTTGTGGATGGAGATGTTGTTAGACTATTTCTCTTGGGTTTTCGGAGCCCCATATATGACAGTATTGCTTTTTCACGTAACCAGACAGGTATAAATGAGCCTCATGACTCAGAATAATTTGGTTTGAGATATCATTATCTTGTTCATCAATTTCTAGCACCCAATCAGCAAATGTATGGCGGTTCCCATGCTCTAAAGGCTTCAATTCTTGTGTCAACTGCACCTTAGAAGTATGTAGGCCACGATCTTTAAGTAAAATACGGTGCAAAGTGGCCGTATTTTATTCCTTTGATTCCTTTGATCGTCTCGAATTGTACAAATCAGGGATTTCAGTCACACTTTCAGCTACAGTAGCGATATTTTCAGTAGAACTAGTCTAACGACGAGTTGGGGGTTTTTACATCACTAACTGGTCCGAAACTTTCGAAATTTCGATTGATTTTACTATAGCTGTGCGAGAAGGAGCTTGATGATGGCCAAAAATAGTACGAACTTTACGAATCATGTCACGATATTTTCACGTTTTTGTAGTGAATGTTCACTATTTCATTGCGTTGTGCGATTGTGTATCGGTTCATATCTGAAAATCACTTAGTTTTTCTTTCTGAAAAAATGGTGGGAAATTAAAAATGACACCGTTTGTTGAAAGACCCTTTATTACTCTACCCCTAATTCTAGTTCTAAATCGAATTATTATTCTAATACTAACTCTTATTTTAACTGGAATTCTTGTCTATGTCTTGTCTTCTTGTCTTGTCTATTCTATCTATGATCTCTTATATCTAATAGACCCATTTGATACGATTATACTTTTGGGTGAATAACTCCCAAAACTCCCTAATCTTCTAAATCTCAAATGGATTCTGCCAGATGCCTCTTTTTCCCCTCAAATCCATTATCCACTTTGACTTTGGCTTTTGCAAGTTTAGTAAAGTAACTCGCATTGCGCGTGGACAACTAGACCTTGTCTATTTATTAAAAATCGACAACCCTGTAGAAATCATCTGCCTTTAACATAGGATCAATACCATCCACCTTTATCGTGGATCACGCTCAAATCGAGCACGTAGAACGTAGAAATGATTTTAAAAACCAAGAAACATTTATTGGTGGAATTTACTTTCAATATATTTTTGAAAAAAGTTAAGAAAATATTTGTAATGCTGATGCGCTTTCCTATGAAGAAACATTAGATTGGCTCACACAGTCTATCACTTTTATAAGGCAAAACGAATTATCCCCGGGTTGTCCAAAAGATCTCAAACAAAGGATAATTTTTGCCAACAGGGTTTTATTTTGGGCTCAGTGGACAATTGAAAAGCAGAGGGCTACCGGCGAACAAAACTCACGCTACAACTCTATCACTTTTATAAGGCAAAACGAATTATCCCCGGGTTGTCCAAAAGAGCTCAAGCAAAGGATAATTTTTGCCAACAGGGTTTTATTTTGGTCTCAGTGGACAATTGAAAAGCAGAGGGTTACCGGCGAACAAAACTCACGCTACATTTTGATAGTTCCAATAGTCAAGCCTGCACTACTATATGCATCACAAGCCTGGGCGTTCAAAAATCTTCGATAGCCCTCGAAAGAAAGTTTCTTCTCAAGATATATCCTATCAGTATGGCGAGTGTCGAATGCGATTGAACTAAGAGTTGTATCAGTTGTACGCCGACATCGACATAGTCGCTTGACTATCCCATCGTATTCGAAACTCGCCATCCTCTTTAGATCTTGCGAATTTTACCTTCGAAGGAACTTAAATAAGCGTTTTTAATCAAGCAGTTTCGTATAAAAATCGCGCTGCTTTGCTGGCCAGGTCAAGTTGATTTGATTCGGCGCTCACCGTAGAATATGTGAAAATATTCGTTGAAAGTCCGTCAGCAATCGCACGATATCTATAATCCGGCACAAATTCTTGAATAAGATCAAAACCGACACCGACCGTCACGGTTGTAAGAGACAACTAAATAAGTTAGTAAGTTGGACTTACTTACATAATTACGGAGAGTTGATGACGATTTTGAGTATCTGAGCAAGTGAAATATTTATTTTTTTGGAATGCATCTCAAGTGTCTGGGCCAAGTTTCCAAAATACTGTAACTGCACTCCCCCTTTAAGAAACCAAGGGCCAAGTTTCCAAAATACTGTAACTGCACTCCCCCTTTAAGAAACCAAGCTTAAAGCTCGTGAAATATTAAAAAGGACAAGAGGATTTCAGGGGTTCCACCAATTATTCAGTCACGTCTGTCTAGGTTCGAAATGCTGATATTTTAGTCAAAAAGAAGGGGGCAATCAAATGAATCATTTGAAAGCTGTTGTCATTGAATCTGAGAAAAGTGTTATGCCTTTAACTCAGTTAATTTAAGTTACTACGCGATTCTTTCACCAAACTTCTCTACAACCAACTACAACTTTTAATTAGAAAATATTGATGATTTTTCAATTTCAATTGATTAAAAATGAGGAAAGAAATTAATTAATGTAAAAGCTGCGGGCCATGGCTTGGCTGGGATTCGAACCTAGTACCCCTGGCATGGCAGTCAATCGCGCTAGCACTTACCTATAGAGCCAGCCAAAAAAACATTTTCTTGGCAGCAAAAATATTAAACAAGTATCAATTAAAAGAAATAATAAGTTGTATTGAGCAATCAACAGAGGTGAAGAAAGTTACAAAGCAATGGTACTTAGTTGAGAACAAAAGATTTCCCAGAAACCACTTGAACGAACAACCAAGTGAATATTTGTCATATTAAGTAATTTTCTTGAAAAAACAAAGTGAATATTAAAATGCTTAACGCGATGGAATAAAATATTGCCACAGTCGAGAAAAGGATGTGTAGTTGTCATAGACCAGGAAAATATCAGTCCGGGTGAATGGAAAAAATGAGGATGTGCAGCTAAGGTTTGGCGAAACACGATACTTTGAGCACATTCTTAGGTTTAGTTATTAGTTTTGTTGCTTTTGCATTTTGACTTTATCTCTGCCATGACATCTTTGAGGACAGTTTGAAGTCAGCAAAGAAAGGCAATCTCGGAAGTAAAAACAGCATTTTCCCAGCATTGGCAAAGTATGTGGCATGCATTTGTATGGTCAATTAATAGACGAGAGTAGAATCTTTTATGCGAAGACAAATATATCCTGTTGTGCACTTGGCAGTCGAAAAAAAAAATAGCAACAACTTTGCTCAAGTCAGACAATACATATTTGCTGGAGAAGCCACTTATACGGTTCATCATAGAATTTCGTTCCGTTTGTCAGGTTGACATTTCGGTTTTTTTTTTTGCAGTTATTCAGACAGGCGCAACAACTACAACATCTTGAGAAGAAAGTTACAAGTCGTCCCGTCCACTTTCTTGGTGTCCTGTTAATCAAACAAAGTTCTACCGACGACTCATTTTGGTCGCATTAAGATTGGGGACAAAAAAAAAATGAATAAAAATATTATGGGAAGATTTTTGAGGAATCAGCTGTTGCTTCATTTTGAGCAGAATTAGTTTTTCTTTTTTATAGTTCATTTGTCTTTCATGGACTTTTGTAGTAGTGGCAGTTAAATCTTAAAGTCTATTGTTCACGTTGAGCCAGCAACAAGTTGAACAAACCAGGCTCATCATCAAGTGCTCTTGTGCTCTGTGCTGATGAGGATGAGGATGTTGTTGGGAATGCACCATTACGATTTGTTTAGATTTTGTTATATTGCACAATCATGTTGAGGGAGTTGAGCTGCATCGAAATCGAAAGACCTGCTTTACCTGCGTGCTTACGTGTGCTGATCTCACGCTAAACAAAAGTAATAAATATAAAATCATACCATTAAAGGTTAAAAGGTTGAGATATTGTGCTAAACAGTGTTGTTGCAAAAGAAAAACAAGTCGTTAAAATATTGGTTTTATTGGACGATTTGTTATGCATTCGGTCGGTGGAGGGGGATGTATCCACCTACAATTTGTTGAATGTTTGTTCGTGTAGACCACCAGCAGCAAAAGGAAAAAATAAGGTTTAGATGATAAATGAACAGACGACAGATCGAGAAGATTATCACTTGGTGTAAAATGGAGTAAATTCTAAATGGATAAGTAGAATTTATTGCCTGGGAAATGGTTTTCGGAAGGATAAGAAATGTTTGACCAAATTTTAGCACAAACCAAGTGGTAAGTATAGGGACGTTACTGGGTGAACTATTCTCCTAAGTTTTTCAAATGTTTAAATTTTTCAAACTTATGTATGTGACAAAAATCATTTGCAATTATCAGAAATAGAAACTGTTGCGGTCTGAGTAGTTCTGAGTATATTTTGAATAAGTTTTTTAAAGTTAAGCAAGAAACTTGAAGAAGAGCTACAAAGAAATATTGTGCGGTATCACACCTCAGTTGTCATTTCATACGTCAACTAATCATTCTAACTCTTTATATTATATCCAAGCATGTATCCGTCATACCATACAATAAATATAGTAAAATATCCATCATACCACATTCATCATAATATCTAATATATGATATTCACCCTATATTATACCCATCATACCATATCATACCATACACTCCCCATAATGCAGTACTTATCATACAACACCCCTCATATAACACCATACCATTTGATGTACATCAATGTCCTAGCAGGAGTCATAATTGAGCGCAAACAAAAAATGTGTAAGACTACAACTACACCAACAGATGATGAACATTAGTTGAACAGATTTCAGCTATGTGCTGTTCCCATGTCCCGCAAAGAGTTGCTTAACGGCGGTTCTATTGGGGGGGTCTAAAGGGACGGTATTTGAATGCTGAGGTTCAGGTTTAGTGCGTAAGAATCATACACTTCTATTAGTGGCGTCGTCCACTAGTGGCGTGTTTTGTTCTCCCTTCTCGATTAAAATGAATAAAAACTACTCAGCATATTAAAATTAAGATTTCATACCCATCAAACTAATCACTTAATATTCATCATACCTGTGACATGATGCCCATCACACCCATGCACATAATTTAAAACCGTACATATCGTACCCATCATACTAAACCCATCATACCACACCCATCAAACAATACTGATATTAATAATACCATATCCAGCATACCATTCATCACAGGATACCCATCATACAATACCTCTTATTCCAAACATCTCATACCATACCATACTATACAACACCATACAATACCATACCATACCATACCATACCATACCATACCATACCATACCATACCATACCATACCATACCATACCATACTCATCCGACACTCATCCGATACTCATCTGATACTCATCCGATTCTCATCCGATACTTATCCGATACTCATCCGATACTTATCTGATACTCATCCCATTATATCATACCAATACCACACCAACTTATTTTTTTTTAATGGATATACCAAGTTTATTTCTTTTTTTTATAAATGGAACGGATTTTTTTAAAATTTTTGTTTCATTTTCTGAACTTACATCGAGCCATAAGAAGCTCCACTTTAAATAAATTTCGTAAGGTTTTTAATTTCCGACAGTCGAAAACTTTTTTTATTTACATATCTGGCGCCGTTATTTTCAACCGTGGTTCGGTTTTGCCCTTGTTTCAGAATTTGGTTCATCTCATTTTTGCCAGTGTTTGCTATCACTAGGTGGAAACACAAAGCGTCGTCAGGTTTTCCAACAATGAATTTTTCTGACCGCCCCTAATCAAATAAAAGGTTTTGCATTAAGGACTTGAAAACTTTTTTTCAAATAAAACGCAAACCATTTGAGATATTTCAAAAACTTTATTATCGGCTTGAAGTGCAATCAAAACATTTATGAATGGAACTCGACTTCGTTCATATGGCCACCGCGGGCACGTATGCAGCGGTCGATTCTTTGGACCCAATTTCGAATGACTCGGCTACACATTTTGGCCGAAACGGCCGCTATTTCCCTTTCTTGGCTTGTTGGCATAGACCAATGACTTCACGTAGCCCCAAAGAAAATAGTCTAAGAGGCGTTAAATCGCACGAACGAGGCGGCCAATCGACTATCCCATTTCTTGAGATAACACGCTCATCAAACTTACTTTTCAATAAATCGATTGTAACGTGTGCTGTGTAGCTTGTGGCACCGTCCTGTTGGAACCACATGTCGTCCAAGTCCATATCTTCCAATTCGGCGTAAAAGTAATCGGTTATCACGGCGCGATAACGATTGCCATTCACAGTAACGTTACGATCGTTACCGTCAACGAAAAAATATGGTCCAATGACGCCGCCGGCATGCAAACCGCACCAGTTATTTTTTGTGGATGAAGTGGTGATTCATGAAGCACATGTGGATTTTCACCCCACCAATAACGCTTATTTTGCTTATTGACGAAACCATTGAGCCAAAAATGAGCTTCGTCACTGAAGATGATTTTGCGATGAAATCCATCATCTTGGCGCATCTTTTCCAGAGCCCAATCAGTGAAATTACGTCGCTTCAAATGGTTCATCGGCTTCAGACTTTAAATTGGCAAATCTGTTTTCTGTGACAGCCAATTTAACATTTCTCGGATGTTTTGGGGTAAGTTTGGTTTGACAATTCATCATAAAGAGACTCACGCCGGGGCAACGTTTACAAAGTGTTGAAAAACACGGTTCAATTAAAGAACCAATCGGGCAATTTTGTTCAGCGTTGAAGCACAATTTTGGTAAAATGACTACGTGAATAAACAGGATTGCCGCATTTAGAGCATTGATAATCCATCATTACATCCTGAAAACTCACTGTTTGGTGCATGGGCTGGTGGAATCATTGGTTTAAATGTGTTCAAAAATCATGATGGTCAGAATGTTACAGTCAACGGTAAGGGATGCAGAGACATGATTGCTGCATTTTTGATGCTTGAATTGGAAAACGTTAATGATGCAGATATATGGTTTCAGTAGGACGGGCAAAATCTGCCCGTAAAAAATCGGTAATTTTAAGTTGACTTAAATAATTTCAGCATTGGACGACATGTATTTATTAATAGACAATTGAAACGATGAGTTAATGTGACAACAAACCGTTAAAAAAATTCAACAATTGGAGCACGTTCCAATGATCTTAATTTCCGTTGACCCATATCTCCGGTACATATCTTTCTAACCCGACACAATAATAAGAATCATAAAAAGAAAAAGTTCTCAAACATTGCTGTTTCGACAATTTTGAGCTCAAAAGAATCTTAATTTGCGGCGACAAACACCGAGAAAAGAATTTCTGTGTTGATGTGATAAAAATTAAACGAACAAATACAGATGCAAATAAACAAAAAAAAAACTTAACTTTGGAATGAGTTCCGAGAGTTGTTTTTGAGGGGGCTCAACAAAAATACGTTGAGCAACCAGACTGGTTTTTCTCTGCTTGTGAGCATAGACGAGAGACGAGAAGCAACAGAAGAATGTGGCTCCAAACACCGAGGCGGGCTCTGTAGTGATAGTGTTTGTGATTGAAAACGACCGTTGAAAAATATTTGTCTTCTTCACACAAACACACACAATCCCCCAGTCCAAGTACATACATACAATGAACGTTTGCTAACGTAGACGTGCTCACCCGCTCATATACCAAATTTTCACCATGGCATACCATCATACGAAACCATTCCTTACCATATCAATGCAATGACTTGGAATAAAAAGCAAAATAAAAAAACCAACTTGCATCAGCAAGCAGTGAGAAGGAACAATATACCAGAAATTTTGTCCGTTACAAAATTGTTACCACTACGAAGACAATGTTGAGCTCAACATTTTCACAGTGTTGATAGAATTTCTTATACACACATATATGTATATGTGCGATTTGTGGGCATAAAGAGGGAGGAAATTTATTTGCTGGTTGCAGCACATACAGTTGTTGTTATTGCTTTGTTGTTGTTGTAGCATGTTGTGATAGTTGAGCCGCCGTAGTGCTCATTGCATTGAGCGCTCTGGTTGTCTGCTAGGCCAACGTATGGTGGCGCAACAAACGAGTGTAACGTACTTTTTGCATACAGTGTGGAACGCGTTAATTTGACACGATATGGCACAATCTCAACGGAAATCTTTTATTTCTAGGAGCATTCAGAAGAAAGTGCGGGGTAATTAACTATATTTCCCTCACGAGCTAATTGTTGATTCATGTAGGGGGAAGACTATCATAAGAAATTTTTCCAAGATTATAAGAAAAGATATTGATTTTGATTGGAAACATGGATAGGGTTTATATTTTCATGACTTTGTCGCAGGGATGCAGTCATCCATGACCAATACATATTTAAGAAGCTTACGAGTTCTATCGGAGATATTACTGCCAATTAACGAATTTAATTTTTTTTTTCAATTTCATCCAAACTCTGGAGAGAAGGAAACGGAAAAGAGAAATTTCGCCCCCTAAAAAGTTTCCGTTACTCGAAAAAGTAATGAATCTCAGATATGAGTTCGGTCGAAAAAGATTTAGACGTTCCGCCAGCAAGCTTTTGTTTGTCAAAGGGATTTAAAGAGTAAAAAAGCGTTGTTTTTCAAAATAACCCAATAACTTTTCTTCAGGAATTAACTTGCAAAAATTTTTGGGAGTATTTCTATTTGGGACCAAAAACTACTTTGAAGAACACATGGCCAACAGCACCCATGGAAGTTATGCTAGAACTAACACCTCTTCTCATTTACATTCAATCCCAGGCGAGGAGGGCTATTCTAAGGATGACTAATGAAGATATCGGGCTAAGGGATTGCGTAACTCGAAAGAAGTTTGATATTCTTTTGAGGCAACATCCTGAAATAACAATTACGAGGGACATTTTGCATCCAAAATTCAGTTTCACTAAAAGATTCCAAACTGAAGTAAGTAGTAAAAAGAAATGAGAAGGTTTATTCGAAGCTGATAAGATAAACCAGTACATTATTAAATGATATATTGACGGCTCTCTAAGTGAAGAAGGGACCGAAGTAGGAGTCTACGGGCCAGGGATCAAATACTTCGAGCCCATGGGCAAGAACAGTAGCATATTCCAAGCAGAAAGACAGCGCGATAGATAGATACGTATGTATACTTTACCCTGGAACGTAAATTCCGGAACCAAAACAAAAACTATCCTTTGAAATCTTATCAGGTAACCTCAAAACTAGTGATAAGCTAAAGTGTGCCTTGATAAGGTAAATGCGTTACAAAACCGGGTGTGGATCCTATGACTACCGGGGCACAAAGATATAGAAGGAAACAAAATGGCTGACGAACTGACAAAAAAAAAGGATCATTAAGTGCTCTTGTTGGTCCCGAACCATTCTCTGGGAGGGGCAAAGGAATCCTCTCTTTTTCAATAAGAAAAGAGGAACAAAAGCAAAGAGAAAAAAAAATACTGCGGAAATCTACCAGGGTCAAAGTACACTAAACTACTCTTAGGGACATAAGACCTAAAGAGATTCATGAGAATACATGAAGCTAATAAAGAATTATATAAGAATCATCACAGGACTGCTAACAGGTCTCTCTAGGTTGAGCTATTACCTTATAAAACTGGAAATTCTCAGTGATTACACATGTACTAGGTTTTGCAAGAAGGACGAAGAATCTGTGGTGCTCATCCTACGACAGTGTCCCCCACTTGTTCAAACGCCACAGAAATATCTGGGTTACCGAATATTTTGCCAGACAACTCATTAAAATCAAGAGATATAGGACATATACTCGTACTTGCATTCATCTCAGATTGGAATTAAAAAGGTTCTTTTAGTTTATGAAGGGGCATAATAATAATAACTTAAAAAAAAAAAATGCAATGTACCTAGTTTTTCAATTAGTTTTTCGGTAAAATGAGAACTAACAAAAATTTTTAAAACTATTTCAATAGGTACTTTGTGTGTCCTCCGTTATTTATAATGACTTCAACAAATCGCCGTGGCATTGAATTTATAAGTGATTGTAAAATGGTGTTATCTATTTTTCCCCACTCTTCCTGTATTGACTTTTTGAGGTGACCTAAGATCTGAAATTGTAGTCTATTTTTATAAACCTCCTTGGAAAGAATTCTCCATAGATTTTCCATTTGGTTTAGGACGGGACTAATGGCAGGCCATTTCAAAAGCGGTATGTTTCGGGATTTAAAGAAATTTTTTGCGAGCGTTGAGGTATGGATTGCTGCATTATCCTGCTGATAGGTCCAAGTTTCGCCATAAGTTTCGTCAGCAAAATTAATGAAAACATCGTTAATGAGTTCAATATAAGTTTCCGAATTCATTTTATGAGAAATAAAAAAAGATTGTCTTTTCACGGTACCCGAAACCAGCCCATATCGTCAGCGATCCACCTTGAAAATTACGAGACATACACGTAAAGAAATTTTTCGCTTACCGCAACTAAAAAAATTCACCAACTACACTTTGATTGCGTCAATTTATTAACTATTCTAGCGCGATAAGTATAAGACTATCTCTAACTGTAGAACTGCTCACTTGTTTATTTTGATATTTTAGGAAGGTAGCCAAAATTCTGAATTTAAATATGCATATTTGTTTTTAATATATGAATGTGTTTCCAGAATTTGCATCAATTTGATGCAAACGATGGATGCGGGTTAAGCAAATTACCAATTTGCTTACATAGTATCAATTTGTCCAAAAAGTAACTCTGAACTATAAGCGTTGTTTATACAACGAAGGGAAAAACAAACGAAGTTTTTAGTTGGGAAAACAATTGTTTTCAATTGCTGCAATTTAAAAATCATTCGGGTTTATGCCAAACGAAATAAACTTCCTGCAACTAAATGACGCGTGTACGCACTTTTCGTGGCTCGCTTAAATCCCTCCAATATTTTTGCCAGCGACCAGGGCCGTCCAAATTAAACTTCTGTTCATCACTAAAGATGACAAATTGGTACTCTTCTTCATTAAATTTGTACTTTTCAGCAAAATTCAATGTTGCGACCTTATGACCTGGTAAAAGTTTAGGTTTAGCCATCCCATTTTAGTTTTAAAGTTCACCGTCGTCATGCCGACATTTTTCTCCATTTTGTTATGTTGAGCGAAAGTTCACATTTAATTTGGGATGGAACTATGTTTTTTTGTTATTTTATTCGTGGCCAGGCGATTTATTTTGCGTTTATCCTGTTCATTTACTTTCCTGCTTAGCTCCAGGTCTTTTCATGTGTTATAAGAATCAGGGTATTTAAAAAAATGAGTTATGGTGTTTTGCTTGTTAAATTTCTTGGCAATATCAGTGACTGTGACTCCTGATTAATTAAACGTTTCGATACAGCAGCGTTCTTTCTGACCTAAACTTGTCCCGCGTGGCTTTTTTTTCTATAATTACATTACTCAGCCAGTATTTTGTATCGCGGAAGAGCAGAAAGCTAATCTTCTTCAAGAACAATTTTCCGCTGGCGAGTTCGCTTTCTTATCGTTTTCTGTTCTCTCGTGGGAGAAAAAGTCCTAAAAATCTTCTAGAAGAGTAAAAATGATTCTTAGGAGCAGAAAATGAGTCTTCCTATTGAGCAGAAAGCAATTCTTCCTAGTGAGTAGAAAGTGATTCAGTCAAGTGAGCAGAAAGCGAATCTTTCTAGTGAGAAGTAGACGACATCCTTTTCAATTTTAAGCCCCAGTTGAAATCCCCAGTCTTGCGACCTGAATATGCAAAATATAAATGTTAAGGATATTTCAAGGAGATATTTCAGAAGTTAAACTGGTAACAAGGATTCACTTTCGGGGACCACTTTTCGGTGCTTATTAAGCTGTTCCTGGCATGTATAAAACGTTTTTACATTACTGATTGTATATATACATATCTTTCGTGGTAAATTTTTGATGGCACATATCTGTAAAGAAACAAGATTATATATGTAATTTATAACACGATATTTATTATAGTTTACTCAATAAACAATTTTACCTTTAATAATTCCAAAGCAATAACATCGCTCCGCACTAGGCTTATCTCTGGTCCCCTTCCAAGTGAACTTTCTTCAAACACTTTCTTAACCTAATAAGAGAGGCAAATAACTCTAAAACAAATTACTCAATATGAAAATAGCTAACGGGAAAATATTTACTGCTTAGTTTTTTTTCTTACTTCTGACTTCTTTTCATCGCCTAAAAGAAATATAATCGAATCAAATGCCAAATATCAAAAAACAAAACAAAACAATGCTTAAACTTTTTACAAAATAAACAGTTACTTTTTGAAAATGCTTCATTGAATGATCGCCTAGACGAAAAAAAGGTGAAACTGTAGTGTTTTGATTTAGAAAAAAAAAATAATTTATCTCCCAGAAGTGACGATGGCGAATCGCCTTCTTTTCGCGCAAAAGGAATCTCGCTTAAATATTTTCCAAAAGTATCGCTTTCGCTTAGCCTGGACGAAAGGCGAACAATTTTTCTTCCAAATGTTGACTGAAAAATAAAAAGAATTTGTTGAAATTTCTCTAAAAAATTCCTTTTAACGTACTTAGAAAAAGCTTTTAAAGATTTGGTTATAAAAATATTTTTCAGTCCTCACTTCCATCTTGAATGCAGGAATGCATGGAAGAAAGAAATATTTCTTCTATTATTATTACCTACAAATATGATTTTGTTTTAGCTGTTCAACACTGTTTGCTCCAACTTTAAGCGCCAACGCCAATAGACTCCACCAAAAGATTCCATACATGGAAACGAAACGAAACGAAACATACATATACACAGCTGATAAATCTTTAACTGTGATAGTGTGTTTAGTAGAACTTGTTGGATAGTGCCAACTTTAACAAAAAACAACAACAACTATAAACAAAACAATAACAAGCGACCGTTAAAAAGGCCCCCAAAGTTCAGGCATAAATTTAGATTTTTTTTTTTCGTTTTTTTTTGTTTTTTCTGTCGAGTGCAAAGAATAATCAAACAACAAGATTATTTTTATTATTTTTCCGTTGAGCGCAACAAACATTCAAAACAAACAAAAATACAACAACTACAACGAGAAAAACAGGGCTTTCGATAGATGTACTGAGACAAGATTTTATGATAAAACCAACTGAGTAAAAACGGAGTTAAACAGAGCTTTCTCTAGCATGCTTAGAGGAAAGTTATCAAAATTGAATTTCAGAAATCACTCAAAATCAATTCGAAATGCATTTTGCTCCTAAACCACATTTTAATGCATGTTTTATTTTCAGGGATGAGTGTTACAGATAGATGCAAATAGAACCTACTGAAAGACAATTTGTGACAATATTGTGAAAACTAATGATGTCCCATGGCTGAGAATTAAAACCCGATGAAGTTTCTCAAGTGTCCTCGGCATTGTGGTCGTTATTTAATTTGAGACTATATGCTATGGTCTAATGTTGTTGTTGTAACTGTCTCCGATAGTCTTGAGATACATTATTTTTTTGACAAACATTGTTATTGTTTTGCCTTTTTTTTATTAGTTCGCATGGACATTGTCTGGATTCAAGTAAGGATGATGTTACTGTTAATTGAAGAAAACAAAAACAAAAAAGAAATAATTTATTTTTCAAGATATTCAGGAAGGAGGTTGAAATAGAAGAAAAAGTGGCGGCCAAAGTCTTTCGCTAGCTCAACAGCAGAGAGACAATGTTGCCTGACCTGCTTAAGAAAGGCAAGATTTTGCACGGAGTTTAGAATTTCAAAACGTTTCTTCTTTCTTCAACTTTGCCGTCATTCTGCTTGGCGACACTTGAACTGTTGTAAAGTGTCGAGGAAAAGTCCTTTCCCACGATTGTACGATTGAAGCTGTTGCGCACTGCAATTTTTATCTTCTCGGCAGCAGGATGATGAAAGGCTGTAGGCCAAAAAGGACACTTGCAGCTCTTATTTGCCTTGCTTAAGGCACATGGACGATAACTCATGCTCTTTTTTGTTTTTGTTTATTCGTGTCAACTCAGTCCAGTTCCCTTTGTAACAGGCATGTGCGCACTTGATATCCTGGCGTGTTTATTTTTCAAACTAATTTCGTTGATCGCGTCATAAAATTTTAAATCTTCCTACACTCATCACATTAGATCATCAACTGATCATAGATTCTTTTTGAATGAGTAGCAAGAGTTTAAAAAGGCAATGATTTTACATATATTACAATTAAGCCATTTATTGGCCATCACTGATCAGTCGAAATCAGTTATCAGTGATCAGTGATCGCACGTGTGTTTGATGTGTGCGTCGAGTACGCGTCTCATACGCACACGTGCAGAATCTGTTGTATGAACCAAATTGAGCAACTGACAATATTTGAGGGAGGCGGATTGGATGCAGTGACATTCAAGTGCACCGTCAAACGGTGAGGGCGTGTAGATCGCCCCTGTAAACGATTAGTTTTGTGATATGATATCTCAGCGGACTGAGGTTGCGGCATACATAATAGCACTACAGAATTTGAAGAGAAAGGAATATAACTGTCGACTCGGTTAGTTCAAAGAAGTTCAAGTAATTTCTTACAATGTTTGACAGAGCTCGGAGTTTTGATCACTCTAACTCTTTTTGGGTTATATCTTACCAAGCATTAAATACAATAGTTTTGAATATGTAACAAATATCAATTTGGAAAAAGGCCTGCATAACTCCGTCGATGGAACCCTTCACTTGTATATCTACTAAGAAACATCAGCACATAGTCAGCTCAAAATTCAAAAGTGCGAATAATAACAGTGAAAGAATTCATTTCGACTTTATTCCCGTTTTTTTTTTTTTTTGTTTTTGTGTATATTTTGTAATCTACAGTTTATCTCGCCAGTTTCCAAAAAAAAGTTCAAATAGGCATATTTTTAGACGAATAAACGTGTCATGAAATGGTTACTCGCTGAGTATAGGTTATAAGAGAAAAGTAATGGTAGGATAGTAAGAACTTTAGTTATTTGACCTTACAGCAAAACAAAAAGAAATAAAAAAAAAAAAAAATAAAAAAAAGAATAAAACAAAAATAAAAAAAAGGATAAAAAACAAAATAAATAAAAATTAAGACGCAGCTCTTTAAGCAACGAAATTGAAAATTTGTTACATGCAATTAATAATCGATATGTATAAGTTCTACGGTGAAAAATACTGTAGGCCATTGAAGGCTGGTTTTTATTTAAAAGACAGAAAATTTACCACGTCATTAACCCGGGAAGAGAACCACTCCAAGATCTAAAATGCAACAATCATGCAACAGCGTTGCAGGAAATTTCTACTCGATGAGTATATGTATTACGGTAAATGTTATTAAACGAAAAATAAGGCTTTGTGCCAAACGGCAAAAACATAAAAATGAATTATGACGTCATAAGGTTAGGTTATGCAACAAAAATGCAAAGTAGTTGCATGGAATTATTACTCCCTGAGTAGAGATGCTACCGTCAATATAATTATTCAAAAACGAAGATTGGGTTTTCGACCCTACAACAAAAAAACATTTTTTAACGCAATTACACCACGGAGACAAGCAAATTGAATTATTACCAGAGACCGAAAATAACGATTATTTCCAAAAATTAAATAACAAAAAATCGACATGTTCCAAATGTCGGAGGACATTTTGAATAACTTTAATATGCTGCTTAATGCATGTTTTATCGAAATAAGAAATGATGTTTATTATTTGAGTTTTACCAATAAAAATTTAATTTAATTATTATTTACTGATTTTTCTTTAATTCATCAAAAATAAGAGTTATTTTTTATTTTTATTTTTTCCCTCAAGAATAAGAGTTATTTTTTGATTTTTATTTTTTCGCTCAAGGATAAAAATTGTTTTTCAATTTTTATTTTTTTGCTCAGAAATAAAAGTTATTTCTCAATTTTAATTTTTACGCTCAAGAGTAAAAATCACTTGTTCAGTTTTATTTTTTGTAGGTAGGGAATAAATATATAAAAATCATAAAATTTGTATGAGAGCCCCCATTAGGAGTGATCGGAGGGAATAGGTCCCCAAGGGAAAATTTTTCTTTTGCAGAAGTAATGGGGGTCAGTCATACCCCCATTCAAGCCCCCTGTTCAGGTGTAGGAATAAATACATAAAAAATCGTGTAGGGAGTACCGGAGAGGGTTAATATGTATGACCGACCCCCCTTTACTTCTATAAAAGGAACATTTTTCCCTTAGACACCTATTCCTTGCGACCGCTCCTTAGAGGAGCTCCTATACAAATTTTAGGATTTTGGGGTATTTATTCCCTACAGCAGATGACCTTCAAGAGAGTGCCGCAGAGGGTTAATATGTATGACCGAGCAAAGCAAAAGGTAAAGTTAAAGTTAAAGTTAAAGTTAAAGTTAAAGTTAAAGTTAAAGTTAAAGTTAAAGTTAAAGTTAAAGTTAAAGTTAAAGTTAAAGTTAAAGTTAAAGTTAAAGTTAAAGTTAAAGTTAAAGTTAAAGTTAAAGTTAAAGTTAAAGTTAAAGTTAAAGTTAAAGTTAAAGTTAAAGTTAAAGTTAAAGTTAAAGTTAAAGTTAAAGTTAAAGTTAAAGTTAAACTTAAAGTTAAAGTTAAAGTTAAAGTTAAAGTTAAAGTTAAAGTTAAAGTTAAAGTTAAAGTTAAAGTTAAAGTTAAAGTCAAAGTTAAAGTTAAAGTTAAAGTTAAAGTTTAAGTTTAAGTTTAAGTTTAAGTTTAAGTTTAAGAATTAAGTTAAGTAAAGGGATAAAGTTAAACTTTAAGTTAAGTAAAGGGATAAAGTTAAACTTCAAGTTAAGGTTTAAGAATTAAGACAAGTTAAGGGATAAGGGAAAGGTTACGAACTAGAATAAGGACAAGCATAAAGATTTTTTCACCACACGTATGTGCATGACACAACCACTTGCATCCTTTCTTACTTTTGTCTATGACTTTTATAAAATTTCATAAAAAGCAACAGAGTTTGGATAACAACAATTTAAATATATTAAGAAATTTGAAAATATTGTTTGTATTGGAGTGTTAAGAGAAAATAAAGTATAAAATACGAGTCTAGAAGACTCTAAAATTCTTAGAAAGAAGTACCTAGTTCTGGGTAAGGGACTTAAGAAAGCCCTATGACTCTCGTGACATCGAAGTTTTTATCAACATATTTTTTCATAGAACTAAATATTAAGGGTATTTGGTCATGAGGGCATGAAAACTTAATTCTGACATCAAGAGAGCCAAGAGAGTGAAGTCAGTGCCAACATTATTTTGCCCATAATGCCGAGCCAACAAAATTTGACATGAGATCAAGAGTACGAAATGGACTTCTAGGAATGACTTCTGAGCGCTTCGACCACCTCGCTTTATACGAAACTGTCGAAAAGACCTTCTCATTTTGACAAAAAAAAAAATACGATGAGAAAAACAAGTGTTCAACATGTTCAGTTTTTAATTACAACAAAAAAAATATAACATATCGCTTTACTTTAGTGCTGTTACACAATTTTAATTCTTAAGAACACATGCTTACTTTCTTGCTGAGTAATCGGTTTAGTCTTTTTTTTCTTTTGTATAAGTTTTATGAATGAAAATATATTTGAAGATATGTAGACATGTGGGTTTTTTTCCGTTTAAGTAGTCATAATGAATATACAAAGGCGATAAAATTCTTATCAATGATACTTTTATGAATGAAGAATTTAGGTATCAGCTAATTTGTTATTTTTAGCTCAAAACCATGCGGGTGGGTGGGTAGCTACAAAAGCATCTGAAGTGACACAATTTAAGATATGTAATAAATATAAAAATACTTTTTATAATGAAAGCGAAATAATTTTAAGAACTCTACTTAGAGATCAAGATAGGGTCAGGTTAGGCTAAGTTGCAATGGCTTAGACGGTTGGCTGACTTGTGCACTAAGGCCTTTATAGTCCCATTGTGTATATTATGTAATCTCATGTGTAACCTGTTGTTATGGGTTTTATGATTCGTTGGACCACTTATAGGTTTTAATAAATCTGTCGATTTGAGTTGGTCTTATTTTCGAGACTACCGCGGGGAGTCAGAAAGACGTCTCAATCCCCAGATCTAGAGAAGAGACTCACCTCTTACTCGAACTTCGAGCTTGGAGCCATCAGTAAATATGGAATTGATGTCACGATTACTTTTATATAAAAAGAAAATTTCCAAATCGAGGACTGAGAAGAGTTTTTTTACAGAAAGATGTCTTTCTTGTAGCTTGAGCTACTTGTAAATGTTTCAAGAACAAGCTGTATTATAACATTCGGAAAAATGTAAGACCATTATTTTTTTACAAATAGATTCTGCAGATACTTGAGCCAACTGCTGATTATGGTCAGTGGGATACCACAAGGCTATTTGCCCAAAAAATACAAGGACAGAATAGCACAGTTTAAGGATGAAGAACCTTCAACAAAATTATGGCTCAACATCAGTTGAGTACTCAAGGTTTTACAATAAATATAAAAGAAACTAGGTGAAGTGGCAACATTAAAGAAGAATATGTAACTTGCCACTTGAGAAATCCTTTGAGTATTCATACAAAACACAATACATGCTTGAAAAATAAAAACAAAACAAAAAAAATCAAAATATGGTAAGGAATTTAAACTTAACCTAAAAAAAATGTTATTTTACAAAAACGGAACACAAAAAAATTAAAAACCAGTTGGGTGCAAAAATGCGTGAGAATCGAAAAACGAAAAACAATTCTCAAGAACCTTGCACTTGAGTGGACATTGTGTGTTGTACAGGCAGGAGGAGGAGAAGCAAAGATAACCTGCTGTGGCAGCATTTTTAAGGTTGCAGCAATAAGATGATCATGAAAATCTAGCGAGAACGAATGCAGTTTATTAGTTCAGATACCTTTATTGCAGTTTTATAAGGATTTTTGCCAATATTTAATGGTTAATGTATACTATTTGCATTACACCGAACTTGGGTGGCCCATAAGTGATTTGGTTATCACAAGAGACTGAGATAGTTATCATGCCAGATAAACCAAAAAATCAGAGCATTCAAGATCAAAAGATGAGAAAAAAACAAACATTTTCAAATTAGTTTTGGTCTCTCGAAAATTAAGTTTGGTCAAGCGTGAAATTTAGAAATTTAAAGAAAAATTGTCATGAGTTGTCAGCATGTGTTCGCACGTCGCAAGACAAGAGAAGGGCTCATCCTTTGAGCACCGCTGTGTTTTTTCGGCTCGTGTTGCGTCATTTTTGTGAAGCGTTGTTTTTGTTTTTTTTTTCTTCATTGAATGTTACTCTTTCATTCAGCTGGGTGTTAAAAAGAAGGTTGTTTTACAAAATTTCGCGCGTTTTGTTCTTTTTCGTCACTAAAGACATGATAGGTACAGTGGTATATACTGAGAAAATTCAGTATAGAAAAGTTTACATTTTTGTAAATTTAAATTTAAAATTGAACGTTATTCAAAAAAATATCAATTTGTTTTTAACATGAAAAAATCTAAACTTACGCAAAGCTCAAGAGCTGAAGGAGAATACTACAGCGAGCTCAGATTTTCAGTAGAATGCCGCGGTATGTTTTCATTTATTTTTAGGAGGTCTTACGATAGTTTAAAGTCTTCAATATGCATTTTTATCAAAATAAAAAGTGTTGGCTGCGCCGTGAACACACCAGTAGATTTTGACGTGACGGGGCTTGTTTCATGTTCATGTTTATTTTTATGTTTATGTTTATGTTTATGTTTATGTTTATGTTTATGTTTATGTTTATGTTTATGTTTATGTTTATGTTTATGTTTATGTTTATGTTTATGTTTATGTTTATGTTTATGTTTATGTTTATGTTTATGTTTATGTTTATGTTTATGTTTATGTTTATGTTTATGTTTATGTTTATGTTTATGTTTATGTTTATGTTTATGTTTATGTTTATGTTTATGTTTATGTTTATGTTTATGTTTATGTTTATGTTTATGTTTATGTTTATGTTTATGTTTATGTTTATGTTTATGTTTATGTTTATGTGTATGTGTATGTTTATGTTTATGTTTATGTTTATGTTTATGTTTATGTTTATGTTTATGTTTATGTTTATGTTTATGTTTATGTTTATGTTTATGTTTATGTTTATGTTTATGTTTATGTTTATGTTTATGTTTATGTTTATGTTTATGTTTATGTTTATGTTTATGTTTATGTTATTATGTCATGTTATTATGTCATTATGTTTATGTTTATGTTATTATGTCATGTTATTATGTCATTATGTTTATGTTTATGTTGATGTCGATGTTGGTGCTGATGTGGATGTTGATGATGTTGATGATGCTGATGATGTTGATGATGTTGTTGATGTTGATGATGTTAATGATGTTGATGATGCTGATGATGTTGATGATGTTGTTGATGTTGATGATGTTGATGATGTTGATGTTGATGATGTTGATAATATTGATGATGTTAATGATGTTGATGATGTTGATGATGCTGATGATGTTGATGATGTTGTTGATGTTGATGATGTCGATGATGTTGATGTTGATGATGTTGATGATGTTGATGATGTTGATGATGTTGCTGATGTTGCTGATGTTGATGATGTTGATGATGTTGATGACGTGATGATGTTGATGATGTTGATAATGTTGATAATGTTGATGATGTTGATGTGGATGTGGATGTTGTTATTGATGTTGATGTTGATGCTGATTTTGATGTTGATGTTGGTGTTGATGTGGATGTTGGTGTTGATGTTGATGTTGGTGTTGATGTTGATGTTGTTGATGTTGATGATGTTGATGATGTTGATGATGTTGATGATGTTGATGATGCTGATGATGTTGATGATGTTGATGATGTTGATGATGTTGATGATATGGATGATGTGGATGATGTTGATGATGTTGATGATGTTGATGATGTTGATGATGATGAGGATGTTGATGATGTTGATGATGTTGATGATGTTGATGACGTGATGATGATGTTGATAATGTTGATGATGTTGATAATGTTGATGATGTTGATGTGGATGTTGGTGTTGATGTGGATGTTGATGTTGGTGTTGATGTGGATGTTGGTGTTGGTGTTGATGTTGATGTTGGTGTTGATGTTGATGTTGATGTTGATGATGTTGATGATGTTGATGATGTTGATGATGTTGATGATATGGATGATGTGGATGATGTTGATGATGTTGATGATGTTGATGATGTTGATGATATGGATGATGTGGATGATGTTGATGATGTTGATGATGTTGATGATGTTGATGATGTTGATGATGTTGATGATGTTGATGATGTTGATGATGTTGATGATGTTGATGATGTTGATGATGTTGATGATCTTGATGATGTTGATGACGTGATGATGTTGATGATGTTGATGATGTTGATGATGTTGATGATGTTGATATTTTTGTTGATGTTGATGTCAATGTTGAAAAAACATTTCTAATAAAAAAATCACACTCCATCTTCAAAACAGACACAACTCAAAATAAATAAATTTTTACTTTTTAATGTTAAACTATTCGTAGTGATAACCTCCATCAACTGTAAAAATATAACTCTCATATTAGGTTCAGATGTGACAGCCTATCTTTAACCTTGTTCTTAATCGTGTCCCCATCCTTTTCTTTGTTCCTAAACTTGTCCGATATTTTTGCAAATTATTGGTCTACTTCCGGCCCAAAATCTTGATTTAATTCCTGTTCTTGACCTTAATCTTGTTCAAATCTCTTTTCTGCGACTCTCTCCCAATTTTTTCCCCAATATTCATCCTAAATCTAATACCAACACCTAATCCTAGTGTTCGAAGCATTTTTCCATACACGCAAATAAAAAGTAAAGTTTGCCAGCTTGCCGCAAAAGAACTTCGTTTGTCGTGCTTGAAATCGGTTTTTGCAAACGTTTCAATAGTTGTCATAATAATGGTCAGTTGCGAGAATCGCGTCATTTAGTTGCAGGTAATTAATTTCGTTTGTCACATACGCGAATGATTTTTAAATTGCAGCAATTGAAATTTTTTTGTTTTTCCCAACTGAAAACTTCCTTTGTTTTTCCCTTCGTTGTATAAACAACGTTTATAGTTCAGAATTACTTGTTGGACAAATCGATACTATATAAGCAAATTGGTAATTTTTATTAATAATTAATTATTAATAATTAATAATACGATTAGAGATACCAACAGAGGTGCGATGAGTACAATCCATAAGAAGACGGACGGACATAGGGGGAAAGACAATTAATATAATAAATAATAATGACCGAAATAGATTGCGGTATATATATATAAGATATATTTTAAGTTGACAACTGTGTACCTTGTCCGATTTTTTGTCCTTTTTAAAACCTTCTTCTAAATATTATTTTAGGTGGACCTAAGTCTTCGTACTTATCTTTGTCCCATTCCCAATTCTTGTCCTAACCTTGTCCATTTTTAAGGTTAAGACAAGTATTGGGAAGAAATAGTCAAAGAACCATTTTTAGCTATCGTAAAATACATTTTTTTAAATACGCAGCGAGTAATAATTCTATGCAACAATGTTGCATTTTTTTGCATAAGATGAATTTCATTTAAAAATCTAGATAAAACTGAAATTTTGAACCCGACCCCCTCAGATATCGATGAAATTTTGTTCATAGCTAAATTTGATTAATACAAACAAACCCTCATTTTTAGAAATGACTGTTTTGCGATTTTTTGGGCGTGGCACAGTGGGAAAGTTTTCGAAAAAACGCGAAAATGGTCGAAAAGAGCTCCATTTAAACTGCAATAACTCAGAATCGGCTGAACCGATTTCCATGATCTTAGTATCATTAAAAAGATATTTTAACAGGCTTTATGACACGTTTAAAAAATAAAAAAAATTACACTGTAAAAAATTTTATAACAAAAAGAAAATTTTACCTAACGAAAAAACCAAAAAGATCAAGGGTTTTTTTACAGTGTATTACTTTTTTAGAAAGGTTTATCCTTCACCTATAACATATCAAAAAATAAAAATGGGTTCTTTTTTAATTTTTTTTATATAATTTTTTAAGTAGTGGCACTTCTAGTAATTGCCCATATATTTTTATATTGAAGCCACGAAAAATAGCCAAACATCTGTTATATTACTGAGAAGTGTTCAAATTTCAGTTATATTCAAAATACACTTATAATGTGCAAAGATTATTGATATAATATGCATAAAAGAAAATTATGTATGTAAACAGGTAAAAAAAATAAACATTGTCCCAGAAAAATTATGAATATGTTTTAACCCCAAAAAGTTCTTGCGGCCGTACCAGCCCAAACCAATAAGTATACAGGTAAGCGCATAAAATGCTTACTGTAACTGTGTTTCTAGGATTAGCAAAATAAACACACTGCAGGTACCCCTAATTAAAGAATTGATTTTAAAATTGCCTTAAAAATTGCTATATAAATGCACCTGATGAACGTACCGAAAGTTTTCGAAATAATTCGAATAACAGCGAAAATATCAGGTCACATTCTTACACATTTACAAAATAGTTCAACAATTCTAACATTTTTTAAATGTTTACAAATAAAAAACCATCAACAATTGTTTATATTATTTGCCATGTTTTTATTAATTTGTGTTTTATTTTATTTACATTTTTTTTAAGTTAATTATTTGTAAGAAATTTTGCGCTGCTCAAATTTGGCACAGTCAGAATATCTGCGCACATGTACAGACGTTTCATTTATCGGAATGAATGAATGAAAGCCTTGAGTTCCTGTTATAGTTTGAGCTTGAACGGCTTATAATTATGAATTTGGGTATGTTCATCAGGTGCATTTATATAGCAATATTGAAGGCAATTTTAAAATCAATTCTTTAATTAGGGGTGCCTGCAGTGTGTTTATTTTGCTAATCCTAGAAACACAGTTACAGTAAGCATTTTATGCGCTTACCTGTATACTTATTGGTTTGGGCTGGTACGGCCGCAAGAACTTTTTGGGGTTAAAACATATTCATAATTTTTCTGGGACAATGTTTATTTTTTTTACCTGTATACATACATAATTTTCTTTTATGCATATTATATCAATAATCTTTGCACATTATAAGTGTATTTTGAATATAACTGAAATTTGAACACTTCTCAGTAATATAACAGATGTTTGGCTATTTTTCGTGGCTTCAATATAAAAATATATGGGCAATTACTAGAAGTGCCACTACTTAAAAAATTATATAAAAAAAACTAAAAAAGAACCCATTTTTATTTTTTGATGTGTTATAGGTGAAGGATAAACCTTTCTAAAAAAGTAATACACTGTAAAAAAACCCTTGATCTTTTTGGTTTTTTCGTTAGGTAAAATTTTCTTTTTGTTATAAAATTTTTTACAGTGTAATTTTTTTTATTTTTTAAACGTGTCATAAAGCCTGTTAAAATATCTTTTTAATGATACCAAGATCATGGAAATCGGTTCAGCCGATTCTGAGTTATTGCAGTTTAAATGGAGCTCTTTTCGACCATTTTCGCGTTTTTTCGAAAACTTTCCCACTGTGCCACGCCCAAAAAATCGCAAAACAGTCATTTCTAAAAATGAGGGTTTGTTTGTATTAATCAAATTTAGCTATGAACAAAATCTCATCGATATCTGAGGTGGTCGGGTTCAATGCATCTCGATTTTTACGTGAAATTCATCATAAGCTGCTACCTACACGACCTGATGTTATAATTTATTTTTTATATACGTCGTGAGATCAAGTATAAGTGATTCATTTCTGTTTTATAATATTTACCGAGGCGAATGCTCTTACCGAGTAATAATTCCATGCAACGCCGTTGCATGATTAGTAAATTTTCAATCTTGTAGCGGCTCTCTCCTCAGCCTCATGATGTCATAAATTTTTTGTTTATTTTTTGTCAGTGATTTATAATTTCATGTAACAATATTGCAGTTCCGTTGCTTTCTTCGCGTTCCGATCACGCAATTAATTTGTTTTATTTTTATTTTTGTCACCAAGGCAGAGAATTGACACATAACTATTCAGTTAGCGCCTATGAGTAATAATTCTATGCAACTTTCTATTAAAATAATTTTATTTTAATTAATAATTTAAATTATTATTATTTCTTGATATAATAATTTCATTGGAAATTTTTTTACTTTCTTTCTAACTCATCTCTGAAAAGCATTTGAAAAATTATTGGTGAAAATCAAGAGTCAATTTTATAATTTTGTCCCACAGTACTTCTACCTGTCAAGGCTGTTATATACAAAAAATCCGTCATTGTTCTTAAATAAAATTATGAGCTGCACAGCGTTTTTTATGACAACGTTTTGTTCGAAATGTTAAAACCAAGGTTTGATTCATTTTCAACAGTAGAATTATAATAAAACGTTCTATTTTAGTTCATATTTTGTACATAATAGCACAGCACGTGCATTTCCAAGGAGTTGTTTAACACTTTCTTTGATAACTGACCAACAGGAAGGAATCAATTTTAGTTCTTTTTTGTAGTTGTTACTAAAGACTCATGCCAACCAATAAGTAGTTGAGTGTCCTTTTGTGTGTACAAAAGATTTAAAAATTCTTAAGCTTCCAAAAAATGGTTGGCGGTATTCAGTTGGCTGTAGGACCAGAACCATTGACGATTGAAGTGTAAAAATTGTATTTACACCAAACAACACCGGAGCAGTTGCCAGTGGTCAAGACAACAACAACAACAGCCAACTCCACATATATTTGAAGAATAATTAAAAAATTTTGTTATTTTTCGATATTCTTTGTTTTCTTGTTAGGAATTTGTTGTTTTTTTTTTTTTTCATTCTTATTACTCTGAGTCTTTGCCGCCACCACTTTGCACGTCCTTCATAATACATTTATGATGATCGCACAAGAGAAATTCTATATGTACTCGTGGTATATCCTTTTCCTTTTTTTTGCGCGCCTTTAGCTCATTCTCATATGGAAGAATATTTGCTTAAATGTCAATATGACGGTCACTGGTCATAGCGGCAGAAGAAAAACAACACAAGTTGTTGTTATTTGTCGGTGCAACATTGAAGGATGCTGGGTTGTTGTATTGTACAAACATTAATGCACACATTTCCTTACATACGAGTATCCACACTCTCACATACGTGTTTACATTTATATTGTCTGCATAGTTTTTTTGCTTATTTTATTAACTACTTCTTTGTTGCCGCATCTTGTTAACTTTAACTTTTATTTATTTGCTTATTCAGAGACATTGTGTGGACCACAGAATGGTGCTGGCTTTTCTTTGCAGTTGTTGTTCGCCCTGGAACAGGAACCATGTACACTATTCAAGATAAGATGGTCCAGTTGAGCAAATATTGTTTTAATTATAAGAAAAGTTGATTGGTTGGGATTAGAAAGAGTTGGTTTATATTGGTTCAAATTGTAGTCTCTGTACCCTTTTTTTACTTTAAGAAGTAGTAATACCCTCCTCTACCGAGAAGGAAGGGGAGAAAGATCTCAAAATACCAAGACCGAACCCTATTTCAACGAAACTATAGATATAATTTTACTGAATACGTCAACAATGTATCATTTCTTAACAAAAGAATACAGACCAAGACCAAGATATCGGATCCCAGAAGATCAAGATCACTACACTACAAAAAAAAAAAAAAAAAAAAAAAAAAAAATTACACAAGCACAACAAAAAAAATTAAACGAAAGATGCACACATTTTAATTCCAGGGGGATTTTGTCGCACTGAGTACGATCCCATTACCAAAATTCTATAGCGGACCCAAAAATGGGTCAGTTTTGATTTTTTCCTAAAATTTTATCAGAGGTGGAAGGTTTTGTTCAAAATGAACATGATATCGTAGTTAAACTAATGATTTCCATCTGATCCAATATGGAATAGAAATTGATTTTTCCTAAATCATGGCCAGATATATCGCTTTCAAAGGGTTTTACCACACTGAACACGAGTCAAAATTTCTAATAATTTCAAGGAAAATTTCGATTTTTGGGTAAAAAAAAATAACCTCATAAGGGTCAAAATTGATTCGTTTTTCTAAACTTTGGCCAAAGTATGATTTCCGAAGGCTTTGTTCACTTTGAATACGACTCCCTAGTCAAAATCGTGAATTCACAAAGAATTTAGCTAAAACAACGATTTTTGGGTAAAACCAGAACCCAAAAATAGGTCGAAATTGATTTTGTTCTAAATTTTTGCAACATATATCATTTCCAAAGGATTTTGTAGCTGCTCACCGCTCGTGAATCATGATTTCACGACCAAATTAGGACAAACTTGCGATTTTTGGGTAAAAACTGACCCAAAGCGAGTCGAAATTGATTCTTCCTAAATTCTTTGACCAGATATATTATTTCCGATGAATTTGTTCGTACTGAACACGATCCCGAAGTCAAAATCATGATTTCATGAATGATCTCGGAGAAAATTTCTATTTTGTGATAAAAGCTGACCTAAAAATAGGTCGGAATTTTTCCTAAATTATGGCAAAAAAATTATCTAAATTATAAAAATGGTAGACACATTTCAGTGGCTTCCGTGGCGTAGTTGGTTAAAGTGCGTGGCCGCTATGTCAACGAACTTTGGAAACCCAGGTTCGAACCCCAACAGCGACAGAAAGTTATTTGAATTAAAATAATTTTTCTGTGCGGCCGCCACCTCTCTGCAGACAATGGCAAACCTCAGAGAGTATTCAAAATGCCATGTAAAGCTTCTTGAGAATAAGAACATTTCGTTCATCGCCGTTCGGAGTCGGCGTTAAACCTGTAGGTCCATTTCTCGGTCAATTGTGTACAAACTTAATAACACGTACAACACAATTGATCATAAGAAGCTAGGTCAAAGTCCTTTTTAAAGTTAATATCACGATTTCAGAAATGATTTCGGAGAAAAAAATTTGCGATGGTTAAAAACTGACACAAATATGGGTCGAAATTGATTTTTTTTTCTAAATTCTGTCCAGTAATATTAATTTCAAAGGATTTTAATTATTTTTAATTTTTTGTTTTTTTCTTAAATTTTGACCACATATATCATTTCCGAAGGATTTTGTAACGCTGAAAATGATCTCAGCGTCAAAATCATAATTTCGCAACTAGATTAAAAATTTGCTAAATTTGCGATTTTCGGGTGAAAATTGACCAAAAAAGTGTCGAAATTGATTTTTCCCAAATTATGGCCAGATATATTATTTCTGAAGAATTTTTACACTGGACACAATCCCCGAGTTATAGTCATGATCTCATGAATGATTTCCGAGAAAATTACAATTATGTGAGAAAAACTTACTGAAAAAGATACAGTAGTTTCGACTATGTCGTAACTCAAGACGTAGAATTAATCAATTCGCTTTTGACGACATCTTTTTTAAAAACTATTTAGCAAAATATTTATTCCATACACCTGAGCATATGACCTTTAAAAGAGTGCCGGAAAGGGTTAATATGTATGACCGACCCCCATTACTTTTGCAAAAGGA
This sequence comes from Pherbina coryleti, assembly GCA_943735915.1. Classification (NCBI taxonomy): domain Eukaryota; kingdom Metazoa; phylum Arthropoda; class Insecta; order Diptera; family Sciomyzidae; genus Pherbina; species Pherbina coryleti. The sequence continues at coordinate 19,102,180 of OX030949.1, forward strand.
ACATTTTTGCCTTTAATACCTATTTCCTCCGATCACTCCTTAGGGGGGCTCCCATACAAATTTTATGGTTTTTGTTTATTTATTCAATACACCTGAGCATATGACCTTTAAGAGAGTGCCGGAGAGGGTTAATATGTATGACGGACCCCCATTACTTTTGCAAAAGGAACATTTTTGCCTTTGACACCTATTCTCTCCGATCACTCCTTAGGGGGCTCCCATACAAATTTCATGGTTTTTGTGCCGGAAAGGGTTAATATGTATCACTGACCCCCATTACTTTTGCAAAAGGAGCATTTTTTCCTTTGACACCTATTCCCTCCGACCACTCCTTAGGGGGCTCTCATACAAATTTTATGGTTGTTGTTTATTTATTCCATACACCTGAGCATATGACCTTTAAAAGAGTGCCGGAAAGGGTTAATATGTATCACCGACCCCCATTACTTTTGCAAAAGCAACATTTTTGCCTTTAACACCTATTTCCTCCGATCACTCCTTAGGGGGGCTCCCATACAAATTTTATGGTTTTTGTTTATTTATTGAATACACCTGAGCATATGACCTTTAAGAGAGTGCCGGAGAGGGTTAATATGTATGACGGACCCTCATTACTTTTGCAAAAGGAACATTTTTGCATTTGACACCTATTCCCTCCGACCACTCCTTAGGGGGGCTCCCATACGAATTTTATGGTGTTGTCGATAAAACCGGAAACTGTCGATAAATAGGTAGCAAGTTTAAGCAAACAAAAACATCAAATGTTGGCTTTATATTTCATGTAATTGTGTAAAATTTATATAAGTTAGAGAGTTCTAACATGAATTTTTGTCGCATTGAGGATCAAGCAGACCAACAAGTGCTAACATCAACATTGTACGATCAGTACTTTAGGCCCACCAAAGGCTCAAAAAGTTATATAAATACCGACACCTGATCGCTATCAACCACCCTACTTACCTCCGAGAATGACGTATTCTACGTCAAAACTGAAAACTGAATGGGTTAGAATTTTTCCTAAATTGTGGGCAGATATCATTTCCGAAGGATTTGTTCAAACTAAACAGATTTGGAAGTAAAAATCACGATTTTAGATATGATTTCTGTGAAAATAATTTCTGAAATCGTGATGGGGAAAAAAATCATTTCTGAATACGATTTATGGGTAAAAACAGACCCAAATATGGGTCGAAATTGATTTTTTCTAAATCCTGATTAGTTATATCATTTCCAAAGGTTTTAAATTTAATTTTACTTTCTGATTTTTTTCCTACATTTTTACCACATATATTATTTCCGAATAATTTTGTAGCACTGAACTTGATCTCGGCGTCAAAATCATGATTTTACGACCAGATTCGGCCAAATTTGCGATTTTTGGGTAAAAACCCAAAAAAGGGTCGAAAAATTAATTTTCCCTAAATTATGGCCAGATATATTATTTCCCAAGAATTTGTTCAACATAGTCCCCAAGTCAAAATCATGATTTCACGAATGATTTCCGAGAAAATTTCAATTATATGATAACAACTGACCTAAACTGACCTACTGGGTCGGAATTTTCCTTATATTATGGGCTCATTTCCGAAAGATTTTTTCAGGCAAAAAAGATTTTAAAATAAAATGACGATTTCAGAAATGATATCGGAGAAAATCATTTCTGGAATCGTGATGGGATTAAAAAACATTTCCGAATTTTAATATTTAGATTTCTTCCTAAATTTTGACCACATATAATATTTCCGAAGGATTTTGTAGCGCTGAACATGATTTTGGTGTCAAAATAATGATTTCACGACCAGTTTCGGTCAAATTTGCGATTTTTGGGTAAAAGCAGACCAAAAAATTGGTCGATTTTGGTGTTTTTTTTTTAAACTTTGGCCAAGTCAGTCATTTCCGAAGGATTTGTTCAAAATGAATGCGATTTCGTAGTCAAAATTATGATTTTACAAATGATTTCGGAGAATTTTGTGTTTTTTGTGTAAAAACTGACCCAAAAGTGGGTAGAAAGTGATTTTTTCCTGGGCATAATAGTTCAGTAGTACTTGGAGGTGGTAAACACTATACTCTTATGTAAATTTAGCGCTGATCTTGAGATTTAAAAAACAATCCATATAGGCTCACAAATGGAGGAAATAGGCTCACAAATGGTCAAATCCGTCGAACAGGTCAATATTGCCAACCTCTCACCTAGTAATATATAAATCCATGCTGGTGTATTTTTTATCTGTGATAGTGAAGTCTTTTGTTTGCTTCTGAACCAATTTCTGAGGTACTCTTTTGCTTCTTTCTAAGTTCACAAGCAGATCACTCTTTTAGTTCCAGTTATAGTGAGTGGGCCAACATACTGATGAGACTCTCACTGACCCTCAGAATAATATATGGGACTGTTGAGTTTGCACTTCTTGTTCTGTTATCTACGTTATCCATATCAACCTTTTTAATGTAAATATTAAGGAAGAACTGTTGATTGAGTCTTTTGGGCACAATTTCCTTTACAGATTTGCTTTTGGAAAATATGAAGATTAAGCCCTAGGTGTCTAAAGTCCTAAAAAAGTCCCAATCGATTGCGATAATTAATAAAACTAAAATGAACATATAGGTCTCGAAAATTTATTCAATTTTTTATCGAGATTATAAATTGGTTCGCTTATGAGACATCGAAGTATAAAAAATAGCCAAATCAATGGGCGCATTTAGTTGAAAACTAGAACAATTTAAAGGGAGAGGCTCAAAATCCCCAGAAATTCAATCCCCAAACACAAAATCCCTATTAAACAAAAAAAAAAAAATCCCCAAAAAAAGGAAGTTTAGAATGTTCGATGTGTGGCAGGAAACTTATGCATTTATGTTGCTAATTTAAGGAGGCTATCTATAAACTTTTGTTCTCAAGGCACATTCAATCTTATAATTCACACATAGTTTAAGCAAAAAATATGCTATCAAGTGAAGGCAAGTGAAGGCATTGAACGACATTTTGCTTTGTTGAAAGAATGTCTAAAAAGTATCTCAAACTACGAGTAGTATCTAAACCAATATCTTTACTATAGCAACATGATTTTATTCGAATGTCATTGAAATATCTCTATTTTCATTTGTTTGAAGCTATATTTTGCGGCAATACATATTAGTAGATACTTGA